>CAWUFW010001742.1:2260000-2622169 GCA_963921515.1 Calotriton arnoldi | reverse complement strand
TCGTACACTGTGCATGAGATCGCCATCTGGTGTTGGGCTCGGATGCTTGCACTTTGTTGTTGTCTTGGAAGAGTCTTTTGTAGTCACGAGATAGGTGACTCCTCCTTTGGACGATAGTGCGCATGGGCATCGACTCCATGGTTAGATTGTTTTTTTCCGCCATCGGGTTCGGATGTACCTTGCTGCGCTCCGGATCCACATCGATCGGTTCCCCTCTCGACGCGCAGAAGAACCTCCTACCGTTCGACGGTATTGTTTTCGATCGCGATCCCCTCATCGCGTCTCCACTCCAACACTGTTTCGAGTCCGGTCGCCGACGTTGGTCCGTTGGGCGTGTCGGCGCCATCATCCAGCATATGGAAAGGACTCCATTTAAAAAATGCAGGTGTGGGGCTAAATTCCCACACACAGATCTCCACGAGATCTGTAATCTTTGCCTCTCTCCAGAACACGAGAGCCAACACTGCCAAGCCTGTGACTCCTTTCGGTCCAAAAAGACCATCCGTGATCGCCGGGCCCGACGACACGAAATGTCCAGGTCAGCCGCTCCCGCACCCGGACGACATCTTTGACACAGGCTCCGACAACCCGGACACCGGAGATTTACAAATCGACACCTCCGGAGCCGAAGACTCAGGGTCCGACGACCAACTCATCACACCACACCAACGTACTGTGAGTACTGACGTCGATGCCCCTGCCCCCAAGAAACAAAAGGCTTCGGTCACACCTTCGCCTTCGGGCCTAGGTCTGCACCATCACAAAGCTTCAGGAGCCCCGCCTTCCGGCTCGACTCCCAAGCACCTAAAGCCTTCTGGCAGCTCGGGACCGAGCCAGCCACGTCCCGGAGCCGAAAAACACTCATCGGCACCGAAACACAAGACTAAGGTCTCGGCACCAACAGACCCTTCGGCGCCAAAGTCCAAGGTCCCAGACACCTCGACACCGAAGCATACCAAACCTTCGGAGTCGACAAAAACCCTCGGTGTCGAAAACTTCACCAAAGGACACCAAACAACCTCGCAAGCCCAAACAACACTCGGAGCCGAAATCTTCGATGCCGACCAAACACGCCAGCTCAGAAGAACTCTTGGTTCCCATCGACCCAAAGCAGAAAACTCTGCACATTGACCCTATTACCGGACAGGTACAATCAGTAATACCTCACAAGAGGAAGATACAGGAACCAACCACACCTGAGCCACCTCATAAGAAGAAAGACTCTTCCACATCACCTATAAGGTCTTTCTCTCCACCTCCACAACACCTCAGCCCTCTACACTCCCCGCCTCACTCTCCTCCACCTTGTTTTTCACCACAAGGGGATACAGACAGGGAGGATCATGATGATGACATGCAGTCACCTCACAACACCTACACTGATGACGACCTTCACAGTATCCCACCACAAGACCCCTGGGACAGTTATGACCTCCCAGATATACCTGTCCCTGAACCATACCCATCAAAAGCCTCACCTCCAGATGATGCTATAGGGTTTTCACAGGTGATAAACAGGGCAGCACAATACCATGGTGTCAAGTTACACTCAGACCCCCTGGAAGAAGACTTTTACTAGAAACTTTTAGCCAGCCTCAAAAGTCTACCCATACTCTACCTATGCTTAAAGGCATTATTAAACATGCCCCTGAGGTCTTCAGAGACCCAGTTAGGGCTAGGGTTCTTAACCCAAGGATCGAGAAAAAATATAAACCTGCCCCTTCTGACCCAGCTTATATTAAAGGCCAACTCCCTCTAGACTCATTAGTAGTTGCTAATGCACGGAAAGGAGCAAACTCCCAGACTACTGGTGAGACACCACCACCAGACAAGGAGTCCAAATTACTCGACGCATCGGGAAAAAGAGTTGCGTCTCAAGCAGCAAACATGTGGCGCATCGCCAATTCCCAAGCCTTACTGGCGAGATATGACAGAGCCCATTACGACGAGCTTGAAAAGCTCATTGAGCACCTTCCAGATCAGTATAAGACCAAGGCCAATGATCTAATACAAGAAGGCAACATTGTCACAAACACCTCAATAAAGTGCGCCCTTCACGCAGCAGATACAGCAGCACGCACAATAAACTCAAGCGTTTTGCTGCGCAGACACGCATGGCTACGAATATCTGGCTTCAAGCAGGAGGTACAATCTACCATCCTCAATCTACCCTTAGACCAGGAACACCTGTTTGGGCCTAATGTGGACACTTCTCTAGAAAAAATGAAGAAGGACACAGACACAGCCAAAGCTATGGGAGCTCTACAAGCCACACCTAGCAGAGGTTCCTTTCGTCGCTCCTTATATAGAGGCGGCTCCAAAACTACAGCCACAGACACCACCTCTGCTAACTACAAAAACACCACTCAAACCTCCTCTAATAGAGGTTACTCCAGAGGTAATTACAGAGGTAATAACAACAGGGGTAGAGGACGCGGGTTTAACACACGCACCTCCCCTACCACCAAACAGTGACTTCCCTCCGTTTCCCCCCGATCATTCCACTCCCGTCGGGGGAAGACTGTCAAAGTTCCTACCTGCGTGGAATTCCATCACCACCGACAGGTGGAGTAATACAAATTATCCAGTATGGTTACTGCCTCGAACTCACTTCTACTCCCCCAACATACCACCCAGACAGCGTCCCATGTCCACGGAACATCTAACGCTCCTCAATCAAGAGGTTCTCTCTATGCTCCAAAAGCACGCAATAGAACCAGTCCCTCTACAACATCAGGGCACAGGGGTTTACTCACTATACTTTCTAATCCCCAAAAGGACGGTTCCCTCAGGCCCATACTGGACCTCAGACCCCTCAACTATTACATTCACTCAGATCATTTTCACATGATCACTCTTCAACAAATACTTCCACTACTCCAACAAGGCGACTTCCTTGCCACACTAGATCTCAAGGACGCCTATTTCCATATTCCCATTCACCCTGCGCACAGGAAATACCTAAGGTTCATAGTGCACGGACAACATTATCAGTTCAAAGTCCTCCCATTCGGGTGGCAACAGCACCAAGGGTTTTCACCAAGTGCCTAGCAGTAGTAGCTGCGCACTTACGAAGACAACACATTCACGTGTTTCCGTATCTAGACGACTGGCTAATAAAAGCCAAGTCACACAACCAATGTGTACAGCACACACTCCAAACAGTTCGGCTACTACACAATTTGGGGTTCACAATAAACCATACCAAATCGCATCTCCATCCCTCCTACATACATCAGTACCTAGGAGCCACAATCGATACCTCCAGGGCCCTTGCATACCCCAATCCTTCCAGGATAACAAGTATGCAAGCCCTCATCAACAAATTCCTACCTCAACACTACCTTCCAGCTCGAGTGTTTATGCAACTCGTAGGAATGATGGCCTCGTGCATCTTTATTGTCCCTCACGCACGACTTCAAATGCGGCCCCTGCAAGAATGCTTAGCACGTCAGTGGAACCAAGCTCAGGGCCAGCTTACAGATCTGGTGTTGGTAGACAGCCGCACTCATCGCTCTCTGCAATGGTGGAACATACAAAACATTTCCAAAGGGCGGCCGTTCCTAGAGCCAGTTCCACAAATAGTGCTCACAACAGACGCATCTCTCACCGGGTGGGGAGCTCACCTCCTTACCCACACAACGCAGGGCAGCTGGACCAAGTCACAAAAACTGCTCCACATCAACCACCTAGAATTATTAGCAATATTTCTAGCGCTAAAGTCATTCCAACCGCATCTTACTCACAAGACTGTCTTAGTCAAAACAGACAACATGACAGCAATGTACTATGTACAAAAACAGGGGGGACACACTCTCTACAGCTGTCTCGCCTGGCGCAAGCCATATGGAGATGGGCCATTCCTCAAAACATTTACCTCCTTGCAGAACACCTTCCAGGAGTTCACAATCACATTGCGGATCTGTTAAGTCGACAGACACAACAGATTCACGAATGGGAACTGCATCCGCAAGTTCTACAACCTTTTTCCAAATGTGGGGCCATCCACAAATAGACCTGTTCGCCACACAAGAAAACACAAAATGCCCAACCTTCGCCGCCAGGTTCCCACACCCGTCGTCCAAGGGCAATGCAATATGGATGAACTGGTCAGGCAGATTTGCATACGCTTTTCCGCCTCTCCCACTCATTCCCCTAGTAGTACGCAAACTCAGACAACAGTCTCTAACAATGATCCTAGTTGCTCCCACATAGGCAAGACAACCATGGTTCACAACACTTCTCGAACTCTCAGTAGTTCCACACCACAAACTGCACCTCTCTCCACACCTCTTAACTCAGAACCATGGAGAGATCAGACACCCCGATCCAGGTCAACTGAATCTGGCAATATGGCTCCTGAAGTCCTAGAGTTCGGTTACCTTAACCTTCCACCTGAGTGTATGCAGGTCATTAAAGAAGCCAGACGTCCCACTACCAGGGCTTGTTATGCAGCAAAATGGAAAAGGTTTGCTATTTATTGCAATAACAACAATATCAACCCACTAGATGCCTCCATACAAGACATTATCTGTTACTTGCTGCATCTGCAAACATGTAACCTAGCATACTCATCCATAAGATTACATCTTGCCGCTCTAGCCGCATACTTACAAAACAGACAGCATTTGTCACTGTTTCGAGTACCTGCAATTAAAGCCTTTATGGAAGGCCTTAAAAGAATCATTCCCCCTAGATTGCCACCCTCTCCAGCATGGAATCTAAATATTGTCCTCACCAGGCTCATGGGTCCCCCATTTGAACCTCTGCACAAATGTGAGTTACAATTTCTTACATGGAAAGTAGCCTTCCTAATTGCAATAACCTCTCTCAGAAGAGTGAGTGAGATTCAGGCTTTAACCATACAAGAACCTTTTTACAAATCCATCGTAATAAAGTAGTTCTCAGACCAAACCCCAAATTCCTACCTAAAGTAATTTCTGCTTTTCACCTTAACCAATCAATAGAGTTACCCGTCTTTTCCAAGACCCAGACTCTGTAGCAGAAAGAGCTCTACACACACTAGATGTCAGAAGAGCCCTACTTTACTACATTGACAGGACCAAACCTTTCAGAAAGACAAAACAATTATTTGTAGCTTTCTCCCCACCACATAAAGGTAATCCCATCTCAAAGGCTGGCATTGCTAGATGGATAGTCAAATGCATTCAAATTTGCTACCAAAAGGCTAAACGCACCTTAATAATTCCCCCTAGGGCACATTCCACACGTAAACTAGGGGCTTCTATGGCATTTTTAGGGAACATCCCCTAAATGACATATGTAAGGCAACAACATGGTCTACGCCACATACCTTTACCAAACACTACTGTGTTGATGTACACGCAAAGCAGCAAGCTGCTGTGGGCCAAGCTGTTCTTAAAACACTTTTTCAGACTACTGCAACTGATACAGGTGACCACCGCTAGGGGAGACACTGCTATACAGTCTATGCACAGTGTACGATCTGCAGCTCATATGCCTCGAACGGTAAATGCTACTTACCAGTATGCATCTGTTCTTGGCATGTACAGCTGCAGACTCGTACACGCCCACCCACCTCCCCGGAACCTGTATCCGTTCCAGTATAATCTTAATTAGATATATTCACATGGACATCTTTTTCTTCTTACTGACTCCATCTTTTCCCATCATGGCGAAAAACAATCTAACCATGGAGTCGATGCCCATGCGCACTATCGTCCAAAGGAGGAGTCACCTATCTCGTGACTACAAAAGACTCTTCCAAGACAACAACAAAGTGCAAGCATCCGAGCCCAACACCAGATGGCGATCTCATGCACAGTGTACGACTCTGCAGCTGTACATGCCAAGAACAGATGCATACTGGTAAGTAGCATTTACCTTCTGGTAGGTACTCTAACTGCAGATTCCTGACTGCCCTCCCACCTCCCCATCTAAAATGGTCCAAAATGAGAGATCTGGTTCCTCCAATTTTTAGAAAGAGTCGAGGAAGAAACTATGGCCGCACGCATGGGGTGGTGGCCTTAAATGCAAATCTGCTCCGTGATTCCAGGACAACACAAAGTTGACGCAGAGGCGCACTGTGCCACCTGGTGTCGTGCAGGAGTACTGCTATGAAAACATCAGGTGAGGAATGTGTGATTAGAAAGAGTATCCACCAGAAAAGGTGCTACTTTTTCTTGTGGTTTGTGGGAAAAATAAATGGGCTGTAAGGCACTGTATTGAGGTATTAATGAGGTATTAGTATGGCATGCTGTGGGCTGCACAGAACGTTTGGATGCCTTTCGTTTTCTGTTGGAACCTGGGGCGCATTCCTAAAACCCCTCTGCGGTCACCTCTCCATGGCTGTAGAGACAAGAAGGAATGCCAGAGCAAGCTAGCGAGACTTCCAAAGTGCAGAAGCCTGTGTTTCTGACCTATTTCACTTCTCACACAGTCCTCTTAAATGGCTACATTAATAGTGTGTAATGAATCCCTCTGTGCGTTAACCACAAATATCGTATCTCCCGCGCAAAACTGAAAAACTCTTCATTTCATTTTACATGTCTCATTTTCACAAGTTCTGCAAAATTGCTGAAGGCTTAAAAATGATAAAACATTTACCTTTACCTTACTTTTCCACCCTCTGCTCTCAGGTTACCAGCCTTATGCAGTGACGCATGCATCAGACAATTTTGACCAGCTGTATGAGTGGGCAGTGGAGCTCATTAAAAGGTCAGTGGGCGTTCTAATTCCGCATTTATTTGTAGACCAGCATCAGTGTTGTGATCCCAAACTAAGCTTCCTCAAGCTCCAAAGACCAAGCCTTGTGTTCTGTCGTCCCGATTGCTAAGTAAATAAGGGGCCAAGAAGGACCAACATTGGGGTGTCACTTGCCTACATTGTTGATTCTCTCACACCTGTGCAGATAAGTCATTGAGGCTCGGCGGAACTTGACAAGAAGTTTCTAGTGACTTAATTTCATACTGTGGCGCAGGGAAACTCATTTGAAATCCTCACTTGACCAAATTCTGTGTTCTGGGCAAACCACCTTATTCATCTGCCCCTTAGTTCACCTGTCATCCAATATTGGGGATATTCAGAACAGGCTCCCAGGATGTGCCTTATTTAGAAAAACAAATGACTTCATTAACAAACAGTCTGTATTTCGCTGCTTTTGATGAGGATTATTCTGCCTGTTAAAAAAAATATCATAGAAGAACAATAGGTTGTGTTATCTAAGTGACGCCTCTCTGGGCTCCATTAAAGTTATGAGTGAAATAACGCATTGGTATCCCTGCCCCTGAAATTACTGATACTGCGGGTCTCTTTAACTTCAGGGTGTAGGAATAGTGCTATGTTTTGAGTTTTTCCCCAGGGTTCCCTCGTAAAATGCGAAACTACCGGAGTTATCACACCCGCCTGCTGCAGTAATCGCCCATTTCTCACGGATACTTTTACCTCACCTCTTAAACTTTTTCTAGGTGGCAGACTGGACTGAGAAAAGTTGAAATGGCTCTCCCACGCTGACAGGAGGTGCCAAGGCTTCAATAGGACTCCAGTACATCTCTGGATGTGACATAACCGAGCGGTGTATGGTGCCACCACTGCGGCTTGACTGTGGTTTATTTTTATTTTCATGCCCTTCAACACGTATTGGGATTTTCTCCACAATCCAAAACTATTTTTAAAGTGCAATCCTGGAGGACAAAGCCACAGAATATATCAGACGGCGCTAGGTGCCGCTCTTGCCATTCAAGGGACTCCTTCAGTTTCATACAACGCTTGCACTTGGAGTTTAGATATTATGCACATCCCTGGGACCGCTGTCGAGGACCATGGCTTGCCTTCGCTATCCTAGACAGTCGGGCAGGTCCTTGTTATGCGTCCATGGTTTGCAATGAGCATTGGTACCTATTAAGAGCCTTTTCCCAGGATGAGTATGGTGCAGCAGATTCTCTTCGGAAGAGGTCGTCTTGATCAAAGTTCAGAACCTAGCGAGCAGATGGCTTGTCTTGACCTCCACGTTGGAACTGATCATGGGGCAGGTCTACCAATCAGCATATTGGCTCCCTTATGTAGACCTTATCTTTGGAGCAGTGCATGCTTTGCTGACATTAGGGCATGGAACTTCTCCGTTTGGCACTACTGGATCCTCTTTCAGCCCTCTCTAGTTCCTGGCGCTAACCCCGCTGAGCTGGCAACTATCATCCAAACGTAGCCACTTAGGCTCCTCCCTCCTCCATTGGGCTTCAACATGCCAGCATCTTTAAAGCCTGCCTCTGCTGGTGGTCCCTCCTCCGATGCCAGTTGACTTTGCTAATGAGCTGAACATCGCTTTGGCAGCTGTTGTGGCACCAAAGTCATAGCCATCTGCTTCAGCGTTGACACTGATGCTGCATGTGGCATGTATCCGACCCGGTCCTATGGGGCGCCCTTCACTGATGCTCCTGCAGTCCTTGATCAAGCCTCAGTGGAGAGTTTTGCTGCCCGAAGGTACAGGTAGAGAGACTCTGAAATCTTGTCTGAATTGGTTCCCAAACCCTTCATGCTTTCAGCACTTTTGTTTGTTAATCATGATAAACCCCCAGTAGTCCCTTCTGAGGACCTTATATCTCTAAGGAAAGAGTTGCCCAAGCCAGCTGGGGTTTAACCAGCATTCTGATCGAATTTTTTGGGGATGTCATTATGTGTCTCAGCCTCTGAGATGTTGTGTTTGATTATGTCAGTTGAGAGTAGGTCAACTTCTGTACAAGCCGTGCACTGTGAGGTGGCCTCATGGACCCCGGCAGTGTAATGAGACCCGTTATTTTTAATTTCTCATCCAATTGTAGTGGGCCTTGGACTACAGGCTTCCAGTTTTACAGATGTTGTCACTTTTTTCTTTCCCTATCCTCTCAAGCTTGACGGTGAGTGTTTGTGGACGGAATAGATTAGAAGAAAATGTATCCCTCATGGAACCTTCTGTTGCTCCTGGAACGCCATGTGTTTTCTGGAGCATTACTCCTATACTCTGTGGGATGACGGGAGAGACCACTGAAGTGGTTAACGGGTGTTTTTTTTTGGGGGGGGGGGGTGGAGGTTGCTAGCTTGTTAACTATGGTCTTGACATGGTGGAATCATAAATCCTTTGTAGGCAAGCTTGGCTTTGCTCCGTGGGCCTTCATGGAGAGGCGCAGGCAAATGTGCTGGATATAGCCTTTGATGATTCTTGCCTCTTAAACCAGCAGGCTGCCCAGACTGTAGAGAATGCGGTCAGGGGATGTGCTGATGACCGAATGGTTGGCCTACCTTCAGTGTTGAACATACCCGCGAAAGTCATGGTAGGGAAGAAGCTTTTGGGAACCTCCGACCCTACTGGCATCGTCAATCCTCCCTTTCTGATAGTCGGCGACCCTTGCTCTTCTGTAGCTGTAGAAGGCATGGTGCCTTTGTAGAGCACAGAGACCAGACCCTGCAGTTGCCATCATAGTCATCCCTGGCTTCACCGGTCACACCATCTTGAACGTCTCTTTCGGGAGTAGGCTGTACTGGTGATTACATCCTTGTGAACAGACCTACTGGGGCTGAGTCTGCACTGAGATTTTTTTCCCCCCACTGCGGGACCCACTTGTCATACTGTGTGCCTTTTTAGCCCCATGATACGCAGTTCCAAACTAACTGATGAGTCTGAATTTAGTTCTTCTGTAAGGAAGAACATCCTGCTACAAGAATATCAAATGCTCTCTGAATTTAACTTGTGCTCAAACGTGTTGGGCCATGAGGCTGCATGTTTCGCAGTCCTCCATTTTATCCACGTTTCCGACAATATTTAGATTACACAGTGGCTAATGGTTTGTCTTGTGGGTCTTCCACACTTTAAGGTGTGGAGGTGCCTTGCCCCTGCCTGTCTGTTATAGAATGCCCCTGTCCTAGCTTTGAATCTCGGGGCGTGCTGTTGTAATCACATTATTAATCGGACATACCAGATATTTGAACTGGCTAATTCACCCTCTTCGGTTCCAGTGCTCTGCCTCTTGTGTTGAGAGAAAGTACTTGAATTGTTTGGTGCACTTTTTTAATTTGATTAAGAGTTATTGGTGCTTGGGTGCATGCTTCTCTCTCATGGCAACTTTCTGTCTGTGATTTTGATTAGATCTTTGCATCTGCTGCTTCTTCAGATAAAGAGTTGGTCAGATCGGGTGGTAACTTGCCGACCTGTAGTAGGGGAATCCACATTGTTGCCATGTAGAATATCTGCTGGTTGGAGTTCAGTCTTTTTTGGCACTTAATGCTCTCTTTTGCACGATATTGACTAGGTTACTTACAATGGTTTATATTGTGCCTTGATGGTCCTTGTTTTGGTCTGTAAAGTTTTGTTTCTGTTCGAGTCTGAATTGAAAATGTTGTCTGGAAGTGCAAGTACAACGTTTGCTTTGAATGGCTACTTCTGTAGTGTTGTTTCTTCTCTTTAGATTCGTCTGCTGTATGGGTTTAGCATTCGTGGAAGGGGTGACCCCTGTCCGCAGGCTCTGTTGCTTGGGTCTGTGACCAGGTGGGCCAGGTGGTGTTAGAGGACATGAAGCCCTTTTAAGTAGGAAAGACTTCTTTTTGGGCTTCATTTGGGTTCGTGTGTCGTGGGTTTCATCTTTTGGCCTTACAGATGGGGTGTCACCTATAAGCTGATACCTGCTTACACTCCTTTTTCGGGCTAGCAGCTGGTCGGGGCTCCTATGCCCTTCTGTTCTATCATCCCCTTTTGGGCCTTGGTAGAGCCTGTAATACCCTGCATGGGGGAGAGTAGAGTCGTTTGAAGTTGGACCCTTCTGTGTAGCATTGTGTTTCCTGGCTGTTATTGGTTGGTGTCCCGCCTATTTTTACCATATCGTTGACAGGGCTATGATGATGCGCATTCGCCTTTCTCCACTGCAGGGAGGGAGTGTACAGGGAAGGTGCAGGTTGGCTACTCGTCCCCTGGTGTTAACCAAGCCATAGCTTGAATTGTGGCATTTCCATCATCATGGCACATTGAGTTTTTATGGTCTGATGGCCCTGCCCGGACCGCTGTGTTTTCATAAAGAAAAAAGATAGATATTTATTGCAACTTCCAGCTGAAATTAAGGGTCTAGTGTTACAAGTCTGGGTCTTTTCTTGGGTTGTTAATAGAACATCTTGTCACTTAGTCTCCTGCAGACGAGACCAATTTTTCCTGCTGTTCTGTTGTCAGCACGAGCTTGCACTGCCTGGCAGAGTGGGGATTATTCGGTTTCCTGTCAGAGTTTTAATCTCAGCTTGGTCTCACGTGGATGACTCCATTCATGGATTGGCTTGGCGCTTTTTGTCATTACTTTGGTATGTAGTCCAGATGTAAAAATCTTCAGGTAGTAGTATCCATCAGAAAAAAAGATGTTGCCTTCGGTAACCATGTTTTTGGTGAATATTCTTTTTTCAGATTCCTTGACTCTTGTTCTGAGGAGTGTTATTTTTTACTTAATTAGGTTCAAGTTCTTTTTTGCACTGCTTTTCTGTTGTGCCCTTTATCAGTCTCGTCTTTGCCTCGAAGGGAACTGATATCCGAGTGCAAAGATGATGCCATATGTAGTTGTTCCGTCACAATCCAGAAGGTACCGGAGCCGTGTTGACATTGTGCCAACACCTGCCAGCACTGGAGCGCTGTTTCGAGTTTTCCAGATCCAATTTGGCACCTGGATGAGAGGTGAGCAGTTTGTAGGTTGCTAGATTATCCCCCGAAACCTCTTTACTGAAAGTAAGTAACTTCTTCTCAGCCTATTCCCTCCCAAAGATTGCATTTACTTATTTGGCTTGAAGCTGTTACCATTCAAATCTAGAACAGCCTGGACTTTAAAATGGGGGTGGAGAGGTCCGGGGCAGATGTCTAGCAGAGTTCACTGTTAGTTGCTCTTTATAGATTTTTCTGTTGCAGCTTGATTTGCATTCCTAAAACCCCTCTGCTGTCTCTTCCGTGGCTGCAGAGACAAGACGGAGTGCCAGAGCAGAGCAGTGAGACCTCCAGAGTGCAGAAACTGATGTTTTTCTGTGCTATTTCACTTCTTGCACACTTGTTTTTTTGTAAATGTTCATGAAGCAGTGCCATAACGTTAGACGTTCGTACGAGCTCAGAAAAATAATCTCAAAAGTATGCCTCACTGCACTAGTTAATCAAGCAGGAGCTATTGTCCTGGAGATATCTGATTTCAGGGTCTTAGATGCCACCTAAATACTAGATTTAGGGGCGTTACAGGGGAGTGACCGGTAGGGACCAATGGGTCTCTCACCTTGGATGTCTACACCCACTATTATGCCTCCCTCCTGTGGGAGGGGGGCATAGCCCTAGCCCTAATTGGAAAAGTCCCACCATCTTCAAGATGATGGGCACTGAAAAAAGTGCTTCACTTCGCCTCCTGCACCTGAGGGTTGGATTTGGCGATGGTGGCACACCTCCTAGCCTGTCTAAGTTTTCCCACCGATTCTCCCGCCAAAAGTGGGGGTTTGAAATGGGGGCCAGAGGCTGGGGTCTCATTACAAAGACGGCAAGGCCTTTGAAACTTCCCTCTCAAGCACTGTGCTCATCTTGGGGGAGGAGGTGTGACACCTCAGCCCAGGATGTGCTTTGTTTCTGGCCTAAGAGCAGAGGCTCTCGAGCCAGGGGTCCAGAAACTTGTCTGATGGTGGCAGGCTGCATAAAGACAGTCCGAGACCACACCAGGTTTGGTATGTTTTCAGGGGGCACCTCTGAGGTGCCCCCTGGGTACATGTCTTAATAAATCCCACTCTGCCATCAGTGTGGGTTTATTGAGAGGAGTTGTTTGGTACCAAACACTCCTGGGTTCAGTACAAAGCAACAGAAAGAACGGTTGTGGCCTGTGATCGCCGCACTCTATTTGTCCAATTACTTAAATAGTGCTCACTCTTCGGGTCAACCGTTACAAAAACCAGAGATTAAGAAAGTGGATAATTACAAGAGTAGAGGAGCACAGTAACCATAGGTGTTGTTAAGAGTCCCACACACTTAAGGCATAGAGCATATATCCTACATTCATAAATGGAAATTTCTTTTTACACATGAGACAACACAGCCACTTTTTCTCATAAAGACGGAAACTTCTAGTGTCTTTATTTTTTCATCTTTTTATTTATATGTCCTCCTATCATTGTACAAAAAACATGATATGTCCAAGACACAGCCTACGCGTTTCGTCCCAACCTCACGGGACTTCTTCAGGGCAAAAGTTAAAATTTTTGGATAATCCAAGTCCCCAAGGCAAAAAAAAGGGGGGGCGGTCAATCCCTACAAAGTTTATCTAATCCATATGCAAAAGGCACATAATCCATGGCACAGAAATCCGTAACGCAGTCACTGTACGTTTCCACAGCGCATTCTAAACATGCTCCAGTCTGGTTACACAATTCATTAATTTCCGGTTAGTTTAACCAACCTTTCCCGCAATAGTTTTCCACGTAGTGATTTGAATGTTACTTATTCATTTGTCTTTGTGTTTCTCTCTGTCGGTCGAGTATCCAGCCCATGTTCTCTCTGTGGTTTCACCGGCACTTACAATATTAAGAATAGACTTCAATATTGTTGGGGCATATCTACTCATGCAGATATGCGCACACCTGAGATACAGTGCACCCTGTCTTAGGGCTTGTAAGGCCTGCTAGAGGGGTGACTTAACCTATACCTTAGTGTTATGTCGACTTTGTCGTTTTTCTCTGCACCAAGGCATGCAGGCTGCAGTGGCAGTTTGCATGGCCTTGGTGAGGGGTCCCTAGGAGACCCTCTTCTGTCTCAATGCACTAGGTACCAGGGTACCATTTACTAGGGACTTACAGTGGGGTCTGAAGTGCCAATCATGATACTGTTTTAGGGAAGGAGCTCTGGCACAGGGGACCTGTTTGACGGGGACCCTGTGCACTTTCAATCAAAACTACATCATTTTTCAGGCAAAAAGTGGGGGGCTAACCATGTCAAAAGAGGCACTTTCTCACAGTTGTGTAGAGAGATTGAACCCGTTATAAATGTTTGCATTGAAGAGTAACCCTGTGTGCAGGTGACAGTTGACAACTTGTGTCCAGCATGTTCCACCTACGTTTTAAGGCTCTATTGAAAAAGTTTCCAGCAGGGCAAAGATTCTACGTACTGCATACTAAGTATTTTAAGTAGACATGAATTATTTGACAGAATCGTCTCTGCATTACAATTTCTACATAACATAGACTGTGTGCACCAGGTACTAACCTACATACATGTGCTTGTTTAGCGTCACAAGATGGGCTATCTGTAAAGTTTTCACCACAGTATGCGGGCTGCAGGAAGTATAATCTTTAGTTGAGTAAACCCTATTAACAGTACCCACTTTTCTATTTATATCCACTTAATTTCTCAACGTAGGTTCAGAGTGGTAAACTCTTGATTTTTCTAAGTGATGGTTTTCTCTTGGGTCTTCCCAGATCTACCCTACGTAGTTGGTGGGCAGCCATCAGAGCATGGAGGTTTTACCAAAAGTGGCCTCATCTTTTCTTACTCAGGACTTGGTGCTCTTGTTTTTTCCACTTTCTCTCTCCCTTGTGGAATTCCTTAAGTCTTAACGGAACACTTTCCATTTACTTGGAATGACCTGCTGCAGTCCTTAAAGTGGATTTTCTGTTTGTCTCCTTGATGTTAGCTAACACAGGTCCGCGGTCTTCTATTCCCACCATAGGCAGATGTTGTAGGATGCCTATCTCTGTTGCTTATGTGAAAGCAGATATCCATCTTCTGTTCAAGGTCACTCTGCTGCGGGTATTGCACCGGCCTGGGTGGCTGTTAAAGGGGCTTCCCTTATATATAGTTGTACATCCAGCTTCTTGAGTCTCTACTCCTGTGATTATTTCTCATTACAAGTTCCGTATGGAGTGGCAGTAGTTTCTTCTTCTTTTGGTACAACAGTATTAATTGTAGTCCAGTAAAGTAATCTGTCATATTTTGGTTTAATAAGTTATCACTGGGTGTAGCCGAATCTGTGTTTGTATTTGTTGTGTATTCGTGTAGCGCACTACTCACCCAGGAACTCTGGTATATTCCAGGATTTGAGTCCATCTGCCTGATGATGGTTGTCTCCAGATTCCCACAAGTAAAAAACTTGCTATGTTTGAGTGGGTTTATTACTTTCGTTTTAAGGGGCGAAGAGGTGGACTTCAGTCCATTGGTGCCTTTGCTCTTCTTCTGCTCTCTATATTTGGTGGTCGCTGTATAGCCCATGGATTTTATGTTGAGGTTTACTAGATTTAGAAAAGAGGACATTTCTAATATTTTCTGAAGAGAAATAAACTGTTATGGAGTGGATTGGGAATTTTCATATATGGTTTTCTCTCGATAAAAAGATGTTTTAAAAAAATTTGAATAACTTGTCTGAGTTTGCGATCAACTTAGTAAGTGAAATAGCAGGCAGTCCATATGGCATTACAGATGCAATAGGTGTATCCTTAATTGAGGGCAGATAAAAAAGTGAATTTGTTTATAATCGCATTCTCCTCTACCCACATTTTATTCGCTGCATACTATATGGAGCTAATGGAAAACGCATTCTCCTTTCTAACCCTTTGTTGTTTATTGGGCATTTGTGTCCCTTCTTTTGGAAAAAAGGTTATCTTCAATATGTTGATGATTTACCTCTTTCGTACTCACTCCTTGCGGCTGCATCCGTTCCAGTTAACCGAAAAATGACCCATCTGCTGTGATCCAATGTGTTTATATGTGTTGCATGGTTCTTTGTGGTGATCTGAATGGATCCTGCCTGGATCCAGCCTTCGAGCACCTCAGAATACGGATTAATTCTACCTGGTTCTACTGGGTGTGAACCTGCTCTCTAAAACCTTCATGTTCGAGCCCCTGGCCCTAGAACTACCAAACCTTCCTTGAGGTAGAGTCTGGTAATTCTACATCGAATGAGTACACACACTCTCCAGTTGGAACTGGAACATTTTGTGAAACATTTTCATCATATCCACGTCATTGGGGGCCATTCATTTTGTTGGGGCCCGGGTGACCTCAAACATCACATATAAGGCCTGACATGCTTTAATCCGATCTATCCATTTTTGAAGGGGGCATTCTTTCCACTGTTTCGTGAATTGTCTATCTCTCCATTAATATGTAAATATTTCTCTTTTTACAAAATTCTCTAATCTGTATATTTTCTTACTGTATTTATTCTGACTTGGGGGAAACTGAGAACCAGCAAGTGAGACCATTTGTGTTGAGGTAAAGCCTATTTTCATAACACATTAGGCTCGTGACAATTTTAAAGAAAAACAAATAGTTCCTTTTTGGACTCAGTAATCGTAGGTTGTGATGAATTAAGCATCAGACCGACAGTGTGACGTACCTCAGAGTAGGATGGGAGTCTGGAAAATACTAATGCTTCTCATGCTCGATTTCAAGTCATGTATCTTCTTTAATTATTCTTGCTTGAATTAAATGATCTTCAGTGTTTTGTATGGTTTGTGGAACCATAAAATTGATGATCTTACATGGCTTCCTTTTTTAGAGGCCATGCTTATGCATGTCACCAGAAAGTGGATGAAATCAAAGGGCACAATCCCCCTCCTTCCCCCTGGAGAGATCGGCCCATTGAAGAGTCGCTCTTGCTCTTTGAGGTAAGCGTGAAAACTCTACCTAGATGCCAGTGATGATGCCACTTAGCTATAGCCTTCCACTAATACAAATATTCTGGCACTCAGTGAGTGCCAAACCCTTCCAGCACACTTCCTCATAGTGACTAACGTGTGTGAGTCTGTGGACAGCTCACAATTGCTTAAAATATATTGTGTCGAACTCCCATTGCACCAGTTTTGCACTTGGAAACAGTAAAGCAAGATTGCATTAAACATTGTGGTTGTTTCTTTCAGGCTTGGTGCAGCACCTTGCGCATGTTTGGCAACAGAATTTGTGTGGTGGTGCTGAGGCTAATTGGGGACAAGGGCAATGCCACTGGAATTATGCAGCAGTGGAGAACCAAATTATGCAACAGTGCTGCCTGAGTTATATTTGGAAGAAGAAAAGGCCAATTCTCCAGTATTGTATCTTTTATAGATTCACATGCTTGAATCTTCCCCGTCGTCATGGTGGGAGTCCCATGGTAACAGTAGAAATAGTAGTACTGAATACATTACATAGACCTCCATAGAGAGAAAATTCAATTGAGCACTCTATCAACCTCATTTTATAACATCCAAAGTTCAGCCAATCACAGCAGAGACCAGAGTAACCCTCTCCACAGAGCCACCACACCTCAGATTTCTTACCGCACGTCGTGTGATTGGGAGTCTCTCTGAGCTCTGCTCAGTGACAGTTGGCTTGTTTTCAACTTTTGACCTCCAGCTTTCAGCTCAATGTATTCCTTTCTGTGACTTTCATAATGCCAGATAAAAAAGGGTTGTTTAGGCCCTGTAAGTCTTGTGGCAAATCTAGACTTTTCTCAGAAGATCCCCACAAGCAATGTCTCTATTGCCTCTACCCTGACCATAAGCCCAGGGAATGCAAATACTGCCGCACCTTCTCGGCCAAAACCCTCAAGGATAGGGAAGGAAGACTGCTCCTTTGGCTCCAGAAGAAAAAGGCAGTTTCTGAATCTGACACTGAGGAAAAGCCCCATTCTTCATCCAGGAAAAGAAGGTAGCTCCTCTTCTCACCAGGGGGACTCCAAGAGATCGAAATCACAGGAGCAGGAAAAATCTGAGGAGAAACGCCACAGAAAACGGGTAGAAGGAACTTTAAAATCATCTTCTGCTCCAGTTTCTGCTTCTTTAACACCTGTGAGATCTTTCTTCTCGTCCGTCGACGGCGAGAGCTATTTCTGTCAGACCTGAGGTGATTCCTTCGCCGTCGACGGCTTCTACAGCGACTGCAACAACGTCGACGGTCACTACGCCGACGGCCGCTGCGTCGACGGGCCAGCAGTTAACACTGACGACGGCGTCACCGTCGACGAGACCATCTCCGACGACGAGACCTTCGTCAACGAGAATTTCTCCGTCTACGACCACTCCGTTGACGACGTTGCCCTCCTTTCCGCCGACGGTGGTGTCAGCGTCGACGGTACCATCGATGGGAGAAAAAATCCATTTGGGACTTTCTAAGGTTCTGGATTTTTCACAAATTTATCCATTGCCACCTACACATTTGCTTGACTTTCAGGAGTCTGAGGATGACCGCACGTTTGGCCCTGCATATAGTCCTTCCCAGCTAAAAGTTAAATGTCAGGACTTTGATGATGATGATGAGGACTTAGAGGACATTAATCCATCCTCATACCTTGCAGGAGAGTATTCTTTCACTGACTCGGCTACTGTTCAGCAGCCAGAATCTTTTCAAGAGCGTTATCCCTATGAGGAAGAGGATCCTCACCATTTTAGGGAACCATCTATTAACGTTCCAGTGCCGTTGGTAACACACTCACGTCACATGCTAAATGACTACAGACGCTATCTTGACGCGAATGCTCCGCAACATCCTCCACCGCCTCGGCAGGCCCCGGTGGAACACGTAGGACAAGTAACTCCTAGAACCACGAGGGAAAAGGTTTTGCCGCCTCCTATTGTTATTCCTGATGATTCACAAAATGTGGACCAACAAAAGATAGAGGAAGGAGAGATGCACACTGATGTTGACACCCAGGACGAATGGGAGGATTACATAGTCCCCACACCGTCATCTCCTATCCCTCCTCCTGCAGACTCTTCCCCCTGCTGACATCGGGAGCTTTCATGACCTTTTAGAACGTGCCTCGAGGCGCTTTGATCTACCCATGCCAGTTAAACAAACGGAGTGTTTCTTATATGACTTTAAGCCAGGCACTCAACGATCCATTAGGGCAATTCCCATAGTGTATTACTTATGGCAGGAGGGTCTTAAACTGATGCGGACACCAGCTTCTATCCCGGTGGTAATTCTGAAGCTGGATAAGAAGTACAAAGCCCCGGATAATTCACCCACATGCCTCATCGGTCATCCTAGACCGGATTCAGTAATCATGCAGGCTGCTCAAAGAAGAGCTAAAAACCCGGCATCTCAATGTTCTGCACCTCCGGATAAAGGACGGCGTCGGCTGGACAACATAGGAAAGAGGTTTGCCGCCCTGGCAGCCACTTCTATAAGAGCCTCCAACGCTATGGCCATTCTGGGTAGGTACGACCGACAGATAAGGTCGGACATCTCTTCGCTCTTAGAACATCTTCCTGAAGATAAGAAAAAGGAAGCAAGGGATATCTTATCAGAAGGGGAAAGAGCTTCCACTGAGATGATAGAGATTGCAACAGATATCTCTTCGACTTCATTCCGGCAAATGGCAGGAGCAGCGGTGCTGAGGCGTCGGGGGTGGCTGAAGGCAACTAGCTTCCGTCCTGAGGTTCAGGCTAAGGTGCTAGATATGCCTTTTGACGGCGAATGCCTATTTGGAAATCCTATAGATAAAGCCCATCAGTCTATAAAAAAAGGACACGGACACGGCTAAATCCCTGGCAACGCTACAACAACGTCGTTTCCAGTCCTTTCGGGGCAGAGTTCGAGGGCAGTACGCATCCAGACCGCAGTTCCAACAGCTGTTCCAACATTACCCTCAACCTATCGGGCGTACAACCAACCTTACAGGTCCGGCACTGCATCGTCCTATTCGCGGCCCACTGGTCGTAAAAGGCAGCAATCTGCCGGAAGACAACCGGATTCTAACAAGAGGCAATGAGTTTCTCCAGGCCCCGCCACTACAGTCCCACAACAATTCGAACCAACCTGCTCAAAATTCTTTAAAAGAATTGGACTCCTTCTCGTCGGACAGATGGGTTTTGGATGTCTTCCGTCACGGTCATACTCTAGACTTTGTTCAGTATCCTCCAACTACCCCTCCTCCGAAGGTAATACATCGTCATCTGCCAGATCTCAAGAGGGAAATAAAATTTCTTCTTTCCAAACGCGCCATAGAAAAGGTACCCTCACGTCCGCACAATAGGGGGTTTTATTCCCACTTCTTCTTAATCATAAAGAAGACCGGAAAATGGAGGCAGGTCTTGGACCTCCGGTTACTGAACAAATTCATCAAAAACCAATCTTTCAAGATGTTGTCTCTGCAGGACATCCTCCTTATGGAAAAAGGGGATTATCGATCATCTCTTTATCTTCTCGATGCTTATTTTCACATCCCCATTCACTCCAAGCATCGAAAATATCTCGGATTCAAAGTGGCGGGGTGCCATTATCAGTTCAGAGTGCTTCCCTTCGGTTTGAAGTCGGCCCCCAGAGTCTTCACCAAATGCATGGCACCGATTGCTGCCTTTCTGAGACGCTCAGGTCACCAGGTATTCCCCTACCTGGACGATTGATTAATAAAAGCTCCTTCGTTTCAGACAGCCAGGAACTCTACTCAAACTTGCCGGAATCTCTTTGTCTCTGGTTCTCCACCTCAATCTAGAAAAGTCTTCTCTCATTCCTTCCAATTCTCTGACTCTCCTAGGAGCTCGCATCGATACAAATCTCGGCAAAGCCTTTCCAACTCTCGAAAGGGTCTTGGGTCTCCAGGGAATGGCACGCCTTCTATCGTCAAAAAGGTCCGTTTCTGTCAGAAAGTACAAATCTATGCTGGGGATGATGTCCTCATGCATTCAACTAATTCCAAATTGCCGTCTTCGTATGCGCCCACTGCAGGAGCAACTGAACACTCAATGGGTTTAATCCAAGGGGTCACTCAAAGACACGATTCAAATCTCGACGGCTATGAAAACTGCAATGTCTTGGTGGCAGATCGAGGAAAACATGACTCTGGACCTGTCCTTCATTCACTCAACTCCTCAGTTTGTGATTACGTCGGATGCGTCCATGAAGGACTGGGGAGCTCACCTCCAAGAGCTTCAAGTGCACGGAAAATGGTCCAAACAGGATTCGAAATGCAACATAAACCTTCTAGGGTTAAGAGCAGTGTTCTTGGGCCTCAAAGCATTCTTGCTTCGGATTCGGGGTTCTCCAGTTCTGGTCTGGACGGACCACACCACCACCATGTTTTATCTCCAGAAACAGGGTGGCATGAGATCTCAGGTTCTCTCTCTTCAAGCGCAAGTGATTTGGGAATGGCTTCTCCTCAACCAAATTTCACTCAGAGTGGAGCACGTGCCAGGAGTCCACAATTAGTGGGCCGACTCTCTCAGAAGGGTGTCCAAACAGTGCCACGAATGGGAGCTCAAAGGCCAGATGTTGCAGATGGTCTTCCGGTCTTGGGGCTTTCCAGCGTTAGATCTGTTCGCTACGTACCTAAACAAAAAGTGCACCTTTTACGCAAGCAGGACTCCTCAGCTGGGATCGTGGGGAGACTCTTTTCTGCTCTGGACAGGAAAATTTGCCTAAGTCTTTCCCCAGTTTCCTCTCATTCCTCAAGTTCTCCAAAAAATAAAACGGGAGCCGTGTCGCATAATTCTCATCGCTCCCGGGTGGGCAAGGCAATTTTGGTACACAGAGCTTCTTCACCTATCAGAGTGCACTCCGATTCTCTTTCCTCCAAAGGAGGATCTTCTTTACATGGACAAGGGGCAAGAGATTCATCCGCAAATTCCCTCTCTTCACTTATCAGCTTGGCTCCTCACTTCATTGAATTTGAGAGTTTGAACATACTCAATGATTGCAAAGCAATTTTACAAAATTCTCGAGCTCCTTCCACGCTCAAATGTTACTTTGCAAAATGGAAAAGGTTCTGTGTGGTGTAGCGTTCATTCTTTACATCCTTTTATCCACACCGGAGCAAGTATTACCATATCTCTTACACTTAGCCAAGGCGGGACTCTCACATTCGTCCATTAAGATCCACCTTGCTGCAATTTCTAGATACAGAAGACGTCTGGATCAATCTTTATTGTGGTCTCATAGACTTATTAAGGAATTTCTAAAAGGCTTATTCAGGACCTACCCACCGGTGAAATCCCCTCCAGTGCTATGGTAACTAAATACGGCCCTGTCACAGCTAATGCGTTCTCCATTTGAACCTATACACAAATGTGACTTAAAATTTCTCTCCTGGAAGGTGGCCTTTCTCTTGGCCATTATGTCAGCCAGACGTATCAGTGAGATCCAGGCAATCTCTACAAAGGAACCATTTCTTCAATTTTTAGCAAATAGGGTTATTCTGCGTAAGAATCCTTCTTTCATACCTAAAGTACCATCATCTTATCACCTCAACGAACCTATAATTCTGCCTACATTTTTTCCAAATCCATCCTCGTGGCGGAAAAATCTCTCCATTCTCTGGACATCAAACGCTGTTTGAAGCTTTACCTGCAAAGGACAAAATCCTTTCGTATGTCTTCTCAGCTGCTGGTTTCTTACTCTGCACCCAGGAAGGGACTCGCCCTAACTAGGGCCAGTATTGCTCGCTGGATCACTTCAGCTGTTGTTTTCTGCCATGCGAAGGCTGGACATCCATTGCCTGCAAGAGTGCAGGCCCATTCGACGAGAAAGGTCGCAACTTCTTCAGTCCTGTTTGCGGGGGCTTCTCTCCCTGACATATGCAGGGCAGCAACGTTGGCGAGGACGCACACGTTCACAAAGCATTACTGCCTAGATGGTTGGCGGAAGGCAGATATAGCCGTGGGACAAGCGGCTCTTCGTCATCTCTTTGCCTAAGGTAGGAGGCTTGTAGCCATCCTGATTTCTTTATCTACTTATTGTGTTAATTCTTGTATAATCTATTTTATTGTTATTTCTACTTGCATTAAGAGAATTCTGGTTATATATGTACTCTTTCTCTGATACTGTCATGGTGGGATTGTTCGCTGTCCCGCCGTCATTGTTATTTCTATTCATATATAGATGTACTGCTCTTTAATCGGATTCAAGCATGTGAATCTATAAAAGATACAATACTGGAGAAAAAACAAATTACTTACCTGTACACTGTGGTTCTCCAGTATTGATATCTTTTATAGATTCACATGCGACCTGCCCTCCTCCCCGGTTAGGCTCACCATTCTACCTCAGAGTAATATATTTATATATATATATATATATATTCGCACACTTGTTCTCAAAATCTCAGGTGTGGTGGCTCTGTGGAGAGGGTTACTTTGAGGTCTCTGCTGTGATTGGCTGAACTTTGGATGTTATAAAATGAGGTTGATAGAGTGCTCAATTGAATTTTCTCTCTATGGAGGTCTATGTAATGTATTCAGTACTATTTCTACTGTTACCGTGGGACTCCCACCATGACGACGGGGAAGATTCAAGCATGTGAATCTATAGAAGATATCAATACTGGAGAACCACAGTGTACAGATAAGTAACTTGTTTTTTATTCAGAATAATTTGGCCAACTTTAAAACTTTCTGGGCAAAGGCTTGCTCTCCTTAGTATCTTTTTAAATCGGAATAATGCAATCCGCAACTGAAAGATAACCAGTTCACTTTTGCAATGCGTCTGTTACACCATGGCACCATGTGTGGTGCTTACATTTTAGAAACATTTAAACCATTTGGGCTAAAATATTTTTTTTGTTGAAATCTGCAAATAATGCAGCAGATTATGTTGTAAATACATTAGCTTCATATTTATGTGGAAAATATTGTGGCTGCAAAATCACATAATTCCAGTGGCCCTAACTTGGAGCCGTAAGTAGTGAAGATTTATAAAGGTAAACTAAGGGGGCATCGCTTGTTGGTCAGATTAGGTGCACAAACGTGTGCATGTTTGGAGTCGAGGGTAGCTCATTTGCACTATTTCAGGCAGCGCCTGAAAGTGGTGTGAAACGGGAGGACAAATGTTGGGGTCGCGAGCTGAACTGCAGGCCCCAGACATTCCCTCAACCCACTTCTACGGAATGTGAAGGCATATAGAATGTTTAACAAAATAGGCCTGGGTTGCTAATTCCACCGGGCTGCAATCCTGCAGGTATCCTCCTGGGTATATATAGTGTACATGGGGCCACCCCAGTTCTGACTTCTATCGACTTTGAATCACTGCTGAAAAAACAAGATTGTAAACTGTCTAGCTGTCAGGGGCTGAAAAAGTCCTTTTGCTCAAGCTTTACCAGCCTATATCCTGCGTCCTCTTGAGTACGCAGTTATTACAACACCCAGTTTACTTCTAGCTCAGGGGGCAATTTGCAGGCAAGGTTACAGGTGTCTTTTGTTTTTGTCACAATATCTGCTTTAGGGAATGAAAAAAGGCAAGTTTGCAGAGGGTGAAGTCACGCTGAGGATGAAACTGGTGATGGAAGATGGAAAGATGGATCCTGTGGCTTACCGTATCAAGTACACGCCTCACCACAGAACTGGAGACAAATGGTATGTTTGGAACCTTTGTTCGTGAATTCAGGGCTTGGGAAATAGAAGTGCACCAAAACTCAGCTTCTTGTAGGTTTCACCTCGTCCAACATTGAGCTATTCACCTAAAACCTATTGTCTACCTGGTGGGAAATCTAGAGTCCTTCAAATGCTGATTCCAGATGTTAAAACATAGTTGAGAAATGTGTATTTTACACATTAAAATCAATTAGTTTTCTTCTTCTTTGAGTGCTAGGAAGCCTGTTCCGGGTAGTGATGCGCTTTACAAATCATTTAAGTTGAATTGCTTTTGTGAAGTATTTAAGGCTTGGAACTTAGTTACTAAATTTCATATTCAGCCAATAACTTGATCAGCTGTTCATCTTTCGGCAGAAGTCTTAATAGTGTATTTCTGATCTTAAATAACAATGTTGTGGTAAATTAAGAATGTAAATTATTCCAAGCCCTGAAAAATAAATGTGAATGTATATACAAAGGTGTAAAATCTCAGGAAAGCAATTGTTTTCTCCTTTGTCACCAAGCCTTTCCCAAGTATACTCAGAACTATGTCTGATCATCTACTCCCACTTTGCTTACGTAGGGTGTACCTTTACTTCATTTGCTGCCAACTGAAGGGGAATTTATGATTGGCATCGGGTGCAATTGTGGAGTATATCGCCAACACCATTCTGGATTTGTCAGAACAGGAATCCATTTTGTTAATTTTTAAATGTGAAGTAGAATTGATTATGAAGTAGTTGGCACTATCCATATTTTACTCCACGTTTTACATTTTTTCTTCTGTAATATTTGGCAATGAAGTTTACCTAACTTTCAACGGAGGTAGACCTTCCCTTCAGTGGGCGTACTTTGTGCCTGAGCTACCAGTTTATTATACAGGCTTGCCCTTTTGTAAATTATCCTTCTAAGGAAGACTGTCATGCATTCCTAAAACCCCTCTGGTGTCTTCTCGATGGCACCAGAGACAAGAAGGGATGCCAGAATAGAGCAGCGAGACCTGCAAAGTTCAGTGACCCATGTGTTTCTGTGATATTGCAGCTCTCGCACAGATTCATTGTTTGGGTCATGTCGCTTAAGTGCGTTGTAGTTTGGCATCTGCTTTTGAAACTGCCCCAGAGCAACACTGACCAGAGGGCGGTGGAGTCAATTAAGGTACTCTAGAGGAGTGGAGTGGGACAAGTCAGTATGGCAACATAATACTTTGAGCCAGAATGGCTCAAGCCTTACAAATGTTATCACATTAAATAAAAATTGATGTTGGCAGGTAAATAGGTCTTTCTACTCCTGAAATCGAGCCATTCGTGCCCCACTAAAATGATACTGAAAAAACTCTATCTAGTGAGTAATAGATATTTAATTGGCTTTGAAATTATATCTGCTTCCAGCTTCAGCATTTGTTCAAACAGCAATGTTCACTAAGTTAGTGAACATTGTTAGTCCAAACTAAATCTGCTGTCAGTAGACTTCTTAAATATTTTCCCTAAATCTATCAGATTCATCATAGATATTGGTAAATTTACAAAATGCTCATAATAGCCCATGGATGAGTGACGGGTATAAGTCTTCATTCAGCTCAGGAAAAAAAAGACTTCACGTTTCACTGTCACGGGTGCGAATGGTTGTCATGAATAAACTTATTAAAGGGAATAACTTGTTTGACCGTACGGAATGCTACATGCTAGTGAATAAAATGAGTTGAGAGAAAAGCAGGCGGAGTGGTCTTTTTTACAGATGAGACAAAGCTGGCTCATTAGGTAGCTTTTTAAAAAATATATATATATATTGACTCGATTTAAAAACAAGAGACCACGAAGCAGCAATGTTTGTAAAGCAAAACACACAGAGCAGGTAAAAGACACAAACTAACCAGTAGGATTCCAGTCCCTGCAAATGTAGTTTAAAATGTGTGTGTGGTTTTCATTCGGTGATCAAACACAAAATTGCTCCAGGATATTATGCATGAATTTAAGTTGTCTTTGAAAAGTAAATGTTCAATGAAAACCAAATTTCTCTTCCTAGCACTTAATTTCAACACTTCTTTCGCTAGCACTTGATAATCTCAAATGTGAACATCCCTTTGTATAATATTTATGGTTGTATTCAGGGTGACTCCATCAGTGCAACCAGTTCTCCAGAGTTCCTCAGCGTTTCAGGGATTTATTGTTCATCTTCATCAGAAATATAAGATCCCTAAATGCCAAAAGCAAACGTTAAATTCTTTCTTTTCATTTTCGAAGCGAGACACTGCCTCGATTCTGACTCCTGTTTGACCAAATACGAGACCTCTGTCTGAGGCTGGTGTGAGAAGTCGATAAAGGGAGACAGCCTTTGGAAGGAAAGAGAAATGGCTTCCGCAGCAGGGCTAGGAAAAGGCAAAGAGCAGGGCTTAGGTAATAGTTGGCGCAGTGACGCAGGTCTTTACCACCACGGGGAAAGTGATCTGGGACACTGACCTGGGCAGGGACAGTGCTGTGTGACAGTGAGCAGACTGATAAAAGGCATTTTAACAAAATGTTATATTTCCTTTTTAGGTGCATATATCCCACTTACGACTACACGCACTGTCTATGTGACTCCATTGAACATATCACCCACTCGTTGTGCACCAAAGAGTTTCAGGCCAGGTAAGAGATTGGAGAGAGAGAAGTATCTGCAAAGTCTTTGGTAGGTCACACTTGCTGTCATGTGCCTGCTACTATAATGCTTTCTTGAGGCGCTGGCGAGAGTAGGCTTGCGCCCCTTGGTCCCCTGTAGCAGAGGTGAGCTTTCAGTGCATCTGCACACTACTGTCGGACTTTAGACGCTCTGCGCTTGGTGATCACACTTCATTAGCAGATATTTTACTAAACCAAAGTTAGCTTTGGATGTAAAACAAAAGCTAATTGGATGATATTGGTCTGCAGTCCACTCAAAGTCCACAGCAAGTGCACATGCAGAGAAAGGTTTATTTGTGGCAGATACGATTCCAGGAAATATGTAATCTGAACCAAGTGTTGGTGGACTGTCCCATGCCCATTCATCAGTTTTTTTATTTATTTTTATTGAGCAAACCGCATCAATAGGCCAGCCGAAGGTGCTAGACCGAAAGCTTCTCATTGACTGAGTATATGTTTGAAGTCCTGAAAGGGAATGGTTTGGGTAAAAATTATTGGAATGGATTTGTTTATTATATGCCAACCCATTGGCCAGACTAAGAACTGGAGCCAACATATGTAGGAAAGTGGCTCTGTATATACTGTACCCAAGTAAGGTTCAGGGTGTACAGAGTCCACAGTCCCCAGAGGGTTGACAGAGGCTAAAGTTAGATATAACCTTACTCTCCAAAGTGGTAGCTTGGTCGAGCAGTAAGGCAGTATCAGAGGACAGTGTAAAGCATTTGTTGTACACACTCAGTCAGCAAATGAAGCCACACACTCAAGAACTGAACTCTAGGCCAATGGTTTGTATATAAAAAAATATATGCTTGTTTTATTTTAGAACCAACAATAGGATCAAAATATACTTTCTCAGTATGAGATGCTTTGGTTATTCACCTTACAGATAGGCAGTAGACTTTTTTGATAGTGGTTATCACAGTTGGTGCAAGAGGCAACACAGGGTCAAATTCAATGCAACATTGAGCTCAATGGAAAATTATGCTTAATTACAATTGATTACTTTGCAGAGCACTTTTTCTAACCACAGGACTGGATCCTGGATTCAGTCCTGGGACACTTCCTGTAAACAGGTAAGAAAAAGCGTTTTGGTTATTGTAGTGATTTTTGAAGAATATTACTATATTTCAAAAGCTGACACTTAGAAACTTTTCTGGGTAAAATTACCAATGTTATCCTATGAAAGGAAATACAGTGTGCAAGCAAAGTATGTTTACGTTACTTTTGTAATCCAGTGCTGGACTCCTAGGTTCAGCACTGGGACATTTACTTAAAACAGGTAAGTAATTACGTTTTTGTAGTTTGTTCGATTTTTAAAGAATATTTGTAAAATACAGAAATCGACACTTAGAAGAAATTTCACAGAAAACCAGTCAATGGATCCCTATGAAAGAAAAGTGAGTTAGCGGTAAGTAACGTTGCGATTACTTTTAGGGCCAGTGTTGGGCACTCGGGTCCAGCACTGAGGCCCCTTCTAATACTAGGTGAGTATTTTCGTTTTCGTGTCTCGGTTGATTTTTGGTGAATATTCTAAAGTTTCAGAACTCCACACTTAGAAGAAATTTCGCAGAAAACCAGTCAATGGAACCCTATGGAAGAAAAGTGAGTTATCGGATTTCGGGTAAGTACTTGACTGGCAGGGTTAAGGTTCTGGGTAAGACTCAGGGGTCCCCCAGGATCAGGTAAGTACAGTTTTTACACCCTCAGCGGCACAGGGGCGGCCGGGTGCAGAGTGAGAAGGCCCAATGTTATCCTATGGCAGGCGGGGGCCCCGGGTTGATGGCTGCTGGCAAGCAGGCCACGCGACTGTGGGAGCTGGGCTCCTGGTCACTTGCTCAGGGCAAGTAGGGAAGTAGGTTAGGATAGAGGTTGCACTTCCAGGGGCACTCGGGCGGCTGGGTGCAGGGTGCTTTGAGCCGTCGGGCGCTCAATGTTAAACAATAGAGGTCGTGAAAGGTGAAGAAAGGCTGCAGGCTCGGGGACGGTGATTCTTCAGGGACGACCAACACTTCAGGAGGTAAGTTGGGGTCTTGGAGGATAGGTAGACACCCAGGAGTTGGGCACAAGGGGCCGTGGGGCGCCGGGTGCAGGGGTGTCTTTTGAGGTCGGGAAATCTTACCCCCTGCTGGTCGAGGTTGGAGGGGTCCCTTGTCCTGAGGCTGCAGGCGTCGTCTGGGTCGTCGAGGAGGGTCCTTGGCCACTGGATTCCAGGTCAGAATCGCCGGGGGGACGTCCTCGAGGTCTCTGGTCACTCAAGTACAGGCTGGACTCGGCGGGTGCAGAGTGTGCAGGTTTCGCGGCTCCGTGCCAGGGCCGGGTCTTTGGTAGGTTTTCTTTTGAGCAGTACCACTGCTCGTGGGAGTCCCTGGGTCGAAGGCTGTAGCACAGAAGTCAGGTCCTCCGGGGTTTGTGAGGTTGCTGAGGCCGGGATTCCGCAGGAGCAGGTTCAGAGGTCGACAGGCCGGTAGGGCTGGGGCCAAGTCAGTTGTTGTCGCCTCCTTTTTAGCAGCTGCACGGCTGGTCTTCTTGCTTCGTCTTCTCTTCTTGTTTTCGGATTTGGGAACTCCGGAAGGAAGGTTCAGGGAGCCCCTAAATACTAAATTTAGGGGTGGTTACAGGTAGGTAAGGGCAGGGACCAATGGGTCCCTTCCTGGGGTGGGTACACCCCTATTCTGTTCCTCTCCAGTGGGAGGGGGCAGGAGCCTGTCCCTGTTGGCCAGGTCCCCCCATCCTCAAGATGGCGGGGACTCGAGTTTGTGCTTCGCCTCCCCCACCTTAGGGGTGGAGTTGGCAGAGGTGGGCACAACCCATTTCCTGCTTCTGGTTTTCCCGCCGGTTCTCCCGCCAGGAGTGGGGGTAGAACCAGTGGGGACCAGTTTGCTGGAAGCAGCAAATGGTCTGGGGAAACTCCAAAGGCGGCAGGCCTTTGAAGCTCCCCCTGCCCATCCTGGGGGAGGAGGCTTTGGCACCTCGTCCCGGGATGTGCATTGTTTCAGGCCCCTGAGAGCAGAGGCTCTCGACCCAGGGGTCCAGAAACATGTCTGGTGGTGGCAGCCTGGGCAGCCACTCAGTCCGGACACTGGAGGTCGGGTTGGTTTCAGGGGGCATCTCTAAGATGCCCTCTGGAGTGCGTTTTACATTAAATCCCACACTGGCATCAGTGGGGGTTTAATGTGCTGAGAGTCTTCAGTGGGGCCATTATGGTGCTGTGGAGTTCGTAATGACAGACTCCCAGCACCATATACTCTTAATGGCAGCACTGCACTTACAATGCCCAAGAATGGACTTGGGCACTGTAGGGGCACAGGGCTCATGCCTCTATGCCCTCACCACTGGCATAGTGCACCCAGCTAGAGGGGTGGCTGACCTAGGCCAGGGCAGTGGCTTGTAGGCATGGCACACAGGGATGTGAGCCATGTCGACTCTTCACTTTTGTTCTGCACCAAGACACGCAGCCTGCAAAGGCAGTGTGTGTGTGTAAGGTGCAGGGTCCCTAAGGGTGGCACAACAAGTGCTGCAGCCCTTAGGGGCCTTCCCTGGTCACAGTGCCCTGGGTACCCATGGTACCATTTACCAGGGGCTGACCTGTGGCCAGGGATGTCAATTGGGTGTAGGTATCAATGCAATTTTAGGGAAGGAACACAGGCCCTGGGTACCTGGTTGGCAGGAGCCCAGGGCACACTCAGTCAAAGTACATCAGCCATTCAGCAAAAAGTGGGGGCATACCATGTAAGAAAGATGGCACTTTCTCACAACATATCGGACAGTTGGAGAGTGGAACGCAGCACTAGACAGGGAGGCCCCCTTGGACACCTTTTGCCTTGGCACTGGAGCCTTTGACAGTAGTCCTCCCGAATAGTTTGAGATGTCCCTGTCACTGGGGTGGAACACATGGTATCGATGTATGCAGATGACACCTTGCTTTGTCTGCGACACCAGCGCCAGGCAGCCCCACTGATCATGGCAGAGCCTGACAAATCTACGAGTGTCTGTGATAGGTACTCTTTGGGCTAAGTTGGTGAACATCCCTCTGGGTGGATTTCCCAAAGACCCCGCACGCTTCTCAGACATATGAACTTCTCCTGTCCAGGGCGGGAGTAGAGCTGGTCTCCGCAAGACAAAAAGCGTTAAAAACAATAAATAAAGATAGGCGGGAAGTCCCCTTAAAGATGCAGCAACAGTTAGAGGGAGACATGCAAACGCACATCACGGATACAAACTGGTCTAAAGCCTGCTTTCGGGTGAAGGAAATTTTGAGTAATACTCAATGTAAGTAAATTCACTTTAATGTACATCATCGTACATATCTTCACCCGCCAAACTGCGTAGAACTTACCCAGAACAATCAGGCGCATGCCCTTGGTGTGGGGCCCCTTTGGGTAATTTTTCCACATCACATGGTCCTGCAGGGAACCTATAGATAGCTAGGAGAGTATTGTGCACTACTTGTGCAGTGTTACTTCCTTACCTTTGGAATGTACGTCGATGCAATGTTTATTAAGTGTGATCCCGAAGGGGAAAGCCAAGGGGATACAACACAGATTTGTATGATTAGAACTGGTATTGGCTAAACGCTGCATTGCCATACATTGGATACCGAAGGGACCTCCATGAAGAGGGAATTGGGTGCAGGATATGATGGATCGGGCCGCAGCAGAGCAGGTAGGTCTTCAGGCAGTCAGAAGAGATCTGAAAGCAGCATCAGACATCCTTCTAAGGGGAATTGTGCTGGATGGTAATGTTGCCAACTGAATGCTCATAATAATCTTAGTGACGCACTTCTTCCTTAGTCATACACCCATGGGGAGGGGGGCTGGGTTTGAGGTGCTCCTGAGGAACAAATATTTTTGCAGTGTGAAACTTTCTGGATTCACTATGCTGTGCATTATTCCGCCATCTAGTGCTTGGGTCCGGAATTGTTGTATTTATTTTTTATTTATTTTTTCGTGGCCCAGGTGGGCGTCGACCTCCCACCATTTGGTGTCCTTCGTGACGTCGACGCGCTTCCTCCGGAAGCTCCCACCTTTGGTCGCCATCTTCAGATTATTTTTTCCGCCGTTGGGTCTGGATCATCAGTGAAGGAGCTCCACAACTTTGGAGAGAAGAATCATCGAAAATCTACAGGAAGATCGAAAATTCACAGGAGAACATACCGGATTACGAGTCAAGTAAGGGAAACGACGAAAGAGGAGAAGAAACATCGAGAACTTCGACGTTTCGACAGAGAATGGGCACACAGGGGGCTCCCTGGGCGCGGTGATGGACAAAACTCCCTTCAAATTCTGCGCAAACTGCCACCACAAGTACGCGCAAAAGGACCAACACCCGGTTTGCAATCTCTGCCTGCCGCTCGCCCATCGAAGTGAGGACTGCAACGCCTGCTCGGTATTCACTCCGAAGACCCTCGGAGTAAGGGAGAGCCAAAGAAAAGCAAACTACAGCATGCAGGGGACACCGCCATCGCTCCGAGACTTAGGACTCTCCAGTGGAGAAGAAGACAACATCGCCGAAGGACCGGAGGACGCCATAGTCGTCTAGGTCGTAAAGAAGACGCCGAAGGAGGTAAGAGTCGTCGAACCCCAGGCACTCCACTGATACTCGCAGAAGCGAGTCAAAGTCCTCGAAAGGAGCACTGCCGTCGAAACACTCGACGTCCGCAACTGCATCCAAGGACAAACAGTCCGTCGGTTCCTTCGAAAAGGACTCCCACACGGCGAAAACCCAAGAAAAGGGAAAGGCGTCTAAGAGCAGTCACGAAAAGGACGCTTCGACGTCGAAAAACGAAGGGCTAAAAGCGGCTACGACTTCGACGTCGACGACCGCGAAGAGGAAAGCCGAAACCCTCGACGCCGAACACGCCACCGAGATGGAGAAGAAAAGGCTCGAGGCCGAGATGGCAAGCATCTTGCAACGCAGGAAAGATTTCGACGAAAAGATGAAAATGTATATTATTCCGCCGAAGAGTGCGTCGAGGAAATCCGACCACACCAGAACCTGGTGAGGAACAGGAGGAGGACGAGCTGTACTACGGCGACGCCGAAGGTGAGGAAGACAAGCGAACTTACCAGGGCTCGACATCCTCGGAGGCGCAGGACTTGCAGTGGCAGGATCTCGACGCCGACTCACCGGAAGAATGGGTAGAATCCTACCCTTCGAGGCCTTCGCCGCCGTACGACATTGGGATCTATAACCAGGTCATCCAAAGAGCTGCAGACACATATGGAGTGCAGCTAGAAGAGGAGAAACCCCAATCTTGCTTCCTCTTAGACTTTGTTGCCATTACAGACAAGAAGCCAGTTCCTACCCATGCTCCCAAGTGTGCTGGACCAGGGGAAGGAGGCCTTCAAGGAACCAGCTATGTGTAAAGCAGTTACCCCAAGAGCTGAGAAAAAATATAAGCACTCTTCTAAAGACCCTATGTATATTAAGGGATCAGTGCCAGCGGATTCAAATATAACATCCACAGCTAGGAAGAGGGCGAATATACCCACAAACACAGGACCACCTCCAGACAAGGAGAGCAGGAGAATGGACCTAACAGGAAGGAAGATGGAAAGAAGTGCGGCGATACAATGGCGCATCGCCAATTCCAATGCGCTCAACAGGCACGCATACCAGCACTGGGAAGAAGTGAGCGAACTCCTGAAACACCTACCTGAGCAATACCAGAGAAAGGCGAGCCACCTGGTAGAGGAGGGAAAAAACATGGCAAATACATGCCTGAAGTCGGCCCTAGACGCAGCGAAGACATCAAGCAGGCAGATGATGTTGGGAATAACAGAGGAGGCATGCCTGGCTGAGAATTTCGGGCTTCAAGAATGAAGTTCAAAATAACATACTCAACACACCCTTCAACAGGGAACAGCTTTTCGGCGCTCCAGTGGATGAGAAACCACCAGCTCAAAAAAGACAACGAGACCGCTAGGTCCATGGGGGCACTACAGTTCAGAGGAATGAGAAGGGAAACACCTTCAAGGAGACCAACGGGTAGGGGAAACCACCAACCTGTAGCACAACACCAAACCATCCAGCAGGGTTACCAAGGAGGTAACCAAGGACAACAGCAGGGACAGCAGCAGCAAAACTGGCAGTACCAGCCCCGAGGACAATCCTTTCGAGGGCACGCCAGAGGAAGAGGAAACGGACAGAGGGGGTCAACAACCCTCATCCAGGTGACTCCTCAGCAGGACCAACGCACACACAGACAACATCTCTATGGGTGCAGCTAGAGACATCACAAGGACAAGGACTAAATCAAGACCAACAACAGTTCCTCCAACACACAACACCAGTAGGAGGCAGGATAAAGCACTTCCTCCAGGAGTGGCGGAAGATCACATCAGACAAATGGATACTAAACCTCATACAATACCGGGTACTGTATAGAGCTAGAAAAACAACCTCCAAACAAAAGGCCAAAAGGCAGAGTACACTTAACAAAGGAGCGTGCTCATTTGCTACAAGAAGCACAAGAACTTCTAAAGAAAAGGGCCATAGAGATAGTACCATACAAGGAACGGAACAAGGGGGTATACTCCACCTACTTCCTCATACCAAAGCTGGACGAAACCTTACGGCCAATTCTGGATCTAAGGTTCTTAAACAGGTTCATAAAGATTCAAAATGTCATCACTCCCAAGATTCCCCAGTTACAAACAGGGGATTACATGGCAACTATCGACTTAAAGGATGCTTACTTGCACATCCCCATCAACAGCAAACCCAAACATCTACTAAGGTTTATGATCAACAAGACTCACTACCAGTTCACAGTGCTGGCATTCGGACTCAAATCCGCACCAAGGGTTTTTACAAAATGCCTGGCAGCAGTAGCAGCACACTTAAGGAGGCAGGGGATACATGTATACCCGTACCTCGACGACTGGCTGGTAAAAGCAAACTCATACAACAAGTGCAAGCGGCACATGGAAGAAGTCATACAAACACTAGCCCAGCTAGGGTTTTCAATCCATTGGGGAAAATCGTCAATAGAGCCAGAACAAGTGAAGATATTCTTAGGTGCGGAGATCAACACCATGCAGGACAAGGTGTTAACAAGTGCAAAGAGAACCTCGGCAATATTGAAGGAGACACGTCTTTACCAGAAGGGGCGAGCTCCGACAGTGTGGACAGTGAGCAAACTAATGGGAATGATGGCGTCGTGCACATATTTGGTCCCAAACATCCGCCTGCACATGAGGCCATTCCAAGAATGGATTCAACAGCAATGGTCACAGGCAACAGGGAGTTTGGAAGATCTAGTGGTTGTCACGCAAACAATACAGAACGAGATAGCGTGGTGGAACAAGAGGAACATAACACAAGGGAAACCTTTCACACAACCAACTCCAACAGTGACCATCACAACAGATGCCTCCCAGATGGGGTGGGGAGCGCACACAGACACCCTCAAGGTAAGGGGATTGTGGTCACAACAGGATGCGATAAAACACATCAACTACCTAGAGCTAAAGACAGTGTTCCTAGCCTTAAAAGCCTTTCAGAAACAACTATACGGACACAGGGTACTAATCCAAACGGACAATACAACCACCATGTTCTACATCGACAAGCAAGGAGGTACACAATCAGTGACACGATCAATACTGGCACAGAAGATATGGAGATGGGCAATTCCAAAACAAATAGACTTGTTAGCAATACATCTACCAGGGAAGGACCATGTGGAAGCAGACAGGCTCAGCAGACAGACGTCAGCATCCCACAAATGGGAGATCAACCAGCAAGAAATCCAAAAGATATTCCACAAATGGGGAACTCCGCAAATAGACCTATTTGCAACACACCAAAATGCCAAAACTTCGCATCCAGACTACCGTGCAAACGGTCCCTAGGGAATGTGCTATGGATAAGCTGGTCAGGGACATTTGCCTACGCTTTTCCACCGATACCACTGCTACACAGAGTACTAAACAAATGCAGAATCAGCAACATGACGCTAATACTGATAGCACCTCAGTGGGCCAGACAAACCTGGTTCTCACAGATTATGGAGAATGGCACAAGCGCCCGCACACAGGTTCCCCACAAGAAAAGACCTGTTAACGATGCAAAACTGAAGGGTGCTGCACCCAGAGCCAGAGAGCCTCAGCCTAGCAGCATGGCTCCTGAAGACCTAGAGTTTGCACACCCCAAACTGCCAGAAAGCGCAATAGCGGTGCTGAGAGAGGCAAGGAGACCTACCACAAGGAAGTGCTACGGAGCAAAGTGGAAAAGATTCTCAGAATGGTGCATTAAGGAGAAACTACAGAAAAAGATTCCCAAGGAATCTACAGTACTGAAGTACTTAACATATCTACTGCAAAATAAACTAAGCTACACATCACTAAGGGTGCACTTAGCAGCGATGGTGGCTTACACAAGAGGAGAAACGGGCAAGAGTTTCTTCACCTCACAAATAGTAAAAAGATTTCTAGAAGGGGCAAAGAGGATCGCACCGCCAAACAGAGTGCCACCTCCAGCATGGAACCTCAACGTAGTGCTAACCCAATTGATGAAGGCACCATTTGAGCCTATTCATAAAGCAACACTGCATATGCTCACGCTAAAGACAGCCTTCTTAGTAGCTATAACATCGCTACGAAGAGTGAGCGAATTACAAGCACTAACACTACAAGAGCCCTACCTACAAATACACAATGACAGGATCGTAATGAGAACGGACCCACATTTCATGCCAAAGGTGGTGTCAAGGTTCCACATTAATCAAACAATACAAATACCAAGTTTTTTCCAAAAACCATCCACAAAGACAGAAAAGGCGTTACACACACTGGACGCCAGGAGAGCAGTGATGCACTACATAGAAAGGACAAAGTAGTGCAGGAAAACAAAGCAGTTCTGTGTCATTTGCAAGCAGTTTTTTGGGACGGCCAGTTACCAATAATACCATCGCACGATGGATTGCACAAGCCATACAACTCTGCCACAAGCAAGCTGGGCAACACCTACAGGGAGCAACGCATGCTCACTCAACAAGGAAGAAAGGAGCAACAATTGCTTTTCTAGCAAATACACCTATTCAAGACATTTGCCAAGCAGCAACATGGTCCTCAGTGCACACGTTCACTAAGCACTACTGCGTAGATGTTCAAATGAACAAGCTACCACAAACCTAGCAAACCGCTACAAAGTCTATGCACAGCATAGTGAATCCAGAAAGATTCACGCTGCAAAACGTATAGTTTCTTACCTGTCGGTGTAGTTTTGCAGCTTGAAGACTTTCTGGATTCACTAGCGATCCCACCCTCCTCCGCCAGGAAGATGAGACGGGAGGGAACTATTAAACGGTAGAAAAGCTATTAAAAGAGGAAAATAAGAAAAGAAGAAAAAAAGAATCCGAAGATGGCGACCAAAGGTGGGAGCTTCCGGAGGAAGCGCGTCGACGTCACGAAGGACACCAAATGGTGGGAGGTCGACGCCCACCTGGGCCACGGGGGGGGCGAGAGACAAGAAATACAACCATTCCGGACCCAACCAGTAGATGCACAGCATAGTGAATCCAGAAAGTCTTCAAGCTGCAAAAACTACACCGACCGGTAAGAAACTATACGTTATCTTGTATCACCCTGCCTCGCCAACCCCCTCGCTGGAAAATTTGGCTAAACAAAGATGGTCTAAAGTGCAATGTATGGCAGCAATTGAGATATTATGTAATAGATTATGACGGTGACTGATTTATGATTATTTTTTTTTGTTTGGTCCTGGTTGGGTTGAATGCGTAACCAAAAATCCAAAGTAAAGATGTAAAAAATAAAAACAGCTGGTCATTGAACGTTCTCTCCTTGCCTGCAGGCGCTCGTCTTACTTCTGGCTCTGTAACGCATTGGACGTCTACTGCCCTGTGCAGTGGGAGTACGGCCGCCTCAACCTCACGTACACCGTTGTGTCCAAGAGGAAGATCATCAAGCTAGTGGAGACGGGCGCTGTAAGGTGAGCGGTGCATTAGAGCCGGCTATGCACAAGTGTTTGGGGGGGGGGGGCGCCCTTTTAAAGAAACATCTGCCTTACTCCATGCGTTCTCTATTGCGGGCCTCTCCATCTGTGTCATAAAGGAATCTGTTTCTTATGCTTTGAACCCCTGCTCTCGAATACTCATGGAACTGTCCAGATTCGCTGGTAATAAGGGTCAGTGGATGTAGCACCCCCTTCTGAGGTCTGTGTATGAGCTGCAGGTTACCGGTGTGATCCCAACACGGAAGGCTCTGCTTTTCATCTTCCTGATGCCAATAAATTGAGACCCATACCTATTATTCACTAATTAAGAGACAATTAAGTTTGTTTCTTTTATCCACTCTTAGAGCCATAGTTAAGTAAAAACTACAACTATGTTTAGAAATTTTCACACTTTTTTAGTTTGATTTTTATTAGGTGTTCAATGAACAAAAGTATCATACAACAGCGTGGATAATAACAAGGAAGGTATGCAATCGACTTAAATACATGAAAACCATACATACCATACATAGTGCAATCAAGTGCAGTTTTAGATTATACTTGACATAATAGAAAAGTTAATTATGGGAAATATTGTGAAACTAATTTATTAATATAAATACAACTAGTCTGCATAATCCAAAAATTAAGACTGCAGCTTGGATGGGTGATCATCAAGATAGTCAGTCTGGTCTACAAATATTCATAAACCGCATTGGAAAGAATGAAAAAGTGAAAAAGTTAAACATGGAAAGAGGTACAAATATGTACAAATATGATCTAAAGATTAGTGATCTAAAATAAAATTGAAACATTAATACAGAAATGTTAGTAAATAGTATTTTAAGTTGGATTAAAAACATAATTTTGATTTGATAGTTATACTTGAATTAATAAATCCTTGAGATAAAAGCGTGATTTAAGAGAGCTAGAAAATGCCTCTTTTAATTTTAGTATCTGTAGTAAATGCATGAAATTTACCTTTTCCGTGGTTAACACATATTCCATTCCACAAAAAAACACTTCAAAGGAATCTTTCCAGCAAGGTGGTATCTGTGGAAAAGCAATAGATAAACAGATCCAATAACTTAATATGTAATGCATGAAATTCACATTATTAGCATTAATTCAAAATAATTTGCTTCTTAAAATTTGTTATATGTTCATAGCATGTCTGGCTGAAGATGCACATGCTTTTCAGACTCCAGCCACCTAGTGTTGGGCTCAGACATTACAACTTGTTTTTGTTTGAAGAAGATACAAGTCCCGGGATGTTGTGCAACTCCTTCCTTGAGTCACAATCCGCAAAGGGGCTGACTCCACCTTAAATTGTGTTTTTTCTGCCATTGGTTTCAGACCGGTTTAGATAGGGCTCCAAGACCAACTACAACTGATTTACTCTGGCGACCAGGACATTCACTGCTCTCATTTTTTTTCCGGACGATAAACTACGCTTCTGCGCTCAGTAGCGACTGATCAACTAAATGTCTATTTGGTTGGACGGTGCCCTTCCTTCAATGAGTCAAGTCCTCTCCGACCACTGAGGACTTTGCCACGGAGAATTTCGGCAGATGGAATGCACATCTTTCCCATTTTGTCCACAGTGTCCCTGGGTGGACGAACATGCGACTGTAATATCTGCCACTCCCCTAATCACAGTGGGTTGTTGTGCAAATTCTGCCTTGCCTTTAAGTGCAAGAAAATACTAAGGTACCAGAGGGAAAAGCTCTGAGCACACCTGAAAATGTAGCAAGTGTCATTAACGGACACCTAAAACCTCTGCAGCGAAGGCCCACACAATGTTGAGGAGGAGGTGGGCCCTCTAGAAGCCTGGGAGTGCAGCCGACACCCTGAGACATTATCCTCAAGCTCGCCCAAGGCTGTTAACCTGTTGACATTGAGAGGACCATGCACAAAGAAGACCACGATGGCTGTAAGTATTATCCCGAGCCATATGGCAAAGGCCCACCCAATCAAACGGCCTTACACGAGACAGTGTGTCGCTTCTGCTGGAGTCTGGCATCGAGCCCAGAGACAATCAAGAAAAAGGAGTTGGCCTCCTTCGGTCCACAGCCACCCACCCTTTGGCTACAGTCAGCATTGCATAGAGTCAAGGCTTCGGAGCTAAGGCACCACCCGCCAAAGGGCAGGCAGCCCTTTTGCCTGAAAGCCTCCACCTTCAGAGCCAAAATCTGTGCCAAGAATGCCCCCTGAAACCAGATGCCAGGTCGATTCCAAGGACCCTTTGACTCCAACCTCTGAGGCTCTCATCCTGGAGAGACTGGCTCAAGAAGTCGACAGCAAACAAAGGCGCCTATTCATCCATCCCGATACCAGCAGGATTTTGGATAAACTGCTTGAAGCGAAGCCATCCAGCACATTACCACTAATGCGAAGAAAATGGGGGCTAACCTTCGAGGAGAAGTTTGCCTTTGAGGTACCTTGACATCCAGTGCCCAAGAGGTGTAAGGACCAAAACAAGCCCTCCTTCATAGCCTTGCACACCCAAGCATGCACCACCACCATGATCACACTCCCCACCACTCCTGAATCTTTGGAAAGGTCAGTCCATTCCTTTTCTGACCCAGGCAGCAATACGCGGAGGGAGAGCTATAGAACCAGCCCACTGGTGTAGCGGAGAGGGATGACCTCTGGGTCGAATATGTTGACCCTCCTGACAACTAGGATCTACAGCACTGCCCGGCAAAACTATCTCTGCTGAAGAATACTACGGCATATCCTGCTGTCATTCAGACAGTCCACTTAGTCGACATTCACTTCCTAGAGGACAAAGACCACTTTCTGGTGGAGACCCTACAAAAGACAGAATGTAGTGTGCAGTTCTTGACCATGCTTAAGATAGCCCCTGGCAGTTTTAAAGAACCAGTCGGGGCCAAAGACATATCACCACATGTGAAGAAGTGCAAGGCTTCTTCCAGTGACCCTTCTTTACATTGGAGGTCGGGTCCCCCCAAACTCTCTTGTGGTTCATGCTGCCAGAAAGAGGGCCTTAGTCTAGGCAACAAGAGATGCCCAACCACCAGATAAAGAAAGCAAATACCTCAACGCCATGACAAAGGTGTTGCGGTTGGTGTAACTACCCAAAGCACATTGCTAATGTGTTGGGTTTGTCGTCGAAGTATGACCGGTTTCAATGAGAAGAGGTGCAGGCACCTTCCCGGTGCTTACAAGAAAAAGTGTGAGGCACTTGTTGCAGAGGAGAAAACTATCTCCAGTGCAACTATCTGCTGTCCTGGACACCGTCTCCCACAATGTGAATGTCAGTATCTTGCTCCACAGACACCCATGTCTTCGCATCTCTGGGCTTAAACCAGAGGCCCAGCAACAACCCCTCAACATCCGATTTGATATGAGATTTTATTTTATGCCCAAGAGTATGAGTTGTTGGAGAAAATTAATAAAGATTCCGAGATTGCAAAGTCTATGGGTGCCCTGAAGTATACCACCACAAGGGGCACTCCTCGCCAGCAGCAATCTAGGGGCAGGGGGCTGCTAGTCGCCCAAACATTCCAGCGCCGGCAGCACTCTTTCTATGACTCAGAGTCCAGTAGGAGGGTACTCACGATGGAGTCACATGGGCAATAGTGGCACGGCAGGGGTAGGGACAGCTCTGGAAAGAAAGGGAGCATTGGCTCTCGAATACGGACTCGCCCATGCTCTTTTTTTAACACTTTTATGGGGAAAGCATACCCCAGCTAGCAGAGGGTGATGGCATTTCAACAGCGTTTGCCTCTTTTTAGGTCTACACTCCTGTTAACTGTATGAACTGTTGTGAAGCTCTGAAGTATGATGGTATCTTGTACCGCACGCCAGAGTGCATGTGCACCTACTCCAGCAATGCCTTTTGAGTCAGTGGTCACAAGCGGAGAATCAGTGCGAAGATCTAGTGTTGCTAAAGGCCAGTGCTCTGCAGTCACTGCAGTGGTGGAACAGCAATAACCTGTTGCTAGACAGGCCTCTCTTGGACCATCTTCTGCAGTTGACCACCAATGCATCGCTCATTGGGAGGTCGCACATCTCTGAAACGACTGTCCAAGTCATCTGGATCCCCCTCAGCTACTTAAGAGCTCATGGATCTTCACCTAGCCCTCAGTCTTCTCAATTTTCCATGGAAAGGTAGCGCTTTAAGGACCGACAGCATGACGGAGATGTACTACATACAGAAATAGGCACACACATTCCTCTCCGCTGTCTTCCCTAGCACAATAAATCTGTCACTAGACAATCTGACACATTAGTCTCCCAGTGGAAACCCTTTTGAGGGTCGACAACTTTGCGGACCTGTTAATTAGGACTCATTAACAAGTCAGACTGGGAACTCCTCTCGCAAGTCCTCCACAGGTAAATCCAGAGGTTGGGGACCCAAGCCATCTACCTTGTTGCCATTCCAGAAACAATAAAAATGCCCACGCTTTGCCTCCAGGTATTCACACCAACAGTCCATAGGCAATGCACTATGAATGAACGGGTCAGAGATATTTGCCTATGCTTTGCTGCCTCCATACGTGGTGAGAAGAATGAGGCAGGTCTTGATGGCCCTCATCCTATTGGCACTAGTATACGCCAGACAGCCCTGGTTCTCAAAACTCCTGCAAATGTCAATCAGTCCAAAAGAAAAGCTTCCGATAAGACCAGAACTTCTTACTCCGCAGTACAGCCAAATCAGGTACTCGTCCCTCAAGCAGTTCAACCTAGTGATCTGTACCTAGAGGTCTTAGAGTTTGGATATCTATTCCTTCCCAAGTAGTGTATGTTAATTTTGCCAGAGGCACCCTGGGCCTCTTACTTGGGCCTACTGTGCAGCTAAGTGGAAAAGATTTGTTCACTGCTGCATCTTCTAAAAATTGGAGCTCTTCAAAGTTATGGTGCAGAATATCCCTTCCTGCCTTTTACACATTCAGAAGGTAGGTCTAGCAGGCATCTGTATACGCCTCTATTGGCATGCATATCTGAAAGAGACACGTTAGTGACAGATTCCTTACCTTAGAATATCCCCAGGCGTCAGGCTGGATCCGGAAAGTTTTCTGCGTAGCAGTACCCTTGCGTGTCGGTAGGCGGTGTCGTGCGGCTCCGCGTCCGTCGTCGGCGTCGTGCTCGCCGGGATGACGTCGCGGGCAGTACTTAGACGCCGCCCCTGCGCGCTGACGTCAGTTCTTCTTTTTCCGCGCCAGTAAGCGCAGATCCGGGAAGAGCAGTGCCCTAGTCACTTTTTGACTATCTTTTTTGTGAATTTTTTCACTGTTTCTTCAACGAGTCTTCACGACTCCTAAGGTGTCGTAGGGATGCCCGGCTTTAAGCCCTGCGAGGAATGTGGTCGCATGATGTCGATCACGGACCCGCATCTCGAGTCTCTCTTCTGTCTCGGCCGAGACCACGACACGAAGTCGTGCCCTGACTGCCGGAAACTTAATCCGAAGGCTTTGCGGGAGCGGTCTCGAAAGCTCCTCGAGGTCCGGCAGTCGGCTCCGCGCCGCACCAAGCCCCAGTCCCGGGAGAGGTCGAGGGGCCGGATGCAGAGTCCCCGCCGTTCGTCGGAATCCAAGTCTTCGCGCTCCTCCGGTAAGTCGAAGCACAAGAAGTCTAAGCGGCATCATCGCTCTAAGACTTCGCCTCGCCGGTCTCGCGACTCGGCTGAGGTCCCTGTCGGCACCGTCCCCGCGGCCCCGGACGTGCCTGTCGAGTTACCCCCGCATTACCCGTCCTTCCCGGGCGACTCCGGCCCAAGTACAGGAGTTCCTGTCGGCCATGGCCCGCCTCTTCGGGCCTCAAGGTCCCTCCGGTGCGCCTTCGGGCCCCGCGGGCCCTGATGGGGTTGCTCCGGCGTCGCCGTCGACTCCGGTCCCGCCGTCGACTCCGGTCCCGGCGTCGCCTGTCCCACCGGCCTTCATCCCGGCCTCGGCTCCGGCCCCGGCCTCGATCCCAGCTCCGGTGGTGCCGCAACCCCCATCGACGCCGGTTGACCTAACCACGCCTCCGCCGACGCCCCCGGTGCCGTTCCTGACGCCGTCCGGGGCTCCGGACGGCGTCGTTTCCCGGCTCTCTCCGGCTCCGGACATGGAGCCGGACCGACGTCGCCCGACGCCGGTTCCGGCGCCGATGAGACCTTGGGTCCCTAATGTCCCTCCTCCTCCATATTATGAACCTGAGGAGGACCAGGAGAGCTGGGAGGGGTCTGAGGACCCTCTCACACAACAGTGCGAGTTTACCCGGACTGGGTTGAGGAACTTGGGGATGCCAGTGGTCTGGACACCTCCCCTGACTCTGGCATGCTGTCTCCTCCCGTGGCTACGGAGGAGGGGGCTAATTTTGCAACGGTGTTGGTAGAGCTGCTGGAGCCTTGAATCTCCAGTTGCCTACGGTGGCCGTCAGGACTAACCTCCTGACAGAAGTGCTTCAGCCGGCGGCCTCCTCTTCGGAGACTGTGCTGCCGTTCAATGATGCACTCACTGACGTTCTTTTGGGTGCCTGGTCCAAGCCCACCACAGGGGCTCCTGTGGATAGGAACGTGGCCCGACGCCATCGCTCTGCTCCGGGCGACCCCCTGTTTCTCTCCCAACACCCCACCCCTGAGAGCTTGGTTGTCCAAGCCTCTGCCTCCCAAACCGCCTTCCCTACCGCCCCTCCGGATAGGGAATCCAAGTGCCTGGATCACTTTGGGAAGAAGGCTTTCTCTTCCTCCAGTGCTGGCTTGCGGTCTGTTAACACCGCTTGCCTCTTGGGCCGATCTACCCACTCTCTGTGGGACTCGGTGGCGACTGTTTTGCCGCAGTGTTCTGAGGAGGTCCAGACACTGCTTACCCGCGCCATTGCGGAAGGGCGAGATGCGGCTAAATACACCATACGTTGTGGCCTTGATACCGCCGACTCGCTGGGCAGATCACTTGCAACGACGGTGGCGCTGCGTCGCCACGCCTGGCTGAGGACCACTGGTTTTTCGGGTGATGTCCAGAATACACTCATGGACATGCCCTTTGATGGAGTCTGTCTTTTTGGATCAAAAGCAGACCATGCGCTGGAGCGTTTCAAGGACTCGAGGGCTACTGCAAAGTCCCTGGGCCTTGCTGTTGTGCGCCCTCTGCTCACATCTGCTTTTCGCCCCTTTCGTGGCCACGGGAGGGGCGCCCAGTCACGTCAGCAGCCCGGCCAACGGCCCGCGCAGCAAGCGCCTTCGCGTGGCCGAGGACGTGGATACCGCCGTGGCGGTTCGGGCAACCAGCGTGCGGGTCAGGCCACCACCTCCAACCCGTCCGCGGCCTCCAAGCCCTCCTAGTCCCTACTTTCAGGTGCACGGCACGCCAGTAGGGGCAGGGTCCGCCATCACCTTCACCACTGGCGTCCCATCACCTCGGACAGGTGGGTCTTGGACATTGTCCGAAGGGGCTACTCCCTCCCCTTCGAGACCACCCCCCAGCCATGCCACCTCAATTCCACCGCATGTCAGGGGATCACTTGGTGCTTCTACAGAAGGAAGTCACGGCCCTCTTGGCCAAGAGGGCCGTCGAACATGTTCCGACCCCAGAAGTAGGACGTGGTTGCTACTCCCACTACTTTCTGGTGCCCAAAAAGGACAAGGAGGACATGCGTCCTATCTTGGACCTCCGGAACGTCAATCGCTTCCTCCGGAAGGAGAAGTTCAAGATGCTCACCCTAGCTCAGGTCTTGACTGCCCTCGACCCTGGAGACTGGTTGGTAGCGTTGGACTTGCAGGACGCTTATTTCCACATCCCCGTCCTGCCGGCCCACCGGCGTTACCTACGGTTCACGGTAGGCCTCGAGCATTTTCAGTTCACCGTGCTCCCCTTTGGCCTTACCAGTGCCCCTCTGGTGTTCACGAAAGTGATGGCGGTGGTCGCAGCTCATCTGCGCCGAGCTGGGGTTTCAGTCTTCCCCTACCTCGACGACTGGCTGCTGAAGGCGGGCTCGTCCCAGGCAGTCGTCTCCCACCTCCAGACTACGGCCGAACTCCTGCACTCGCTGGGGTTCTCCATCAATGTGCCGAAGTCGCATCTGATTCCTTCTCCACAGCTCCTTTTCATCGGAGCAGTTCTGGACACAACGCAGTTTCGGGCCTATCCTCCCGAACGGCGAGTCCGGGATATTCAGGCTATGATTCCGATCTTTCAGCCTTTATCCTGGGTTTCGGTACGGATGACCCTGAGGCTGCTGGGCCTCATGGCCTCCTGCATCCTGCTGGTCAATCATGCCAGGTGGCATATGCGGGCTCTGCAGTGGGACCTGAAGTTCCAGTGGGCGCAGCACCAGGGCAACCTGTCCGATCACGTCCAGATCTCGGAGGGGACTGCAAAACAGTTGCAGTGGTGGCTCACGGACCGGCAATGGGTCATGGGCAGATCCCTCTCCCTTCCCCAGCCAGAGCACACAGTTGTGACGGACGCGTCCCTTCTGGGATGGGGTGGTCACATGGGAGAGGCGGAGATCAGAGGCCTCTGGTCTCCGGCGGAGTCCCGGCTCCATATTAACCTTCTGGAGCTCCGGGCGATCCGACTTGCACTCAAGGCATTCCTTCCCTCTGTCAAAGGGAAGGTAGTGCAGGTGTTCACAGACAACACCACCGCCATGTGGTACTGCAACAAACAAGGCGGGGTGGGGTCGTGGACCCTTTGTCAGGAGGCTCTGCGCCTCTGGACATGGCTGGAACATCAGGGCATGTTCCTGATGGTTCAACACCTGGCAGGTTCCCTGAACGCCAGGGTGGACGAACTCAGCCGCAGGTGCATGATGGATCACGAATGGCGTCTTCACTCGGAAGTGGCGCAAGGACTCTTTCTACAGTGGGGAGAGCCTTGGTTAGATCTATTCGCCACCGAAGAGAACGCGCAATGTCATCAGTTCTGCGCGTTGGAATTTCCAAGGCGGCACTCGCTCGGCGACGATTTTCGTCGCGAGTGGAGTTGCGGTCTGTTGTACGCTTTTCCGCCTATACCACTTCTACCCAGAGTGTTGAAGAAGATTCGGCATGACCGGGCCCAAGTCATTCTTGTGGCTCCGGACTGGGCTCGAAGAGTTTGGTATCCCGAGCTACTCAGTATGAGCGTAGATCCCCCGATCCGTCTGCCTCTTCGGGAGGATCTTCTGTCGCAGCAGCAGGGGACGGTCCTCCACCCGAACCTGTCCAGCCTCCACCTGCTTGCGTGGAGATTGAGCGGCGGCAGTTGATTCCTTTCGACTTGCCTCCCGAAGTTTGTGATGTGATTCTGGCAGCCAGGCGTCCCTCCACTAAGGTGGTATACGCCTGCAGGTGGAACAAATTTGTGGCATGGTGCACAGCAAAGGCTGTGAACCCCCTTTCTGCCCCTCTTTCTGAGGTCCTTCTGTTCCTTCTTTCTCTGGCCCAACAGGGTTCTGCCCTGGGTACCATCAAGGGTTATCTCTGTGCTATCTCGGCCTTCCTCAGGCTCCCTGATCAGCCCTCCCTTTTCAAGTCCCCTGTTAACAGGTTCTTAAAAGGCATTACACACCTCTTCCCTCCTGTTCCGTTTGTGATGCCTCAGTGGGACTTGAACTTGGTTCTTACCTTTTTAATGTGCGCTCCCTTTGAGCCTCTACATAACTGTCCTCTTCGTCTTCTGACTTTGAAGACTGCCTTTCTGGTGGCCATCACCTCCGCTCGGCGGGTGAGTGAGCTCCAGGCTCTATCATGCAAACCTCCCTTTCTGTCTGTCCATCCAGACAAGGTTGTTCTTAGGACGCGTCCGTCCTTCTTGCCAAAGGTGGTTACTGCCTTCCACATTGGGCAGACCATCACTTTGTCTACCTTCTTTCCGCCTCCGCATCCTTCCAGAGAGGAAGAGAGGCTCCACCGTCTGGACCCAAAACGTGCGCTCTCCTTCTATATCGACCGCACAAAACACTTCCGGGTGGATGACCAGCTCTTTGTTGGCTACGTGGGCGCCAAAAAAGGTCGGGCGGTGCACAAACGAACCATCTCCCGCTGGGTTACCTTGTGCATCAAGGCCTGCTACTCTTTGGCTAAGAAGGAGCCTCCTGTTGGGCTGCGTGCCCATTCCACCAGGGCAACGGCTGCTACCACGGCTTTAGGCCGCGTTGTTCCGCTGCAGGATATGTCAGGCAGCTACGTGGGCCTCGCTGCACACGTTTACAAAGCATTACTGCCTTGACAGTCAGGTCCGGAGGGACGGCTTCTTTGGCCGTTCTGTCCTCCGGGACTTCCTTGTCTGATCTTTGTTCGCAGACCCACCACCGGGGTTGGTATTGCTGGGGTATCTATTCTAAGGTAAGGAATCTGTCACTAACGTGTCTCTTTCAGATGCACAAGATACTAACTTGTGTAACGATATATCTGTAAGAGACAGTAGTTAGTGACAGATTCCTTACCGCCCCACCCATCCTCCCCGTTCTGCGAACTGATTTCTAGGGTTAAGGACATCCCTTTCAGGGCCCTAGTATTTTTCAGACACCTATGTCAGCTTCTTGCATGGCTCTGCGTTCCTGGCGTGGAAAGTCGTGTACAGAACTGACGTCAGCGCGCAGGGGCGGCGTCTAAGTACTGCCCGCGACGTCATCCCGGCGATCACGACGACGGACGCGGAGCCGCACGACGCCGCCTACCGACGCGCAAGGGTACTGCTACGCAGAAAACTTTCCGGATCCAGCCTGACGCCTGGGGATATTCTAAGGTAAGGAATCTGTCACTAACTACTGTCTCTTACAGATCTATTGTTACACAAGTTAGTAACTTGTGCGTATAGAAGGTAGTTCTAGCATACATCTCTATACGGCTCTATTGGCATGCATGCATAGAATGCCTGATCTCCTTACTTATAAAGGTCCATTGGAATTACTTGTCCCCCTGAATTTTCAGTCGTACCACCACACAAGCACATTCTCTTATTCCCTCACATCTGTTTCCTGTTGATAATTTAGTTTCGTCAGATTCTCCCCACTCTAAATACCTTCCTCTGAGATTAAAGCAAGTAAATCTGTTTTATGAGCATCTGGTGGAAGAATTGTGATTATAGAAACCATAAACTGCTATTGGAATGGCCCACCCTAAATGTACTATAATGCTTGAGCTATTATTAAACTTTGTTTTTATGCCACCATTTTGAGTACACATGAAGAGCTGTTTGGAGATACAACTAGCTGAGCAATATTGTACTGGTGAAGCAAAACCGTAACCTCATTAGGAAAGTAAGACGCATTAGCAGAACCCTATGCGCTTTATAGAATGTACACCATAGACAAATTGTGTCTCTAAATTATAGCCATTTTTTTACTCAACATATAAATGGTACTCATTTTATCGACCTTGAAAGATGAAAAGCAAAGTGTATCCTGCCAAGTTTTTCCAGTGACCAGCAGATTTTACATAAACCCACACATGTACAAAAGGCGTGCATGTATGCATGCACACTCAAAGTTCAGGGTAAATAAGATCGCCGACGAAGGGATTTAATACTACTACATTTGTCAACCTAGCCTTCAGTGCATTCCTAAAACCCCTCTGTGATCACCTCTTCATGGTTGCAGAGACAAGAAGGGATGCCAGAGTAAACAGTGAGACCTCCAACGTGCAGTGACTGATGTGTTTTTGTGCTATTTCACCTCTCACACAAGTTCTGGATATATCCCTGCCATGGCTTTCCACCATCTGTTTTTAGAAATGTCTGCTAGAAATTTTCACTGACCAAGGCTTGTCTTTGTTTTCAGGGACTGGGATGACCCCCGGCTGTTCACACTCACTGCTCTACGGCGACGAGGATTTCCACCAGAGGCTATTAATAACTTCTGTGCAAGGGTAAAATGCTTGAGTCACTCCCATGAACAGAGCATGTCTAGAAAGATGCCTTGATCTGAAACCTACGCCTGCATGTGATGCTTGATTGGGAAGATCTCATTGTTTGGATACCTGGCATAACTGATCAAAAAACATAAAAACATTTTCTCCGCTCACTTTATATTATTTGATTTAAAAAAAAAAATGTCTGGGGAAACTCAGTCTAGTCAAGGTCCTACAAATAGACTGTGTTCAAAACAATCTGAAGCAAAGTAGAACCAGCCACTATTTATTTCATCTAAACAAACTCCCTGGTGTCTCATATTTATTTTGATAGCAGTGGTGATGTTTTAGGCTAAGGCAATAACTTGCACTGATGCAGCATCCCTAGATCCTGTTGTGTTGAATGCTTAAGGACCAGCTGGTAGGGTCATTCATTGTTTACAAAGATGACTGAGATTCCCCCTTATTGTTCCATTATTGTGCTCAGTTTGACAGCTCTGGCTTATTCCTCCCCCTTTGGAGTGCTTTCAGCCAGCTTGTTTTTGTAGTGAATGGTCTATGAAGGCATTTTGATGTTATGCCAACTTATGTATATTTTCAATGTTTGCACATTAATGCTGGGTAGTGTATGTTGATGGTAGATCACTCCAGATGGCCATGGACCATTGCTCTGTCAGTGCCTTTATTTTGTTCAACATATTTATTTATACGGTTGAGCACAACTCCTCTGAATATAAGACGTCTGTGTGCTCTAGAAGAGAACAACATGCAGGGTTGATTTAATCCCTTATTTAGAACAAACACACAACCAATGAAGGCAAAATGTTGAACAGATAATAACGATGAAAGCCAGTCAGTGTGGCCCATGGACAAAAGCGAACAGAGAATAAAAGGACAGCACAACAGCCACATGTTCTGGGTGAGTGAAAGGCAAAGGAAGAAGGCAGAAGGTTTAGTGATTAGGCATAAGGTGAACTATGAGGGAGATGGTTTAGGAAATTTGTAATGGTAGAAAAAGCAGAGTTGGAATGACCTTGAGTCGAGATATGTGAAGAGTCGGGGTACAAGTAAATTAGTTGCGTGGATAGGAAGAGATGAAAGGCCAGGAAGTTGGACCATGGACTTTCAAGGAGAGGACGTGAAAGGGTGAAGAGGAACATCAAGGTGGAGAGAATGCAATGGAGGACCGTGAATTGAGAACTTTGAATGAGAGACCTTAAGCAGTAGAAAGGGTTCATGATAAGAGAAAGACAGCAGTAAAGTAGGATGTAAGCTGGGCAGAAATGAATGGTGGAGTGGGCCAGGGCTCTAGAGTATGATGTATTGCAACATTTAACATATTCAGGCCAAGATAATCTGGGTCAGTCGCCCGTAATTGCATATGCTGGCAAGTCCGGATTTTTGCTCATGAAGTCCTTTCCTACTGGCTACTCCCATGCAAATTTTCATCCCCTTTTTTCCCCCTCTCCTGGAGGACATTTTGGTTGCGTAGTACAACTTGGCTCACCACTCTCATCCGTCTTGAGTATCATCTAGCCTCCAATTTACAATATATTTCATTTCGCACCAGCGCTGATCAGGCTGAGGTCCTACTCTTATTTGAGGATATTTCTGTTCTGGCATCTGTTTTAATGATGCATGATGGGTATACAGGAGGGTATGAATTTAATTTGGAAGAAGTTGAACATGTGGATGGCAGTAACAGACTCTACCTTCTCTAGGCTGATAAGGTGTTTTTTGTAACTTCACAGTGATTCTGCATCAATTCGGTCACTGACATTTACATCAGCGACTTTTTCATGCACCTCACCTCAAGATCTTGGGAGCAAAAATGTCTGAGGCATGTGTAGCTGTAGATACACATTCTCTGCATTCTCTCCTGCCATCTAGTGTTTGACTCAGATGTGTACAACTTGTTTTTCTTTGAAATCTTGAGTCTTGAGGTGTCTTGTGCATGATCATCCGTTTCATTGTTAGATTGTTTTCTGCCATCAGGTTAGGGCGTGTGTCGGTGAAGCTCAGTCGACGCTGTGTGGCATTCGTCTGGACCTTCCGGTGTTTCTACTCTTGTTAGCTTGAAACAATCGCGTTTGCAGCTGCCGACTCTGTGCCGTCAGATCGCCCTGGGATAGTTGTCAATGCTTCATTGGTGCTTCGGCCTTGACCTTTCTACTCGGCCACCAGCTTTGAGAATGTGCAGAACCTGATTGAAAGTACCCCCTTTCAGTATTGTCCACAGTGCATCTCCAAATACTCGTGGCACGATCACCACTCTGTCTGCAACCTTTACTTGTTGCTGGAGCATGACGAGACCTCCTGCTCCGCCTGTCTCGCGTTCGGGTCCAAGAAGGCCCTTAGGTTACCAACGCGACTGGTGGTTTGCCCACAGCAAGATGGCACAGAGACAAGACAACAACACCCCCAACATCTTCGATGCAGACATCAAAGAAGAAGCGAGTGCCTCAGTCTGAAGGACAACCAGCCTGCTTCAGCCCAGAGCCATGCTCAACTTTGGGCTCCGAGGGCGACAACCAGCCACCCCCACTGGGACAGCACCAGTGGACGCCGACCGGGAGTACTGTGCCTCATCACTCATATCAATGTTCGTAAATTAACAGATGTATTTCTAGTTTATGGATCTGATGACACCCATGATCGAGAGCTAAGTTTACCAGTATAGTTCCCTTCCTCACTATGCCCATCACAAGACAGTGTTTCCCTCTTCCCCATTTCACCCTCAGTTCCTCCAGTTTCCCCTTGAAACTCATCCATATGGGTTATATTAGTTGTTAACCAAGGCACAGCTTGATTCCAGCCATCACCTATGTCCACCCTTTTCCACATTCCATCACTCATTACAGCAGTGATTTAAAAGAACGGAGTCATTCTACACTTTTGCTGAAACTTATGATTTTAAGCCAAAAAAGAGTGAATTTTTCAAAGTTTGCTGAAGCGTGGCACATCTAGTGCGCCATATGATGTGATGTTCAGGTGTTAAAACTCAATTTATTTGGCCTCCTCATTGGCCAGTGAATCTTGAGGTTACCGTGCCCTTTGGGAATGGTACATTTTATATGTTGTGATAAGTTGCTGAGTTTCAATCTTGGTGACTGTGAAACGTGTTGACTGAAACTATATTTACATGCCAGATAACTTCTTAATAAACAAATTGATGTTAAACACAAACGGCGTATTCACTGTTGAGTTTGAGTACCTGAAGGATAATATGCATTTGTGTTATTGTTACAATTTTGCCTCAAATCTGAACCCAGTAAATCTTAATGAGTTTTCAGAGTTGGAGGATCACCTTTTGTAGACGCCTTGGGGAGAAAGTCAGACTAGAGTGCGGCAGTAAACCAATTACTCCAACTCTATGGTCTCCTTGAATCTTTGGTGTGTTATTCATTGCGGTTTCCACAGCTCTTACACGCCACATCCAAACTATGGCATACAAGCATGATTGTTAACTGCATCTCTATCACAGCAATTAGTGGAAGGTCTGCCACCCACCCATGGATTCCACATGCTGCTCACACCTAGGAAACCTGGGTGTGCAGGGTCTGATGGTATCGGTCTCTTCTTCTGAAGAAGGGTGCGCCGTTACTGTTACTCTGCGAGTATTTTGCAAGATACTGCTGCTGCTTTATTTAATAAACCCTCCATTTTTATTGCTTGGAAAAGCCAACAAAGTACAAAAATTGTGCAATTTGTTACACAAATGCTGGATGCACCAACAGAATTTATGAACTATTCTGAAATAAATAAATTATCTTTAAGTTTAAAGACAAGGAAGTCAACTAGATGGAACTTTATTAAATAGATATGGAAATGTCTGTTTAACAAGCCCCTTCTAACATAAAGGGCTAATCCATAAGCTCTACTGGAAGGATAACGCCCTCCCTACTCCATCTCCAGCTCTACTAATGCATAGAAGGTCTCAAGCTGGTTTTCTGAATATAGAATGAAAAGTGAGATGTGCTGAGGATGCTTGTACATTAAGGGAAGACTGGGCCAGGGGGCACAAGGTACGAGTGTTAACCCTGACTTCAGATGTGTTCGTACCAGTCTTCCTTGATGGTTGGACGAGGATGTTCAGAGCCTTGCATCTGATGAAAAATGCCTGTGCTAGAAACAGTTACAGATGAATGGCTTTCCTTTCTCCAGCAGGAAATTCTTGTGTCCAATGGTTTGAATATTGTCCCACAGTCTTTGGTGGAAAAAGAGAAGATGAGTTGGGTCCAACAATGAATGAGAGATTTATGCTCATGTAGGGTACTCACTAATATAGATAAATAACTTCCCCATTCTAAAAACCCAAGGTCCTTGAGTTTTATTGCGTAGCAGTTAAACGTTTGCCACCCTCGTCCCTTTAACAGAGCATTGTTTTGTTTTTCAGACCAGCAGTAATGATTGCTTGACACTGCTGTTGAATTGTACTGTTCTCTTCCTTTGTCTAGGTTGGGGTCACTGTGGCTCAGACGACTATGGAGCCACATCTTCTGGAGGCATGCGTGCGAGATGTACTGAACGAAACAGCCCCTAGGGTCATGGCCGTACTAGAGCCGCTGAAAGTCACCATCACAAATTTTCCTGCTGCAGAGGTGAATGCCCTTCTTTGCATGACAGACGTGTTCCCTATTTCTGCATGTATGTTTCTGATTTAGTTAGATTCTGAAATTAGAAATTGCTAGGATAACGGGAGTTTGTTTGCTCTCAAGAAGTGACAAAATAGTAAACCCCCCCCCCAACTGAATTGCCATCTCCACTCTGTCCCTCTAGTTTCATAGCTCTGGCATCTCAGTTGAGCTCTACAAACTCCAGATTCACTAGGTTCATCAAGACACTGTTTTGACACATCATGTACTTTCTGCTGCTTGGATAGTTTGACAAATTAGACACTCCTATAAATGAGAACAGTCTCCCTTCAAGGGCTACTGCACGTCCACTCCTTCGACCCTAAGCATTCGATCTGAAAGACAGATTCCTTACCTTAGAATATCCCCAGGCGTCAGGCTGGATCTGGAAAGTTTTTTGCGTAGCAGTACCCTTGCGCGTCGGTAGGCGGCGTCGTGCGGCTCCGCGTCCGTCGTCGGCGTCGTGGTCGCCGGGATGACGTCGCGGGCAGTACTTAGACGCCGCCCCTGCGCGCTGACGTCAGTTCTTCTTTTTCCGCGCCAGTAAGCGCAGATCCGGGAAGAGCAGTGCCCTAGTCACTTTGACTATCCTTTTTTGTGAATTTTTTTCACTGTTTCTCCAAACGAGTCTTCACGACTCCTAAGGTGTCGTAGGGATGCCCGGCTTTAAGCCCTGCGAGGCCTGTGGTCGCATGATGTCGATCACGGACCCGCATCTCGAGTGTCTCTTCTGTCTCGGCCGAGACCACGACACGAAGTCGTGCCCTGACTGCCGGAAACTTCATCCGAAGGCTTTGCGTGAGCGGTCTCGAAAGCTGCTCAAGGTCCGGCAGTCGGCTCCGTGCCGCACCAAGCCCTGGTCCCGGGAGAGGTCGAGGGGCCGGTCGCGGAGTCCCCGCCATTCGTCGGAATCCAAGTCTTCTCGCTCCTCCGGTAAGTCGAAGCACAAGAAGTCTAAGCGGCGTCATCGCTCTAAGACTTCGCCTCGCCGGTCTCGCGACTCGGCTGCGGCTCCAGTCGGCACCGTCCCCGCCCATGCCTGTAGAGCCGCCCCCGAATTACCCGTTCTTTCCGGGGTCGGGGGCGACTCAGGCCGAAATACAGGAATTCCTGTCGGCCATGGCCTGCCTCTTCGGGCCTTCAGGTCCCTCCGGTGCGCCTTCGGGCCCCGCTGGCCCTGATGGGGTTGCCCCGGCGCCGCCGTCGACTCCGGTCCCGGCGCCGCCTGTCCCACCAGCCTTCATCCCGGCCTCGGCCCCGGCCTCGATCCCGGCTCCGGTGGTGCCGCAACCCACATCGGCGCCGGTTGACCTAACCACGCCTCCGCCGACGCCGATGTCCCCGGTGCCGTTCCAGACGCCGTCCGGGGCTCCGGACGGCGTCGTTCCCCGGTTCTCTCCGGCTCCGGACATGGAGCCGGACCGACGTCGCCCGACGCCGGTTCCGGCGCCGATGAGACCTTGGGTCCCAAATGTCCCTCCTCCTCCATATTTTGAACAAGAGGAGGACCAGGAGAGCTGGGAGGGGTCTGAGGACCCTCTCACACAACAGTGTGAGTTTGACCCGGACTGGGTTGAGGAACTTGGGGATGCCAGTGGTCTAGACACCTCCCCTGACACTGGCATGCTGTCTCCTCCCGTGGCTACGGAGGAGGGGGCTAATTTTGCAACGGTGTTGCGTAGAGCAGCTGGAGCCTTACATCTCCAGTTGCCTACTGTGGCCGTCAGGACTAGCCTCCTGACAGAAGTGCTTCAGCCGGCGGCTTCCTCTTCGGAGACTGTGCTGCCGTTTAATGATGCACTCACTGACGTTCTTTGGGTACCTGGTCCAAACCCACCACAGGGGCTCCTGTGGATAGGAACGTGGCCCGACGCCATCGCCCTGCTCCGGGCGACCCCCTGTTTCTCTCCCAACATCCCACCCCTGAGAGCTTGGTTGTCCAAGCCTCTGCCTCCCAAACCGCCTTCCCTACCGCCCTCCGGATAGGGAATCCAAACGCCTGGACCAATTTGGGAAGAAGGCTTTTTCTTCCTCCAGTGCTGGCTTGCGGTCCGTCAACACCGCTTGCCTTTTGGGCCGATATACCCACTCCCTGTGGGATTCGGTGGCGGCTGTTTTGCCGCAGTGTTCTGAGGAGGTCCAGACACTGCTTACCCGCGCCATTGCGGAAGGGCGAGATGCGGCTAAATACACCATCCGTTGTGGCCTTGATACCGCCGACTCGCTGGGCAGATCGCTTGCTACGACGGTGGCGCTACGTCGCCACGCCTGGCTGAGGACAACTGGTTTCTCGGGTGATGTCCAGAATACACTCATGGACATGCCCTTTGATGGAGTCGGTCTTTTTGGTTCAAAGGCAGACCATGCGCTGGAGCGGTTTAAGGACTCACGGGCTACGGCCAAGTCCCTGGGCCTTTCTGTTGTACGCCCTCCGCTCTGCTTTTCGCCCCTTTCGTGGCCACGGAAGGGGCGCCCAGTCACGTCAGCTGCCCAGCCACCGGCCCGCACAGCAAGCGTCTACGCGTGGCCGAGGACGTGGATACCGCCGTGGCGGTTCGGGCAACCAGCGTGCGGGTCAGGCCACCACCTCCAACCCGTCCGCGGCCTCCAAGCCCTCCTAGTCCCTCCTTTCCGGTGCACGGCACGCCAGTAGGGGGCAGGGTCCGCCATCACCTTCACCACTGGCGTCCCATCACCTCGGACAGGTGGGTCTTGGACATTGTCCGAAGGGGCTACTCCCTCCCCTTCGAGACCACCCCCCAGCCATGCCACCTCAATTCCACCGCATGTCAGGGGATCACTTGGTACTTCTGCAGAAGGAAATCACGGCCCTCTTGGCCAAGAGGGCCATCGAGCATGTTCCGACCCCAGAAGTAGGACGTGGTTGCTACTCCCACTACTTCCTGGTGCCCAAAAAGGACAAGGAGGACATGCGTCCTATCTTGGACCTCCGGAACGTCAATCGCTTCCTCCGGAAGGAGAAGTTCAAGATGCTCACCCTAGCTCAGGTCTTGACTGCCCTCGACCCTGGAGACTGGTTGGTAGCGTTGGACTTGCAGGACGCTTATTTTCACATCCCGTCCTGCCGGCCCACCGACGTTACCTGCGGTTCACGGTAGGCCTCGAGCATTTTCAGTTCACCGTGCTCCCCTTTGGCCTTAAAAGTGCCCCTCGGGTGTTCACGAAAGTGATGGCGGTGGTCGCAGCTCATCTGCGCCGGGCAGGGGTTCCAGTCTTCCCCTACCTCGACGACTGGTTGCTGAAGGCGGGCTCGCCCCAGGCAGTTGTCTCCCACCTCCAGACTACGGCCGAACTCCTGCACTCGCTGGGGTTCTCCATCAATGTGCCGAAGTCGCATCTGATTCCTTCTCCACAGCTCCTTTTCATCGGAGCAGTTCTGGACACGACGCAGTTTCGGGCCTATCCTCCCGAACGGCGAGTCCGGGATATTCGGGCTATGATTCCGATCTTTCAGCCTTTATCCTGGGTTTCGGCACGGATGACCCTGAGGCTGCTGGGCCTCATGGCCTCCTGCATCCTGCTGGTCAATCATGCCAGATGGCATATGCGGGCTCTGCAGTGGGACCTGAAGTTCCAGTGGGCGCAGCACCAGGGCAACCTGTCCGATCACGTCCAGATCTCGGAGGGGACTGCAAAACAATTGCAGTGGTGGCTCTCGAACCGGCAATGGGTCATGGGCAGATCCCTCTCCCTTCCCCAGCCAGAGCACACAGTTGTGACTGACGCGTCCCTTCTGGGATGGGGCGGTCACATGGGAGAGGCGGAGATCAGAGGCCTCTGGTCTCCGGCGGAGTCCCGGCTCCATATCAACCATCTGGAGCTCCGGGCGATCCGACTTGCACTCAAGGCATTCCTTCCCTCTGTCAAAGGGAAGGTAGTGCAGGTGTTCACAGACAACATCACCGCCATGTGGTACTGCAACAAACAAGGCGGGGTGGGGTCGTGGACCCTTTGTCAGGAGGCTCTGCGCCTCTGGACATGGCTGGAACATCAGGGCATGTTCCTGATGGTTCAACACCTGGCAGGTTCCCTGAACGCCAGGGCGGACGAACTCAGCCGCAGGTGCATGATGGATCACGAATGGCGTCTTCACTCGGAAGTGGCGCAAGGACTCTTTCTACAGTGGGGAGAGCCTTGGTTAGATCTATTCGCCACCGAAGAGAACGCGCAATGTCATCAGTTCTGCGCGTTGGAATTTCCAAGGCGGCACTCGCTCGGCGACGCTTTCGTCACGAGTGGAGTTGCGGTCTATTGTACGCCTTTCCGCCTATACCACTTCTACCCAGAGTGTTGAAGAAGATTCGGCACGACCGGGCCCAAGTCATTCTTGTGGCTCCGGACTGGGCTCGAAGAGTTTGGTATCCCGAGCTACTCAGTATGAGCGTAGATCCCCCGATCCGTCTGCCTCTTCGGGAGGATCTTCTGTCGCAGCAGCAGGGGACGGTCCTCCACCCGAACCTGTCCAGCCTCCACCTGCTTGCGTGGAGATTGAGCGGCGGCAGTTGATTCCTTTCGACTTGCCTCCCGAAGTTTGTGATGTGATTCTGGCAGCCAGGCGTCCCTCCACTAAGGTGGTATACGCCTGCAGGTGGAACAAGTTTGTGGCATGGTGCACAGCAAAGGCTGTGAATCCCCTTTCTGCCCCGCTCTCTGAGGTTCTCCTGTTCCTTCTTTCCCTGGCCCAACAGGGTTCTGCCCTGGGTACCATCAAGGGCTATCTTTGTGCCATCTCGGCCTTCCTCAGGCTTCCTGATCAGCCCTCCCTTTTCAAGTCCCCTGTTGTTAACAGGTTTCTAAAAGGCATTACACACCTCTTCCCTCCTGTTCCGTTTGTGATGCCTCAGTGGGACTTGAACTTGGTTCTTACCTTTTTAATGTGCGCTCCCTTTGAGCCTCTACATCACTGTCCTCTTCGTCTTCTGACTCTGAAGACTGCCTTTCTGGTGGCCGTCACCTCCGCTCGGCGGGTGAGTGAGCTCCAGGCTCTATCATGTAAACCTCCCTTTCTGTCTGTCCATCCAGACAAGGTTGTTCTTAGGACGCGTCCGTCCTTCTTGCCAAAGGTGGTTACTGCCTTCCACATTGGGCAGACCATCACTTTGCCCACCTTCTTTCCGCCTCCGCATCCTTCCAGAGAGGAAGAGAGGCTCCACCGTCTGGACCCAAAACGTGCGCTTTCCTTTTACATCGACCGCACACGCCATTTCCGGGTGGATGACCAGCTCTTTGTTGGCTACGTGGGCGCCAAAAAGGTCGGGCGGTGCACAAGAGAACCATCTCCAGCTGGGTAACCTTGTGTATCAAAGCCTGCTATTCTTTGGCTAAGAAGGAGCCTCCTGTTGGGCTGCGTGCCCATTCCACCAGGGCAACGGCTGCTACCACAGCTTTGGGCCGCGGTGTTCCGCTGCAGGATATCTGTCAGGCAGCTATGTGGGCCTCGCTGCACACGTTTACAAAGCATTACTGCCTTGACCGTCGGGTCCTGAGGGACGGCTTCTTTGGCTGTTCTGTCCTCCAGGACTTCCTTGTCTGATCTTTGTTCGCAGACCCACCACCGGGGTTGGTATTGCTGGGGTATCTATTCTAAGGTAAGGAATCTGTCACTAACGTGTCTCTTTCAGATGCACAAGTTACTAACTTGTGTAACGATATATCTGTAAGAGACAGTAGTTAGTGACAGATTCCTTACCGCCCCACCCATCCTCCCCGTTCTGCGAACTGATTTCTAGGGTTAAGGACATCCCTTTCAGGGCCCAAGTATTTTTCAGACACCTATGTCAGCTTCTTGCATGGCTCTGCGTTCCTGGCGCGGAAAGTCGTGTACAGAACTGACGTCAGCGCGCAGGGGCGGCGTCTAAGTACTGCCCGCGACGTCATCCCGGCGACCACGACGCCGATGACGGACGCGGAGCCGCACGACGCCGCCTACCGACGCGCAAGGGTACTGCCACGCAAAAACTTTCCGGATCCAGCCTGACGCCTGGGGATATTCTAAGGTAAGGAATCTGTCACTAACTACTGTCTCTTACAGATATATCGTTACACAAGTTAGTAACTTGTGCTTTGTGCACTAGGACATTTACAAGACTTCCCTTCAAAACCTCAGCGTAACAGAGAAAGGAGGGTCGAAGCAGAAAAATTTCACACCCTTTCTCCTGAGGATGCCCCCTCATTAAGAGATGATTTCTTGCCAAATGTCCCTCCAAGTGTTTACATGCAGAAGGTGCCATAATGAAAGCATCTGGAGATGCCAGAATTCCTCCCAAAGTGGTTTTAAAGGGGTAAAAACATCTTTCTGTGTCAGGCAAGTTGTCATTGACATTGAAAGAACATCTAAACCCTTGCTGACCGTGGACCCTGTTGGCTCCTAAGAAGCAGAATTCATCATAGACTACAGTTGTGTCCTCTTCCTTGACAAGGACTCATCAGCTCTTTGCATTGTGTACACCGCTTTCATTGGTGCTCATACGTCTGATTCTTGCGTTCGCTAATTTGTCTTTGGAAGTTCAGCAACTAATGACCTTTTCAGCTGCCGCTCCATTATCTCATTCTCCTCCATCTGAAGGTAGCACGTTAACAGGGAGTTCCACTGTGCACCCTCAAACTGCAAACCATTCTATTTACCGGTTTACAACACCTGCAATTATGATGTTGCTGTAATCGAGTGGATCCATTTTTGACCCACCAATTATTAAAACACAAACCCTCCCAAAGGAAGAGCTATAAAAGCTCTCTAAGCATGCGCTCTTCTAGAGAAACACTGAACTTGGCACCAGACATTAAAGGCTGTTCATTGCCTCATGAACTTTAATAAATCCTCCTTCAAAATGGCTGTCGCGATCATCGAAGTTTGAAGATGCTTGTTGATCCCTGTTCTATGTCCAAGTGTTTCTGTTGGTATTTAAAACAAGCATTTGCAATGCAGTAGGTCTCGCATTTGCGAGAGTTTAAGCTATTGGCATTGTAAATGACAATGCCTTTTATCTGTTTTGATAATTAACACATAACAGGCATTGTCATTTACAATGCCAATAGCTGAAACTCTTGGAAATGCAAGACCTATTTCATTTCACAGAAGCAGCTGCCATTGTCCCGGCTGCTTGGAAAGTGAAAGCGCGCGTGGCCCGCTGAATGCTGCAGGAAAGCATGTCGTGCCTGCAGTAGGAGAAACTCATTAAAGAAAATAGTGCTCACAGACTAAATAAGACATACTGTGTAACAACAGAAGTAAAAGGGCCAGTCCCCATGGGAGGTTAGGAATGAAGACAAGGCAGTACTAAGGAGGGACTAATAAGCCTATTAACGAATCAGAAGCCAACATTTACAAAGGACAATGGCACACGCCAATGAATAATATGGGCGGAGAGTGGGCGGAGCTTCAACTCCATACTCCAATACAGCATGCTGCAGAGCAGTGCATGCGCAGCCCAGGCTCGACCTAAAAACATAATCAAGGTCTTCAGCCAATCGTGGTTCTAAAGACCCTGCATAATTTTAGCAAAAAAGACACATTGAAGATTCTTACCCTAAATACTTTGGGGTAGTCTGTCCAAGTATGCTTTTTATGCTCACTGCATATATTAGACGGATATTTTCATCTTCCTATAGGAAGGAAAGGAATGTGTCTCTGTCTTGGAAAAGCATTTGTTGCCAGTCCCCGGTGTTTAATTTTTTTTTAAATGTTTTTTAAAAAGTCAAGCTCTCTGCTTCCAATACTCTTTATTCAAGGGATTGATTTAGCATGATTTTGCATCTGGCATACTTTCGAGGATAAAACGTCCTCGAGCAAAAGTGAGTCGTGTCCTTTAGCTGGCACTAAGACAAAGAGCAAGGCCTTCAAAATCTTGTTGAATGAATTAACTTTTTGCATTTTTGCTTCATCCATTACTGCCGCACTATGACACTCATTCTTAAGAATTTCTTGACTGTCTCCTTGAAACGTTGCTATATTTGCATAGTTTTAACTTGGAAGTCACCCATAAATACATGAAAAAGTAGTTAAAGTTTTCCTTTAAAGGGGGTAGTTACAGATGCCTCTGTTCTGCACTGGACTATTTAGACCGCGTTTTTCCAGTCCAGTGCCTTTGTCCTACACTGAGAAGTCTGTCCGACTCTTTGAAAGAGGTGGTGATGGGCGCCTTCCATCTGTGCTCCTGCGTACTCTGGAGATCTTCGTATCCAAGATCTTTGTTTTCTATTGAACAGTGGATTTTACTTGGAACAATATCACTTGCTCTTGAATATTTCATACTTGTTCTTTAGGAAATCTATATTTTGATGGACGAACATGATGACTCTCTGCTTCCTTTCTTAGTCCAACCCCTCGAAGAGTGCCTCTTCTAAGGGGTGTGGCAGTTAGTTAATGCTCCCTGTAGAGCACATCCCAGGCAAGTGCACATTGGGCTAAGGCAGAGAATTTGATTTGCACATTAATTAGAATTGATTCAGTTGTGACATTGTTGAGCTGAAAAGGTTTCATCATTGACCTTTTCACAGCTGCAGAAAACTTGAATTGGTATCATTTCATGTCTAGACCTAGCAGAGCTACATTCAGACATGCCGTGAAGGTGATTGCTGTGAGTGTGTTTTAAGCAGATCAGCTACACACACACACAAGGCGAAGTCTGTAGCTCTGTGTGTAGACCTGGGTTACTCCTGGCAGGTTTTTTTTTTTTTTTTTTTTTTTACATCTAGCTGCCCAACAGTTCACCATAAAGGGAGGCGCCTGTATCGCATTCCATCATTGCTCGATCGGCAACCTTGTTCTTGACACAGAATAAAATCTTTAGAGGAAGCTGGATGACTCCTAGTTTGTTACTATTCTTGATCCATGCAACTCTCATGGTCAATGCAACCGTTTCTGAAGGTTAAGGGAAGCCGACCCAGAGGTCTGGTACTCATTCAGTATTTGGTGACCAGGCGTGTATCGGAGCACTTTAGTACATAAGCCCTTTCGGTTTATTGATCTACATTTTGCTTCAGAGAAGGTTGAAGCTTCACGTACAGGTTCCCATCAAGGGATGATAATTTCTTTGATGCCGTTCATGGATTAGTGGAGGATGAGCACATGCCTAGCTCGGCTTCTCCACCTACCTTCCTATCGCCATTGGTAGCTGCCAGCCCTGCCTAGACTGCTTTTGCCCATGGGCACATGATGATCCAGGCAGAGTGTCAGCAGCTTCACGTCTCACACCCCGTGGGTTCCATGCTTTATAGGATGCATTGTAAAAAGTTCAACAAAAATATACATATATAGGAATGATCCAAGGACTGAGCACCCGCGTGGATTGCATGCTTTACAGGATGCAGTCTAAAAAGTTAAATTAAAATATACATGTATAGGAATGGTCCAAGGACTGAGCAACCGCGTGGATTCCATGCTTTACAGAATGCAGTGTAAAACGTTGAACTAAAATAGACAATATAGGAATGATCTTAAGTCTGAGCACCTTGGTTCTCATTTACAAGATCGCGGTCCAGCTTTCAGTCTTTCTTTTGACTGATATTTGAACTTGGAAAGGCCCGCCTTTGAATCTAGGCAGTGCTTCCCAAACTTTTTAGACCCACAACCCACTTTTTAGAACTACAAACTTTCGCGACCCGCCTAGCTTTAATGGACAACATGTGGGTGATTTTTGTTAATGTAACTAAGTAATCGTGTGGTAGCGCACTGTCATTTACAGATACCACATTTTCCATTGAAGTGGCAGTAAATTGGCGCAGACATACAGTTTTACTGCTAAAACTATGCTGCACACATGTGTGAAAATCGGGGTTTAGTGAATATTTGTCATTTGTGCATCAAGTAAAGTGTCTTTATTTCTTTTGATCCTATTAAAATCTTTGCTTCCATCACACTTCAGATTTACAAAACAATATGCTTCTTTTTTGCTATCCTAACTGTTGAATGTGTACAGTTTATATACAGGTATATACATTTTGTTCTGTGCCACAAAACATGACATCCTACAGTCTTTCCTTTCACACACACTGCACCCCAGCAGGATTGTCACATAATTCACTTTACTTTTCTTTCTCTAACTACAAAGTGAGAGGAGTTTTTAAACACTAATCCCCCAGTTAAAAATAATAAGCAGCAACTTGTCAGAAGACATAACCTGACATCGGACCTCTGTCTTTGAAGCATAGTAAAAAAAATAAACATACAAAGGACAGCATGTGATTGCATAGTAAATCAAAGTCCATCTCCGGCAGACAACAAAAATCCCAGCCATGATTTAAAGCCTTCGAGCAAACCACCCCACTTGAGAAGCAATATAACGATGTAGGAGAGAAATCAAGCACATAACTCAAAACAGTAGGTTTAGCCATTTGCCCCATACCTTATGAAATTTCTCAGGACATCCCCGGGCCTCAAAGAGGGGTTCCTCCTGGGCCGCGCACCAATCCACCCCCCCGTCACCACTTTCGTATGGTAGGGGGTTTGGCCTGGGCCCTGGCCGCTGCGATGTCTCGCTTGGCCACCGCCACCACTGTGCCCAGAAAGCGTTTGTCGGCTCTGGAGCCGTCCAGGCCATCAAATACTCCCAGAAGAAGGCGTAAAGGATCATGAGGGACCTGCCACCCCAGCGTTTGTGTAAGTTCAGATTCCACACCCGACCAAAATGGAGCAAGACCAGGGCATAACCAGACCATGTGGTAGAAATCGGCCGGAGCTTGGCCACATTGTGTACACTCTGGGGAGGGGCGCAGTCCTGCCCTGTGTAGGCGCACAGGGGTGAGATATGCCATGTGAAGGTAATAGAGTTGGATGAGACGTAGTTTAGAGGAGGTCGTCGGAGTTTTGGGGGCCATAAGGGCATCGCGCCAGTCTGCCTCTTCTAGGGGGCCCAGCCATCCCTCCCAGCGGGTTCGCAGCGAGTCTAGGGTGGTAGGGCCGACGAATACAGAATTTAAAGGCATCTTTATTTATTGCTTGGACTTTTGTGATCCATCGAAAATCGGGTAGGTTGCTACCCTCAGTTTGGGAAACCCTGATCCAGGGATTCAGATGCGTGGTGTATAGTTCTACAGTGAAATGCTCCAACAAGCGTATCTGCCTCTCTTAGAAAACTAACTGCTCTTCTCCTGCCCTGTTTGGCACTGAAGCTATTCCTTTCCCCTCAACAGGGATTGGGGTGGGTGGGAGATCACCTGCAAAGCTCTGATGCAACAACTGGTGATACAGACGGTGAGGGCAGAGTGGGTCAACCCGACGGTGCCGTGCTTGTGGCATCCGTATGGTGTGGTGGATCTGGAGGCGACATTGAACCCTTCCCCTCCGCAGCTGCATAGCTGCACTTCAGCTCGGGTGTATCACATCAATGACAGTGGGTTAGATGTCGTCTACTGTCCTCATCCAAGCACGAGAGCCCATGGTTGGCCCAAGGAAACAAGGTCTGCCAAGTTTGAACAGTGAGCTTGAACACTGCCTAGGTCCCAGTATTGAGGTAGATCTTAACGTCCATTCCCTGCATTTAAGGAGTTAATAGTGTAAAATATTAGTATTTGTGCATGTTTCCACTTCAGATGACTTAGGAAATGATCATTGAAATGACTGTGTGCGTTGTGTGCTCATTGCTGGGGGATTGTGGCCAGTTACTATGCTTGTGTATAATAGTGAACTGGCAATCAACACTGTGTAAAAGAATAATCCCCGCGAAACAATAAATTACCAGATATGTGCATTGCTGCTTCACAGTCCCAAGTTTCTATTAACAAACGACTGTTTCTCTTTCCAAACACAGGTGCTCGAGGTGTCGGTGCCAAACTTCCCTGCAGACGAGTCCAAAGGCTTCCACAAAGTTCCGTTTTCTTCCTCTATCTTCATTGAGCAGTCTGACTTCAGAGAGGTAAACTGAACTTTTCATTTGTAGTTCACCTCCATTAACCTTCTAATCGCTGGTCTGTAGCACATTTACCATTGAATCCCTCAGGTGTAAAACCTCACTGCAAATCAGTGAGGTGAAGTTAGAGCACATCTCCACTCCCTGGTTCCAAATGTTGTGATGTTTGTAATGGTGTAAATTAATGGCGTTAGGAAGGCAGTACAGAAATAGCATCATGTAACGATTAAAGGGCACAGACTATTACATTTGCAGTGTTTCAAATGCTCTGATGTGCATCTTTTGGAGTCGGTTGCCTTAATACCTTTATATTTCTGGACGCCTCAGCTACTTTAAACCCCATTGGCCATGACGCTCCTTCCTCTAAGCATGGTTTGTGGCTGGCATCGAAAGCATCAAACTAAGGGAGCCCCTTCATCACAGCTTAAAGGAAAGAATCTAGACTGGCTCCCTAACAAATCCCCAAATATAAATTCTCACATTGCAGCCATCTTTATTTCCTCGCCATACTCTTTCCGGTGGGCCATTAAGAGTGGTTCTTTAAGAATCTTGGCTTGGTGGCACCATTAATCACTGTTCATTCTCTCCACCGGTTGGTAATTGCCAGTAATCTTCTTGTGAGGATCACTATTTTCCCACTTGTTCCTAGTTGAGCGCACTCATTTCTCCTTCAGAGGGTCTCTATTGGTAATCGTACGCACCGACTGCCCTTGCCCAAGCAAGAGCCTTTTTTTTTTTTTTTACAAAATATGTAAGTTTCATTTTTTAAAAAGTCCAAAGTATCTAGATGCTATATTGGCCAATTTTGCATAGAAATCCAATTATAATTTTAAAATCACTAGATTAATAAAAGCAACAAGAAAACCTTTCACAAACATTTGTTTAAAGGAAAAATAGAAGAACAAATGAAATGCAGCGGAATACTCCCCCCAGACCGAGATCCAAAAAGATCTCAACAAGCTAAGGACAACTTTGAGGAGTATGAGGTCAAGGAGTTTGACATTGAAAACCTCTCCGCCCTTGAGGGGTTGTTCGTTGCTGAAGAGACTCCGACATTCATCACAAAAATAATCTATGGCTTAAAAAAAACTATTTGCCATAGAAACGCGTACCTTTGAGCCACACTTGACTACGCCTTTTATCTTCTGGATCAAGAAATTGAAATCAAGGACACTACCAGCCCCTTCAGATTAATGGTATTTGAAGGCATACTCCCCTACTCAGGATGGATACCGTCAGTAGCAGAGACATCTACAATCCTCCATATCCTGCTTCTTGTGCATCTCTCCATCTAGAAGAGCGTCTCAAACTTCTGTGGCTGAGTCAACACCTCTGATCCCCTGCTGGGACTCCAGTTTCTTCAGCTCCCCAAACACCTACTCCAGTTTAAGTACCTACAGTTCCTGTGCACCCCCCCCTTCTGTGTCGAGAAAAGCACACACTCGACAAGAAGGGTCTCTCTCTTCTCATCATTCATGATGTAATTCTAAACATCACACTAGAGATTATCACCGTTCTAGGACATACCCGAACACTTCAGTGGTTCAGAATGCCTAAAAAATGGCTTCTCCATCCTCTTCTTCGAGCAATAGTCACAATTTTGATTCTTTAACAGTTTCTCCACCTTAAAGGATATCTCTTGTGAATGGCATTAATGCCTTGCATTAGGTTTTGGTGTGGAGTCCAGTGATACTAAATACCCCAAAGCCTACTCCACCTGTCGTAACTGGGGTCATCCTGTATCACAGAGTCCTATGTTACCGTTGATCATGGGTCTGACTAGACTCTATGGCGTTTTGTTTCATGTCCACAACACAAGCTTTTCTCTCCTGCTTTTGGGAAACCTATAGCCCCCAAACATGGACCTCTTTCCTCCATGCAGATCCTCAGATTTTGTGGGTTTGTCATAAACCCATAAATCTCTTAAACTCCTCCTTCCACAGTTTATAGCAACAAGAAAATTAAGACTTGGTTGAGCAGGGAGGAAGGTTTAAAGCACGCCTGTGTCCTTGAAGGCGGTCAGTGCTGCTGCACTTTTGGTCAGACAGGAATTTCCCAAAAGAACCCCAGAGTTGTTATAGATCTCCTTAGGAAAAAAAAAAACTGATTTGCAGTAAATCCTTGTGAGGAAATGGGGTGTATTATAAAGTATGGTTGTGCAACCTCGCCGTGTAATACTTACCAGCCCCTTTAGGACCAACAGGTTTCGTATGTCAAACACTCATCTCAATCCGCGGTAGCTGTGGCATTGAACAGCAAGACTTACACAGAGGAACTAGTGTAAAGCAATTAAACGTCACCAAAATAAGACTGTATTTTTATATAAATATAGACACCGGAACGAAAAAGATCTGCCGGAGGGTTCCAGAGATATAGAATTTATAAGAATTAATAAATCAAATCATTTACACTGGACCGCAAGCACGCCTAGACAAATTTAATGAATTTGGCACTTAGAAACTTTTTCAAAGAAAACTTTAGCAAGTCTCCGTGCGGTCGGGTAGAAGTATGTGGGGTGACCAACTCCGGCAGGGAGCTAGTTTGGGGGACCAGCAAGGTCCTTAGAAGCAGTTGCCTCCTCTGAGGAAGCAGTAGTTCAAGGCACTTAATCCACTTTCCAATTGACTTCTATGGAGTGGTCCTAATGCAAGGGATAAATGATGCTGTCAGGATGCTGTGGATGCGGCGCGGTTCATGGAAGGTCTTCGTGCAGGTGCTTCTGGGTCCACGAAGATGGTGCAGCATTCCTGGTTGCAAGATCAATGTGCCACGAGGTCCAGGTCCTCTTTGGTCTGGCAGAAGTCTAGTCGCCACTGGACTAACAGTCGCTCAGTGCTGCGGTCACTGGTCAATCCTTCTTGGTTCGATAGCGTATCTTCTGAGGGGCCCAGCATCTCTCCGACAGCACGCCTGGGTTCAGCGAACTCGGGTGGGACTCTGCGTCAGGTCTTGGTCCCAGGTGCTGTATGACGGCAGTGGTAGCTACTTGAAGGTTTTGGGCTACCAACTTGTCCCAGCCGGCTTCAGTAGTTGTGTCCTTTGTGCTGCGAACAGGCGGCTGACCCTTGGAGTCTCTTGGCTTCGCTGGACTCTGGAGACTTCTTCTCCTTGAGCAGGACACTGCAGACAGTCACTTCCTTTGCTAGCCAGCAGGTGCAGTATTCTTCAGTGCAGCCTCTTTGCTGGTCCCTCAGGACAGCAGGGCTTCCTCCAGTCCTTCTCCCAGTCGGTAGAGATCTGAGGTCTGGGTGCCGGAGGGGGCCAGTTTTAAGCTCAGAAAATGCCCTCCAGGTAGGGTGCAGTTAATTGCCAATGGGCTACCAGGTTCCCGCCCACCTAGCGACCATTTCCTGTTGAGTGTGGCATCTGACTATCCCAGGATGCACCATTCTACCTACTCCCAAGATGGGGAGACCCCTCCGTGTTCAGACCTCTCTAGCTTTAGGACTCTGTAGTCCTGCCAGAGAGGTGACTTACACAGATTACAGGGGAGGTAGTGGCGTTGCGATTGATTTTAATGGTGAAGTCGGCTAGCAGTGCAGGACAGTTCTCCCAGTCTGCAGTGTCAGACTGGGGGACTTGTCTTACTTGGGGGACCTCCAGGGTGGCGCAACCAGTGCTGCAAATCCTGGGGTACTCCTCTAACTTACATGCCCTGGTTACCAGGTTACCATAATCCTGGGATCTACAAGTAAGTCATTTCCAATCGGGTACAGTCAATTCAAAATGCACTTTAGGGTCAGGCCACTTGCACTGAGGTCTGATTAGCAGGCCTCAGTGCACTTACAATCCTCAATAATGCTATTATGGTCTCAGACCTGGTAGTAAGTGCAGCTGCAGACCTTGCCGCTCCTGGATACTGCAAGGATCTCACAATGCAAAGATCTTCTTAGCTTGATCTAACCTAAAAACCTGAAGTGCAGCAAAGAATCGTCATGTTACCATTCTCTGGCAGCTATACTGAGGAGATGATGCAGTATATTAAATCGGAGGCTGGCACCCTAAGAGCCGTAGACTTCGAGGAAATGGAAGATTACAGAACATACTGACAATCCTAAATTGATGCTTCCAGTAGAAGGTTCAAACCTCTTGGTTGTCGCTTGAACAGAGGCAGTCTAACCATCGGATGTTCTTCCAGAGGAGGTAAAAACTCTTCTATGACTGAAATCAAGCTCTTGTGGGGGCAAAACATGTGTCCTCTCTTCCTTCACTTTTGTTGATCACTTCGGTGGTGGGGAAGCACCGTCAAGAGTGGCAAAAAAAGCACAAAACATAGATGGGGGTGCTAAGTGTGGTGCAACTTGGCGGAGGTACAAATCTTCTCCATCAGCAATATCATCAAAGACTTGGGGCCTAGGATATTATGGGATTTATATTTCGGCGGACGGGATAGCCATCACTGTTGTGACGGAGTAACCGTCCAGCAAGATCTAAATCAGGCCCTTAGTCTCAATTTCAACCGGATCAATTACAACAGGCGGTTGTCATTCTTCTAGAGAATTAAGCTATGGCGAGGGTCTCCAATTCCCCAAAATAAAACGGATCTATTCCTGTATTCAATAAATGATACAATATTTTTGAAATATTCTGGACTTGAAATTGTCAAACAAATGGATCACAAAAGAAATGTGCAGAATGCAAGTCTTACACAGATCAACCCGAAGTTCCAACATGGGATTACCCACTGGCAAGATCACTGGCAAGATTCTTTTTTTCAACCGGCTCAAAAGTCTTTAGGAATTCCTGAGTTTGTGTCAGCATTGACAATTACCAACCTGTGGTCTTTTGGCCTCAAGTCTGAACTGAGGATTTTCTAGAGATGCAGGTCAGTTGCATCAAAACAAGATGTTTGCTTACCCGCATATAGAAGAATGGATCAGCAAAGATTTCACTCCAAGGCAACGTCATTTGCAGACTGCTGTCAAGGTCAACATTTGTGTCTACAAGTCAACCCTGTCAAATCCATGTCTGCTCCAGTCCATCTCCTATATGAGAGTGGTTATGGACACTGTAATATGCTGTCCTCACCTGTCAACCTCTGTCCCTTCCCCGCTTCCATCCCACCTATTGTGTGTGCGCGCGCGTGTGGTTCTCGTCGCGCGGTGGGAACGTTGATGAGGGAGCGGGAGGGAGCCGGTGGGGAACGGCATTCCTGTGAGGGGTGACAATAAATCCAGTTGCACCTTCTATGTGTCTCCTCATTACTACAACACCCAAAACGCAAAAGAATTTTCTTCAGCAGAGACTTGTTCTATCTGTCTGAAGTGCCTTTCATTAACAGGCATTGGCATAGCCAGCGGCGTCACTAGGGTTGGTGTCACCCAGTGCGAGTGACACCTTTCCCAAATAGGTCTTGCCTTTGGGACCTTTTATAAGTAAAAAAAAAATGAAAACAGTATTTATAAGGCATCACATTTACCACTGCCTGATGGAGTTAGGATACAATTGGTAGAGAAAAGGGAGGTAAACCAGTCAATGCGCAAAGGAAGGGATTTCTAACATTTTATTAAAGCCTGCAAGTGAGGTGAAATGGTATTGTTACTTTTTGTCCTGGCACTGAACTAAGAATGTTTCTTTTTGTTAGCTGCTGTTTACAGCTTCCTTACAGTGCTCTGTGGATGACTCCTGCTTCCTGCACTCGGCAGATAATTAACCGGGTCTGCCGGAGCCACAGTGATTAGAGCTGCCTTTAAAAGTTTCCAGAGGAGTCAGAAGCAGACCGGCTGGCTGGGACACTCTGGTTTCTCAGCGAGTCTGTTTCATTTTGCAACATTTCTTTTGTCAGCCTGTTAATTTGTAAATGCATGAAGACAGGGGAGGGGGGGGGGAGATTATAGTCTTCCGGTTTCTCTTGCAATGTCAGTGAAAAATAAGCCCGCAGAGCGCCCCGGCTCTACCCCTCCCCCCTCCCCCCTCCTCCAATGTCCGGCCCATGGCTTAGCAAGGGAAACACGAAGAATCTTACCTTCCCCCTTGTCATCATGCATTTGTGAATTAACAGGCTGGCAGAAGAAATGTTGACATTGAAACCGACTCGCTGAGTAACCAAGAGTGTCTCAGCCAGCCGGTCTGCTTCTGACGCCTCTGGAAAGGATTACAGAACGGAGGACGGGGCTGCTATTAGCTGCCTGCAGCCTGGGATCTCCGAGAACAAAGGAGACGGCGTCCCCGGCTCCACCCGCCCCCTCCTCCGAGAGGCAACGGAGGAGCAGAGCAGCCTAAAGCGCTCAGTGAGGCTTGTGCCTTTTTATTCCAAACAACAAAAAATATAAAGGGAGCAGTTAGTGCTCCAATCTGTACATGGCCATTTCTTGCGCTGCTGCAGTTGTGTGCGCTTCTAGAAGGGAAGCCAGTAGAAAAAGAAGCTGTGTGCCAGCCAGCGGAGAGGGCGGTAGGAAAAGTAGTGCAGGTCACGAGAACATATGGCCCATATCGAAAGGATTTGTGTAGCAGGGGCGGCTCCAGGGCAGGAACGAAACGCCCACGAGGCGGGACAAATGTCTGCTATACACCAACCAACAATATATAATTACTGAAGGCAGATGAAGCAACCTATTAAAAGCTGTCGGCTGTCGTGGGTGTGTTTCATCTCAACATACGGATTACAAAATGCCTCGCAGAGCAGCTCATGCAGCGGCGCTGTCTCTAGGCTCGACCTACAAAGGACAACACAACTAACTGCTCACCAAGTATCGGCTAGCCTGGGATTGATGGCAGTATGTATTTTCTGGTTCCCATATTCTCCTCTTCCTGCTAGGTTGCTTCTGCAGTGTCCAGATGACCAGTGGTTTCAATACTGCTGCAGCTGGGAAGATTGGTTGTATTTCTCATGCAGCTGTTTCATCCTTTTCCTGGTTGTTACCTGAAAAACTTGTTGCAAGGAATATCTTTGCATCAAGAGATTCTGATACGGACAATCATGATGGATATATGGGTCATTTTTAGGTTAAAGGAACATAGGCTTAAAGAAACTGGCATGTTGCACACGTCTGGAACTCAGAATGGTTCATTTGGTTCTAAAGGCATTATTTCAGCCTTCAAGTTAAACTCCTTGCATAATCAAATGGCCAATACAACAGTGTATTCGCATTACATGCAGGGAGGCACAAGGTCCAGATCCTTTCTCCGGAAACTCTCGCGATCTGGAGATGGTTCTTGATCTTGATTCTGCAATCACTTAGTCATTCATTTCCAAACTTTATTCGGTGTGTAAAACAACCATAAAAGTATACATAGATAAAAAGCTGATTACATTGCACATGAATAGTATAAAAATTATAAAAGATGATACAAAACAATGCCCGGAATACATAAAAATACCAAAATTAATCATGTACGTTAGCCAATTAAATTCCTATAAGGTCATCACTATATCGGTACAACAATACTCTTACTTACATTGATTGCATTAATAATCAAAATTGCTACATTAAGACAGACATTAACGTCATTTAATTCAGACATGTATTTTAACTGCCCGGACCGGCTGCGTGAGGGTAGGACATCCGCCGCCGTGGTTCCTGATAAACTGACACTACACATTAGTGTCTACACCAGCCGGTACTGATGCTGCACATCCTTGACCCTAATGGGGTTGTGTTTTTTGATCTACAGGTACCACTTTTTAGGGTGCTGTAATGGTGGTCACTTTTTCACTTTACTGTTGACCACTACCAAAAAGTGTAGGTAGATCCTTTTTGGTCCTGAGGAATTGCCAATCAATATATTATTGGGCAAGAAACATGTTGACCTTTTTCTCAAGCGCCTATTCTCGACATCCTTAGAGTGGAGTTACGCGTCTTGTTTTCTTTTTAACTAGGGTAGGGGCCATGTTCAATTAAAATTATCTTGAGTGGACCACCTCCCCTTTTTTATTTTTATTTTCACTTCCCTACACATCAACACCAGTTTTTCTATATTTGAGTCTTAAATCTTTCACCTAGTTTCTTGAAGTGTAATGGGTTCATCAGTCTGCTGTTTTGACTGTGAAATATAGAATTCCAAAGTTTTCTAGTGTGAAGTCTGCTATTTAGTGGTTGGGTCTGGAAGTGTTGGGATGCAAACGTTTTTCTTACTGGTGACTGTCTACATAGGTGTAGCCTAAGTATTACGTTGACTGTAAGCCCACAATGCCCCATTACGTGGCCACCAATTTTGATTCTTTTTTCCGCTTTTGAGTACAGAGGTGCATCAAGAGAGCTTCTGATTTTGTCATCAAAGACTTTTCGAGGATCAAGGGAACGTCCTACTTCAAGGGACATAAGATCTCCATGCTGGATCAATGTTTGTTTTTTGTTTTTTCTTCCAGGGACTTTTTTCCGGGGTCTTCAACATAGAGGGAGAATGACTATTGATCATGGTGGGGTCCCTGAGATTCTCAATGCAGTTTTGTAGCATGATCATACTCACTCATGCAGTATCACCCTCGTGGTGCGCCTTACAAATACACACCATAACCTAACCTAACACAGTCCAGCCTCCTGCTCCTCATTTCTGGTCTTTTTGTGGTCCAGGGAAAATGCTCTGGCTGCAGTTGCATCGATCGAGCTGATGCAGGCCATGCAGCAGTGTCCGGAGGTGGCGACCGAGCATTCCTCTTCTGCTTCTCTAGCTCGGTGAGCCCTCTGGCCAGTGAGCAGTTAAAACCTTGCTTCTGTGTATCAGAGTATTATGCTTGAAAGGTGAGCAGGTAAGACAATCCTCTGGATTATGATCTCTCAGAAGGTGGAACATGCATACTGGGTGTTCGTCCTTGGGGCTAACGTCCTGTGGCAGTGGGGTTAGAACAGAGCGTGCTCATGCTGCAAAATGGCATAAATTTCAGGGACCCACTGTTATTAGTAGTCATTACTGGACATGTCGAAGTTCTCCCCCAAACAATCACTGGGAAAAACTTCATCTAGGGTTGAGATCTGATATCTCTCAAAGTGATCAATCTTCCTTCGAGTTCTCTTGTTGAGTCTGCGGCGACTCCCTAAAAAACATATACATTAATATAGTGCATCATGTTCTGGAAGTATAGTAATAGAAGGCTATTGAGAGTGAGGTAACATACCTGATGGACATTAATTCTGGTTTGCTGGAGCCAGGCCACAACACTAGTATTTGGACTTCTGAGAATGGTAACTTGGACAAAAGATCCTGGGCCACGTCCTTGGAAGCATTACCTTGTTTCCGGGGACAACTATATGAAATGCAAAATGATGAAGCCTTGAATCCAGCAAACATCTTTGAACAATATCCTCTAAACACTGGGGGGTTTGAAGCTGGAGTTATTTGCTTTTTTTTGTCCATCTTCTGTTCATAATGGGCCTAAATGAAGGCTATCCATGGTGGACATGATCTTCATCACTTTGATTGTGTTCAGACAAATCCTGTACTCCGATTCAAATTCAGACTCAAATTTGTGATGGTTTTATCTGTACATCTGGTGGCCTGAAAAGACATTCCCACCAGGATTTGAATTGTAAACTAATGTTCTGAGTAAGCCCATTAGGGCTTCCTTTTAGCCCAAGCACAAATGATTTGTAACATTTATCCTTCAAGAATATATATTTTGATTTTGCTATTTCTTCTGCAGGGAAAGTTTATATATTTAGTCCTGCATGCTTTGAGCCAGCTAGCATTTTTTTCTTGGTTAATAAATTTGTAGAACACGTCTTCCTTTCCTGATGAAGTTGTTTGACTTTCATGTTGATCAGTCAGTTTCTTCATCTGTTATAATTCTGCTGCAGTCATGCATTTTCCAGATGCTAAAATATTATCTACATTATAAAATGGCTAGGACTAATCACTCAAGGAAAAAACAAATTTTTATAGCTGTGGTACAAAAGTTTAGCTGCTTAGAATTAATATAGATCTATATTTGGGTTGAAGACATTTTATTGCCTAAAGGTTTTCTATTCTCATTGCTAACACTACAAATAGTTATGTTATATTTGTGACACATGAATTATATTCTTGTAACTGGAATTTGTAAGGCAGCCATATGGAAATTAGCTTATAATTTTTGTAAACACTACCTCCTAAATACTAATCTTTTGTGGAAGTGACAGAGCACACCCTTTATTCCAAGGTAACCTGGGTAAATTTTTTGTGTAATAAATCTGTTCGGAATCAGTTGCTCAATTTAATTTGGCATCAAGAAGTACCTACGTTATACATTTCCAAAGTGGATAAATCGGTCACAAAAATGTTGAGTATCTGCTGTATGTATAGTTCTACAATAATTTTTCTGCAACAGTAGAAAATATTTTTGAAGCACAGAGCAGTAAAAAAAGGCTTGCTCTGCTGCACATACAGCACTATTTTGCAGTGCTTCAAGCCACTTGATATATAAAGGAATCTTACAAATACATTTGTTATCCTTAAACTAGGAATCTCCACTGTTACTGATAGATTCTTACAGAACGGTCTTCTAGCTTGACACCCATTGAGTGGACCCACTGGATGCTACTTGACACGTTCTTTCTTTTCTGTTCTGATGACCTCATGCATGCATTGCCAGAGGGTTTAAAGACACTTTATTTGACCTTGAGGATCATCTTTTATTCACTCCTGACTGTAATATTAAGGCAGCCCAATGTCTCTGAGAAATGTTGTGACCCACCATTTTGTTAGTTTTGTACCACGTTCTGACCACTGTCCACCGCACTGTTATATAATCCACTTGCTGTTATATAATCCACTTGTTCGAGCCATGTGAGCTGTAGATCACATGCTTTGCATACTCCTGCCATCTAGTGTTGGGTCCGGATGTTTGCAAGTTGTTTTTCTTCGAAGAAGTCTTTCCAGTCATGAGGTAAGGTGACTCCTCCTTTGGTGATAGTGCGCATGGACATTGACTCCATTGTTAAATTGTTTTTTTTCCGTCGTCTGGTTCAGACATGTATTGCTGCGCTCCGGTTCGAAACCGTTCTTCGGGTTCCCCTCAGTGTTCAGTCCACTCTACCCGCGTCAGTATTGTTTCAAGCGCATATCCCACTTCTCCGCGTATCGGTCGAGGAAAATCTCTATTTCTATCGGAAAACTCCGGGAAGGCAGTTGGGCCTAACCGCGTCGGTCCACCTCGCAGTCGATGGAACAAACTCATTCGAATTCTGTCCTCGGTGCCACGCGAAGTGTCCGCGCACCAACTCACACGAAGTGTACAATTTGTGCTTCTATCCGGAGCACAACCGGGGATGTAGAATTCCTATAGCCAGACGCCCAGGACATATTGTTTGGGGTCAAGGGCTACAAGTTTTCATGTGTATTTTGTCCTTGGGACAAGTAGGCCCAACCCTCTGCAGCACAAACCCTTTGGCTACCAGTTTGCAGTACCACATTATGGATCAGGGAAGGGCACTGTCTGCAGTTAAGGTAATATTTTTGCCCATATGTTAATGCTGTTCAAACTTGTATTTATGGTTCATTAACTGAAAGCCTTTATTATTAGGGTGAGCGCTCTAAGTAAATGTTGTAAGCTCTGACTGCACTACTGACAGTGGTTCGAGTATAAAAATGTGTACATACGTTTTCAATGTTTAGCAATATGAGGCTATGTATAATGCTCCCAGAATGCTCTCTGATTTGATGCAAATATTTGCAGAAGCTTGAAAGCAAGATTGATGATTCTTTGCTTTCAAAATAAAATGTTCACAAAAAATTGAAAGCAGGAAAAAAAACATTTTGCTAAACTACTGTAAAATTTCAGGTACCATTTCTTTGCAGCATCATTTAGTAACATGTGTTGATGCATGCTAGTATTTCCCAAAAATATTCGTAATGGAAAATCGGGGTAACCAGTTTCAATAGATTATGGGAAACAAAAATAAACAAGCATTTGCAAAGCCAGTAGGTCTGAAATTGGTGGTCAGCTTTTTAGTTTTGTCAATGTGACTCGCGTTGGCATGGTTTTTGTAAAACCTTATAGGTGTGGTAGCTGCCAGGCCCTCACCATTATAACAAACATTGGCAAAGCAAAAATGTTTTTGGTCTCAAAAATCACACCCTGCCACAGTAGTTACTGACATTGAACAAAACTACTTTGTGTGACGATATGCTCCTTGTGAAAGAGCAGAATGCTGTCACTCACAGTGAAGCCCGCCGATACAGAGAGACAGAATTTTAATAAACACAAAAGGTCACGGTCAACGCCAGACCAAATTAGGGGCCCAATTATTGAAGAAAGTCTCAAAACTGCACTCATTATAGATTTCCTTGCATTAAGTGCAGCTGTACGGCTTTCGTGAATTCCCAAGAATTTACAGAAGTAGGGCAAGAAATAGTACTCCTAGAAAATGTTTGTGAACTGCATTTTAGCATGAGCAAATATGCATGTGTAGATTTGCTCATGCAAAAATCTGAGTGTTTGCAAGTTCACTTTCCCTCCAACCACATTTTTCCCAACTCTGGAAAAAGGTTTACGTCTGCCATTGTCAGGAGTAAATTTCCAACATTTCTCAGTATGGGAAAAGATTAGAGAAGAGTTGTTGAAAACAATTAAACATGCAAGTAAGTAGGTTTGCACAGACTCAAAAGGGCATTCCAACCCTGGAACTATTGCTTACCACTACCTTCAGCCCCAGTATGTAGATATGTGGAAACGTGGCAACATAAGGGGATTGCAAGTATTCAAACACTACCATGGTATGAGCCCTGGCGTAATAAGAGAGCTATATCAGAGCTCTTATATAATGAGAATGCTGCCATAATTTGTCGCCACACTACATGGCACCAAAGGGACAAGTGGATTTTGTTACAGGACAAGTAGATTTATGAAGCAACCTTTCCCATGGACAAGTAGATATTTTATTAAATTCCACACCCCTGCACAACGAACAGGACTGCGGCGCGTACAGATCGAAAAAAACGCTCCGCAATCGTCTGGCTCGACGTCGTGAAATGCAAATCCAAAACATCGAATACACGCCGGACATCTTCGGTGAAGGATCCGAGCAAGAAGAATTTGATGCACAAGGGGCAGAAGAAGAACAGGAAGAACTTGTATCCATTCCGGAATCGGACTCAGAGATGGAAGACAAAATACCGCAAGGTCAGCATTCCGTGAATACCGCACACCACATGCCCCAAAATCCAATTCAGTCCAAGCAAAAGGCTTCGGTTCTACCCCCGCCTTCGGGCCACGGTCTGCACCGAGAAGATGTTTGATACCCCGCCTTCCAGCTCCACTCCGAAGCACGTCGTTAAGCCTTCCAGCTCGGGATCGAGTCGGTCAAAGTCAGGCACCGAGCCAAAACCTTCAGACTCTAAGCCGAAAACTGCTTCGAGCCTAAACTCTTGACACTGAAATCAAAGACGGCTTCGGAACAGAAATCTTCCGTGCCGAAAAGTCATTCGACTCGGTACTGAAGTCCTCGGTGCCTAAACCGAAAATATGTTCCTCCGAAGCTGCAGGATCCGATTTTCGACGTTCCACCACCTAAATCGGACCCAAAACAAAAGGAACTTTATATTAATCCCGATACAGGACATGTTCTTACTAAACCGCCTCAGAAGCGCAAACCTTAGTCGGAGGACACACATTATTACATTCCTTTGAAGAGGAAGAATGTCGGTACTAACCCCTCTCCTCCTCTTCCACCACATTCCCCTACACCACCTTCCCCACCATTAGAACATTTACTTATTACACTAACTAACTCTCCACCACCACAACAAGATAACGATGATGGAGATGGTGGGGATAATATTTTACCGGTAGATCCCTGAAAAAACTACAACACTGATTCACCCACAGACAATGACCCAGACCTTTACCTTGCAAAGCCTTCCCCTCCTGATGACAATGTAGGATATCTAGAATTACTTGCTAGAGTTGCAGAATATCATGCGGTACAATTACACATGGAATCCCTAGAGGAAGATTTCTTATTTGAAACGCTCAGTAACACACAAAGGTCTAGTCAGACTCTCCCTGTGCTCAAAGGTATGATGAGACATGCCGTTGATATATTCGAAGACCCTGTTCGTGCTTGTATTCTCACCCCCAGAATAGACCAAAAATATGGGCCTGCCCCGTCTGATCCAGTTTTTATTAAAGGACAGTTACCATTAGACTCTTTGGTGGTCTCTAATGCCAATTCCCAAACTTCTGGGAATTCTCCCCCTCTTTCCCCCCCCCCCCTAACCCTACCCCTGCCCCCCAGACAAAGAGTCAAAATTGTTAGACGCCTCTGGTAAAAGAGTAGCTGCCCAAGCAGCGAATCATTGGTGCATTGCCAACACCCAGGCCCTACTAGCCGGGTATGATCGAGCACACTGGGACGAAGTGGAGAAATCGCTCCAATATCTCCAAGATGAGCACAAGGTTAAAGCTCAAGATTTAGTGCAAGAAGGAAAGCTCATCTCCAATTCCTCTATTAGGTGTTCTTTAGATGCTGCTGATACCGCAGCTAGAGAGATCAGCACTAGTGTGTTACTGAGGAGGCACACATGGTTGAGGATTTTTGGTTTTAAACCTAAAGTCCAACAATCCATTTTAAATACTCCATTTGACAAAGAGCATCTCTTCGGGCCCGAAGTAGAGAAGTCCTTAGAGAAAATGAAGAAAGATACGGAAGTGGCCAAGTCAATGGAAGCACAACAGTCTCCTTCTAATCGTGGCTCCTTTCATCGCTCCTTCTATCGTGGGGGGTCCAAGATCACGTCCTCAGACAATACGGCTGCCCCCTACAAAGGCAACATTCAATCCTTCTCCTCAAGAGGCTTCTTTAGGAGGGTACAGAGGCAACGGTAGGTGCAAAGGTTCCACCCACATAATTTCCCCTCCCCTAACGAGCAGGGACTTGCATACACTTCCCCCCTGTCGGGGGACGTCTTCTACAATTCCTCCCCATTTGGCAATCCATAACCACAGACAAATGGGTGTTAGGAATTATCCAACATGGTTATTGCCTGGAGCTTACCAACGATCCTCCAAGTATTCCACCCCGCTGTCACAAAATGTCACCAGAACATTTACACCTGCTCAAACGGGAAGTCCAGTCTCTCTTGCTAAAAGGAGCCATAGAGCCTGTACCGTTACAATATCAAGGGTTTTGCAGCGTGAATCTTTCTGGATGCACTATGCTGTGCATTATTCCGCGGTCTAGTGGTTGGGTCCGGAATCGTAGTCTCCTTTTTTTTTTTTTTTTTTTTTTTTTGTGGCCCAGGTGGGCGTCGACGCCCCACCATTTGGTGTCCTCCCGTGACGTCGGCGTGCTTCCTCCGGAAGCTCCCACCCTTGGGCGCCATCTTCAGATTCTTTTTACCGCTGTTGGGTCTGGATCGTCACGAGGAGCTCCAGAGTTTTTTGAAGAGGAGAAAAGAGGAAAAAAGCAGAAAAACACCGAGGAATTGGAGTTTCTTCATCACAAGACATAGAACCGGGACGACTAAGTAGGTGAGAAGGAGGTAAAACTTCGACGTCCGACGTAGAATGCGCACACAGGGGGCTCCCTGAGCGCGGGAATGGACAAGACACCATTCAAATTTTGCCGTAACTGCCACCACAAGTTCGCGCAGAAGGACCAGCATCCAGACTGCAACCTCTGCCTGCCGATCGACCACCAAAGTAACGACTGCAACGCCTGCTCGGCATTCGCCCCCAAGACCCTCAGAGTGAGGCACAGACAGTGGAGAGCAAACTACAGCATGCAGGGGCAAGGACAACCTCCGTCGCTTCGGGACCTGGGCCTCTCCAGCGGAGAAGAGGACAACATCGCCGAGGGACCAGAGGACTGCACGGTCGTAGAGACCGATAAGTCGACGAAGGAGGTAAGAGACGTCGACCCCTAAAACCCCGACAGACTCTCGAAGAACAGAGCCAAAGTCCTCGAAAGGAGCACTGGCGTCGAAGCAATCGACGACCACAGCTGCGTCCACGGACAAACAGCCCAGCGGATCCTTCGATAAGGACTCCCGGCCGGCGAAAGCTCTAGAAAATCCCAGGTCGTCGAAGCACGGTCCCGAAAAGCCGCACTCGACGCCGAAGGGAAAAGAGCAGAAGGCAACTTCGACGTCAACATCCACGACCTCGAAGAGAAACGCCGAAACTCTTGACGCCGAACAAGCGGCCGAGATGGAAAGGAAGAAAAGAAGGCTCGAGGCCGAAATGAACAGTATCCTCCAGAGGAAGAAGGTCTTCGACGAACGGATGAGTAGATACACCATCCCTTCGAGGCCCTCGACGGTTGTCGAAGCAGAAGTCCAGGAGGAGTTCGACGCCACCGACCCGCCGAAAACTCCCGAACCGGCGGAGCAGCAGGACGAAGAGGGCCTGTATTACACAGAGGGCGATGACGACCAGCAGACTAACCTTGGTTCGACACCCTTGGAGGCTCAGGACCTGGAATGGCAGGACCTTGACGCCGAAAACCCGGAAGAGGCCGTGGAGACGTACCCGTCAAGGCCTTCGCCGCCAGACGACATTGGCATATACAATATGGTCGTCAGGAACGCTGCAGCAACTTATAGGGTGGAAATGGAGGAAGAAAAACTGAAGGCTTGTTTTCTCTTAGAGACACTGCTGTCAACCCAAACTAGGAGCCAATTCCTTCCTATTCTCCCAAGTGTGCTGGACCAAGGCAGGGAGGCTTTCAAGGAGCCATCAACATGCAGATCTGTCACCCAGAGGACAGAGAAAAAGTACAAGCACTCTTCCAAGGATCCAGCATATATCCAAGGATCCGTACCAGCTGACTCTATTATAACAGCAACAGCCAGGAAGAGGGCCAATGTTCCCACAAACTCAGGGCCACCTCCAGACAAGGAGAGTAAGAGGATAGACCTCACAGGGAGAAAAATTGAGAGGAATGCGGCAATTCACTGGCGCATTGCCTACTCCAATGCCCTAATAAATAGACATGCTTACCAACATTGGGAGGAAGTAAGGCAGCTGCTCAAACATCTCCCACACGAACACCAGCAGAGAGCAGCGCACCTGGTGGAGGAAGGCAAGAACATGGCCAACACCTGCCTGAAGTCGGCCTTGGACGCGGCAGACACATCAAGCGGGCTTATGATGATCGGAGTAACAGAAAGAAGGCATGCCTGGCTGAGGATCTCAGGGTTCAAGCCCGAAGTCCAGAACAATATCCTGAACATACCCTTCAACGGGGAAAAGCTGTTCGGCACACCAGTGGACGAGACGCTGACACAGCTGAAGAAGGATAATGAGACTGCAAGGTCCATGGGAGCACTGCAGTTCAGGGGGATGAGAAGGGGCACCCCCACACGGAGACCAAATGGCAGAGGAGGGAGCCAGCTGGGAACATCGCACCAGGCCTCCCAGCAAACCTATCAGGGAACCAACCAGGCGCAACAAGGTCAGCAACAGCAAGGCTGGCAGTACCAACAGAGGGGCCAGTCCTTTCGAGTGCGACCGAACGGACGAGGCAACACTAGGAGAGGGGGACAGCAACCCGCCCCCAAGTGACTCCACAGTACCAAACGTGCCCACACACAACATCCCTAGTGGCGCGGCACAACAAAAGACCCAAAGAACAATTAAAAATCAACGATCATGTTACACCAGTAGGAGGCAGACTAAAACACTTCTTCCAGGAGTGGAAGAAAATAACAACGGACAAATGGATACTCAACATCATACAGTTCGGCTACTGTATAGAATTGGTAAAAAAGCCACCAAACAGGAGGCCAACCAACAAGACACGCTCAGCAGAAGAGCTATCACTCCTTTGGCAGGAAGCACAAGAACTCCTCCACAAAGAGGCTATAGAAAGGGTACCATACAAGGAAAGAAACAGGGGAGTGTACTCCAACTACTTCCTCGTACCAAAAGTAGACGAAACGTTGAGGGCCCATACTGGACCTACGGTTCCTAAACAAATACATAAAGACTCAAAAGTTCAAAATGACGTCCTTACAGGAGGTTATACCTCAGATAAGGGACGGGGATTTTATGTCCACAATATACCTCAAGGATGCCTACCTACACATTCCCATGAACCAAAACCACAAACATCTGAGATTCACCATCAGCAGGACGCACTACCAGTTCACGGCCCTAGCCTTCGGCCTAAAATCCGCACCAAGGGTCTTCACAAAATGCCTAGCTGCGGTAGCAGCACACTTGCGGAGGCAGGGAATACATGTATACCCCTACCTCGACGACTGGTTGGTACAGGCAAACTCCTACAACCAATGCAAACTACATGCTCAGCGGGTCACACATACGCTGACAGAACTAGGCTTCTCGATACACAACGGGAAGTCCTCGCTAGAACCAGAACAGGTGAAGATCTTCCTGGGTGCACAAATCGACACCATTCAGGGCAGGGTGTGTTCCCCAGCGAAAAGAGAACCTTCGCAATACTGAAGGAGACTCGTCAATACCAGAAGGGGCAACGTCTGACAGTGAGGACGGTGAGCAAGCTCATGGGGATGATGGCATCCTGCATACACCTGGTCCCCAATATTCGACTACACATGAGACCATTCCAGGAATGGCTCCAACAACAATGGTCACAGGCAACAGGGAGTTGGGAAGATCTAGTGGTTGTAACGCACGCAGTGCAGGAAGAGATAGCATGGTGGAACAAGGACAACATAAGGGGAAAACCATTTACACCACCAACTCAGACAGTGACCATCACAACGGACGCATCCCAAATGGGGTGGGGAGCGCACATGAACCTGCTCAAAGTAAAGGGTTTATGGACACAAACAGATGCCGTCAAACACATCAACTACCTAGAACTAAAGACCGTGTTCCTTGCACTAAAGGCATTCCAAAAACAGCTGTACGGGCAAAGGGTGTTAGTACAAACAGACAACACCACAACGATGTTCTACATCAACAAGCAGGGAGGAACACAATCAGTGGCGCTGTCAAATCTAGCGCAAGAGATATGGAAATGGGCAATCCCATTACAAATAGACCTCCTGGCGATACATCTACCAGGGAAGGACAATGTGGAAGCGGACAGACTCAGCAGACAGACATCAATCTCACACGAGTGGGAGCTCAACCCGCAGGAGACGCAAAGGCTATTCAAAAAGTGGGGGACCCCACAAATAGACCTGTTTGCAACACACCAGAATGCAAAATGCCAATACTTCGCATCCAGACAGCCAAGCCAACAATCCCAGGGAAATGCCCTATGGATCAGCTGGTCAAAGACATTTGCCTACGCTTTTCCCCCGATACCGCTGATACACAAGGTGCTCAGCAAGTGCAGAACAAGCAACATGACGCTAATTCTGGTGGCACCACAGTGGGCCAGGCAGTCCTGGTTCTCACAGATAGTGGAAATGGCGCAGAGGCCACCACACAAGTTCCCAAAAAGAAGAGACCTGCTCTCGATGCAAAACGGAAGGGTGCTCCACCCAGAACCAGAGCGCCTCAGCCTAGCGGCTTGGCACCTGAAGACTTGGAGTTCGCTCCCCCAAAGCACGCTGGCGGTGCTGCGAGAAGCAAGGAGGCCCACTACACGGAAATGTTATGCAGCAAAATGGAAAAGATTCACTCCAGGGTGCATCAGGGAAAAGCTCCACAGGAGAATCACCAGGGAATCAACAGTGCTAAGATACTTAACACACTTGCTAAGGAGTAACCTAAGCTGCACCTCGCTAAGAGTACACCTGGCAGCAATAGTAGCCTATACAAGAGGAGAAACAGGGAAAAGTTTCTTTACATCTCAGGTGGTAAAAAGATTCCTAGAGGGGGCCAAGAGAATAGCCCCACCGAAAAGGATGCCACCGGCTGCTTGGAACCTCAATGTGGTTCTAACACAGCTTATGAAAGCACCTTTCGAACCCATTCACAAGGCCTCTCTACATATGCTCACAATAAAGACTGCCTTTCTGGTAGCAATTACCTCGCTACGCAGGGTGAGCGAATTGCAGGCGCTCACACTACAAGAACCCTACATTCAGATTCACAATGACAGGGTGGTAATGAGGACGGACCCACACTTAATGCCAAAGGTGGTGTCCAAGTTCCATATAAGTCAAACAATGCAAATTCCAAGTTTCTTCCAAAAACCATCCACCAGCGCAGAGAGAGCACTGCACACTCTGGACGCTAGAAGAGCAGTAATGCATTACATCGAAAGGACTAAGGATTGTAGGAAGACAAAACAATTCTTTGTGTCCTTCGCAAGCAGTTTCCTGGGCAGACCAGTGACTAAAAACACCATCGCACGATGGATCGCACAGACAATTCAATACTGCCACAAACGGGCAGGCCAAGAACTACAAGGAGCAGCACAAGCTCGCTCTACCAGGAAAAAGGGAGCAACAATAGCCTTCCTGGCAAACACGCCCATCCAGGACATTTGCCAGGCGGCGACATGGGCTTCAGTGCACACATTCACTAAGCACTACTGCGTGGATATACAGATGAACAAGGAGGCACAAGTAGGTCAAAAAGTGCTTCAACATATATTCAACAACCAACGCTCATCTTCCACCCAGCCGCCACAAACATAGCAAACCGCTACAAAGTCTATGCACAGCATAATGAATCCAGAAAGATTCACGCTGCAAAACGAATAGTTTCTTACCTGTCGGTGTAGTTTTGCAGCTTGAAGACTTTCTGGATTCACTAGCGAACCGACCCGCCTCCGCCAGAAAGATGAGACAGGAGGAAAGGGGGACTAAGAAATAGAAAACCCCTTCAAAAGGTCAAAGGATAAACCAGAAAAAGCACAAGACAAGAAAAAAAGAATCCGAAGATGGCACCCAAGGGTGGGAGCTTCCGGAGGAAGCGCGCCGACGTCATGGAGGACACCAAATGGTGGGCCGTCCACGCCCACCTGGGCCACACAAAAAAAGGAAAAGAGACTACGATTCCGGACCCAACCACTAGACCGCGGAATAATGCACAGCATAGTGAATCCAGAAAGTCTTCAAGCTGCAAAACTACACCGACCGGTAAGAAACTATTAGTTAGGCGTGTACTCCCTGTATTTTCTAATTCTCAAAAAGGACGGCTCCTTGAGACCTATTCTGGACCTCCGAGAACTAAATCACTACATACTGTCAGAGCATTTCCATATGGTGACACTTCAACAAGTGCTCCCACTTCTACAGCAGGGCGACTTTGTCTACTCTAGACTTAAAGGATGCATATTTCCACATTCCAATTCACCCTGCTCATCGCAAATATATTAGATTCATGATAGCAGGTCATCATTACCAATTCAAAGTACTACCGTTTGGAGTCACCACTGCTCCCAGGGTATTTACCAAATGCCTGGCATTAGTCGCAGCTCATCTCAGAAGACCACACATCCATGTCTTCCCATACCTAGACGACTGGCTCATCAAAGCCAGCACTTACAAAAGTGTCTCCAACACACTCAAGCCACGATTCACTCATTACACCAACTAGGGTTTACAGTGAACACGTTGAAGTCTCATCTACAGCCTTCCAACACTTAAACCTATCTGTGAGCCACCATAGACACTCAAAGAGCTCTAGCCTCTCCCAATGTTGCCAGAATTCTCAGTATTCAGTCCCTTCTCACTCAGTTTCAGCCCAACCACTCATTACCAGCAAGGGTATTCATACAACTGTTAGGAATGATGGCGTCTTGCATCGTAATTGTTCCCACGCAAGACTTCACCTACGCCCCCTTCAAGAATGCTTAGCAAGTCAGTGGAACCAGTCGCAGGGTCAGTTGACCGATCTAGTGTTGGTAGATGGCCGCACTCCTCAATCTCTGCAATGGTGTAATCCACAAAATGTATCCAAAGGGCGGCCTTTCATCGACCCGGTTCCACAGACCGTGCTAACAGCAGACGCAACGCTCACAGGTTGGGGTGCTCACCTAAACAATCACACAATCCAAGGGTTGTGGAGTCTAAAGTACAAGAGTCTCCATGTAAATCACCTAGAGCTACTAGCAGTATTTCTAACGCTCAGAGCTTTTCAAATTCACCTCATAGGCAAAGCTGTCCTAGTCCGCACAGACATGACAGCTATGTATTATATACAGAAACAAGGGGGGGAGAGCAATCTCTCCAACTGTCACGCCTAGCACAAGCCATTTGGAAATGGGCTATACACCACAAGATTTATCTCCTGGCAGAACATCTTCCAGGAGTAAACCATCAGATTGCAGACCTTCTCAGCAGAAAGAAGTAGCAAATCCACGAGTGGGAACTTCATCCCCAAATTCTCTTCCCCTATTTTCAGGAATGGGGATTTCCTCACATAGACCTGTTCGCCACAACTCAAAATGCGAAATCCCCAAGCTTCGCCTCCAGGTTCCCACACCCGCTCTCCAAAGGCAATTCCCTATGGATGAACTGGTCAGGGATATTTGCCTACTCTTTTCCGCCTCTCCCACTCATTCCGTTGGCAGTTCGGAAGCTCAGACAAACATCCCTCAAACTAATTCTCATAGCGCCCACATGGGCACGTCAACCTTGGTTCACCACCCTGCTGGAGCTCTCAGTAGTTCCACACCAAAATCTGCATCTCCAGTCTCCTCACTCCGAGCCATGGAGAAGTCAGACATCCAAATCCCAAAGAACTCAACCTGGCGATTTGGCTCCTGAAGTCAGAGTTTTGTTATTTACAATTACCACCAGACTGTATGAATATCCTAAAAGAGGCGAAGAAACCTACTACTACTAGGGCGTGTTATGCAGCAAAATGGAAACAGTTTATTTATTGCAACAAAAACAATATCAATCCTCTTGATGCTTCTGTGTAAAACATAATCTGTTCTCGGTTACATTTACAGCAATCTGGACTAGCCTACACATCCATTCGCTTGCATCTGGCAGCCGTAGCTGCATACTTACAAAACAGACAACACTTATCTCTATTCAGAGTGCCAGTGATTAAAGCCTTTATGGAAAGTATAAAAAGGGTGATGCCACCAAGAGTCCCACCTGCAACAGTACGGAACTTAAACATAGTCCTTACAAGGCTAATGGGTCCACCTTTTGAACCAATGCACAAGTGTCTGTTACAATTCCTCTCATGGAACGTTGCTTTTCTCATTGCAATCACTTCACTAAGGAGAGTTGGTGAACTTCAGGCATTAACTATACAAGAACCTTTCAGCTTCACAAAGACAGCGTGGTTCTTCGAACCAATCCCACATTTCTTCCTAAAGTCGTTTCTACTTTTCATATCAATCAGTTGTTACCTGTGTTCTTTCCTTAACCTGATTCTGTAGCAGAACGAGCTCTACCCACAAGATGTTAGGAGACCTCCACTATATTATGTGGAAAGAACAAAAGAATTTCGCAAAACAAAGAAGCTTTGTTCCTTTTTCACCACCACACAAAGGCAATCCCATATCTAAATCAGGCATTGCAAGATGGATCGTGAAATGTATCCAGACATGTTATGTAAAAGCGAAAAGAACTTTGATAATCCCCGCTAGAGGGCATTCCACTCGCAAAATAGGGGCTACTATGGCCTTCTTAGGGAATATTCCCCTAGCTGACATCTGTAAGGCAGCAACATGGTCTACACCGCACACATTCACCAAGGTCTATTGTGTAGATGTGTTAGCGAGGCAACAAGCTAATGTAGGCCAGGCAGTACTTAAAACACTTTTTCAAACAACTGCAATGGCTACAGGTTAGCCACCGGTTTGGGAGTATACTGCTCTATAGTCTATGCCAGTGGTTCCCAAACTTTTGACTCCTGAGGACCCCTATTGAGTCACTACTGGAAGCCGAGGACCCCCAAGCAATTCGTACGATTTAAATTTCAAACATTAAAACAGTAATTCGAAAAAAATAAACACACGTGTGCACACCAAACAGATACCCAAATTACTAAAGCTTTTAGTATTTTATATTGAGAAAATTTGCAAAATCAAAACTTTTTAATAGGAAGGTTGGTGCTGCATCTCGGCGACTAACTTTTCAATATTTGGCTTTATTTTAGAGTATGAGGCTCCTGCTCCTGACGGGGCCGGACTGGAACCCAAAGCAGCCCTGGCAAATGTTGTCAGGCCAGTCCCCGTACGGTGCACACCAAGTGCAGTGAGTGAGCCTGGCCACTACAAAGCGGACTTTGGGGGCTCTCCCACCAAGAAAATTTGGGGAAAATGGTGCATTCTAGAACACATTTGTAATTATATATTGAATTGTATTCGCTTTCAAAGCATAGTAAGTGATGACCTTACTATGCACCAATACAACAATCTTTTGGGGCTCTTCCATGAATCCCTCCCTATCATCCTCCAACAGTGCCTCTCTTCTTCCCATAGCACCTCTGTCACATGTATTTCATTTGTTTTATAGCATCTCTCATACTAGTGTAGGGTGTCAGAGCACTTTACATCACACACATACAGAAACAATGGGGGAGATTTACAAAAAAGTTGCGCAAAGCAGTGCAGCCCCCACGAGGCTGCGCAAAGCAGTGCAGCCCCCACGAGGCTGCGCTGCGTTGCGCGACAGGGAGGGAGCAGGGGAGCGCCATATTTCCAAAGCTATGGCGCTCTCCTCCCCTTTCTCTGGCGCCGGCGCTGATTTCAGTAGCCCCGCGCAATGCACACACCTTAGCGCTGTAGCTATGTAATGTTTCATTTTATTATTATAGTAGTAATATAAAAGTTCTTTAAAAACAATGCTATTGCAATTGAAACAAGGCCTTGTATTGACCACAGAATAATATTGCTAGTATCTATACAAGGACAATTCATACATCAATGTACATAGATTAAAAACACATTAAATCATCAAGATCACGTTGAAAACATTAGTATCTGGCATATGACCACCCAAATGCACAAATAAAATAAACAAAACCATAAAGTTGTCGACGCGGCGTTTCGGTGGATGGAACTCGATAGAAACCACCTTCTTCAGGACTCTAACTTTGTGACAATCATCTATTGGTAAAAATATAAAATATAATTACTACTACTTAAGAATGGCATGATCACATAAAGAGTTCAGTTACTATTCATACATCCATTCTCGCTGACTTCTACTCACTCCTACAAGTCCTCATTCGTACTATTTGTTTCAAGAGCGATTCCAATTTAAGAGCAGATGGACTAAACAATATGCCCATCCTTTTGGTGTTAGTGTTTTCTTACGATTCACTGCTAACCACCCAATTATATTCTTTTTTCCTTTATTAAAATGGGATCCTACAACTTTATAATCTAGTTCGACCCCACATATAATCATAATCTATTTGGATACCTGCTAGTTATCCAAAGTATGCATGTTTGTTCAGGGAAAGCTTCAGGGATATGTTATATTCTAGTATAAAGGAACATAATCTCTATATTACTCATGATTGTGGTTACAATCGCACCACCTGGTAAATCACTCCCAGTGCAATCAATTACTTTCAATGGGTAGCCTACTTTACGTCCCCAGTTTCCTTCAATTATTCCATAAAATCAAACTCCACTTACAATATATTATATGGTGAGGTACTCTGTGGGATAAAATACAGAATACCTATCAAGATACTGTTCCAGGGCCCCCTTTCCCTTTTGTATTAATGAGGCCCAGCTGTTAACTTAAATCACTTACCTATTCAATCAGTATTACTCCCAGTATTTCCTATTCAATATCTGGAGGCAAGTGGTACTTTTTTTCTTTTCTTTCAGTCTTATCACCAAGCTCTCTTCTACTTTCTTTTTTAAAATCAGCGTTTTAAATTTCTAATACTAGGAGGAAAACAGGATAAGATTCCTACTCTCTTGGTTATCGTGGGTGTTATAATACAAATTTATAATCCTATTGGTCCTATTTATTGCTCCTTCTGTTGACCCCCCCCCCCGGTATCCTTAATATTTTTGGGCTACAAAAGGAAAATAAAATGGTGTTGGAGAGGAAGTTCTGTGTATTGTCGTAGATGAATGAATTAAGGTACTACCCCTGATGGCATTAGAACACCAAAAGCATTGTGAGATCCTCCCCCTGGTCGCGGTGGATGTGCAAAGCCATATGCATTTAGTTGTCGCCATTGTTACATCTACTCTTAGTTTGCTTTATTATTTTTTATTTTGGTTTAATTTAGCATTAATGTTACATTATTTAACTTGAGTATTTTATTCCTCTTTTATTTGTATATATTAATTACTTGACCTAGTCTAGTAACACCATCCACCATTCCTTCTGTGACCATTAACTTTTCACTACTAAATTTTAAGTCATCGCCCAGTTAGACTTACTGTTGAACACTCAGAGCATTTGTTTGATACATGACAAAAACATCTGTTCTATTACAGGTCATGGAAAAAGGTTACAAGCGCCTGACTCCAGATCAGCCTGTAGGCCTAAGGCATAGTGGCTACGTCATCAGCGTGCAGCACATAGTCAAGGTAAGTGTGCTAGGGAAACGTACCACCTAGGGTGCTGCAGAATATGCAGGACTGAAGCATAAGGTGTATATCCGGTGCAGAACGTGTCTTTTTTTAAATTCAGATTTTGTTGTCTAAATGCGTCCATTTTTGTTGCAGCTGTTCTATTTGTAGTAACTCCTTGTAGAAGTGCGCGTGGGATGTAATGTTCTAAAACCAATCTATGACTTTGATAACCTTTTCATTAGAAAGGGAGACCAAGGCCCACTGAATTCTCCTTGCTCTAGATGTTCATGTTAGCGATGCACTGTCAAGAGGTCTGCAGTGCAATCTGAAAGGACTTGAAAAAAACACTGCTTTCCCCTGTATCTATTTCCAGCCTAGGAGGAGTAAACAGATTCCAAAAATTTATTTTCAGAGAGAATTTTTTCCACAGGTTCACAGACCGTTGCAGATCAGATCTGGAAATCCCTCTGATCAAACCAATGAACACTAGGTGCCACCGACGTGACTCCTGCTGGGAAGTTGACAATACAGCACTAGATTTGGTAACTTGGATCCCTAAAGGTGCCGCTCCATGCTCATGTCAGTTTGTTTTCCCATGCCCATCAGAGACTCGGATCTTTTTCTTTGACATGTTGGTAGTTTGTCCTTTAAATTTTAATTCTTCAATTCTTCTGGTGCAGTGTTTGCTCCAAGTGTCTTCAGTGCCTGTGTCAAGTGAAGTAACAAGGATGTCTGTGATTGATAACACGATAATGCATTTGAAGTTTGGGGCTTGGCTGTGGATCCGAAACCTGCTCCCTGTGCTGCCAGATACACCCACAGACCTTTAGAGAAAGAGGGTCTAAAATCATGGTTGCAAAATTGAAAGGTCATGAGTCCTGAGCTTCATTGGGGTCAAAAGGCAAGTTGGACTCCTCCCCCTCCTTTGGAGAAGCACAAAAAAAGCTTTTATCGTATTTTTTCTTCTTTTGGGTGAAACTCCATGTGATGAACTACCGGTATTGTGTTCCACTTTATCTAAGGAATTACTGAAACTGAGAGTCTGACCCCAAGCTGGTGGCCTCTCCTAGGAGCCCACCTTGGTCTCTGTAGGAAGCTGGCTCTGTATATACTATACCAAAGTGAGGTATAGTGTGCAGAGAGTCCAGTGGATCCCCAAAGGTAGGCAGAGGTAAAGTTAGATAGCACCTCACTCTCTATTTGTGGTAATGTGGTCGAGCAGTAAGGCAGTATCAGAGGGCAGTGTTAAGCATTTGTTGTACACACTCAGTCAGCAAATGAATTCCCACACTCAAAGACTCAACTTCAGACCAATTGTTTTTGTATAAAAATATTCTTTTAGTTATTTTATTTTCTAGAACCAAGCAAGCCTGGTACAGGTAAGCAATAAATACTTTACAGTAGTAATGCAATTGAAATACAGTTTAAATGATAATTGTATATGCACTTTGATTTGATTTACAGTATGGATGCAGAGAAATGCAATACTTAGTAAATACAGTACATAGACTTGAATAGGCTTTTTAGTAAAATAGCAGGTAAGTAACTTTTGAGATTACTAGGCTTACACAGAGTAGTATACCTAGATACTACTCTGGGACATTTCCTGAAAACAGGTAAGTAAAATCGTTTTTGTTAGACTATGCAATTTTAAGGAATTTCTTTAGTTTCTCAAACTCCACACTTTGACTGTTTTTTTGTGAAAGGTTTCTATGTTATCCTATGGAGGAAAGTAGTGTTATCGGTTTTGAGGTAAGTATTTGGTAGTGGGAGTTGAGGTTCTGGGGGTAGACTCAGGGGTCCCCCAGGGTCAAGGATGCACTCTAGTTACACCCTCAGCGGCACTAGGGCGGCCGGGTGCAGAGTGCTGTTTTGACGTCGGACGCCCTGTTGTTTTCAATGCTGCAGCCCTTAGAGGCCTTCCCTGGCTAACACCAGGAGCTTTGCTCCCACAACCTTGTGGCCTGCTCGTGAGCAGTCACCAACCGGAGGCCTCCTATCCCCCATTGGCTAACATTGGGCCTCAGCACTCTGCACCCGGCCGCCCTGAGGGTGCTTTGAGAGTGCATCCTTGACCCTGGGGGAACCCTTGTTCTAACCCCAGAAACTCAACCCCAAAGACCGAGTACTTACCTGTTAACCGATAACTTAATTTCTCTCCATAGGAATACATGGACTGTTTTCCCTTGAAAAATATTCTACGTGTGGAGTTGATTTCTATGAAAACCTGAAACTACAACTGTACAAAACTGATTTTACTTACCTTTTCTCTAGGAAATGTCCCAGTGTGATATCTAGGCATATCACACTGAGTAGAAAAAGTAACTTAAAGTAACTGAAAAGTAATTTCGATATTTTAACTTACCTGTATTTCAATCAATTGCATTTGAACCTGCATTCAATTGTAAAACATTGCATAACATTTTGCAAAGCATTTATTTCACTTACCTGTGCCAGGCTTGGCTTGGTTCTAGAAATGAAATAACTTAATATTTTTATACAAACAAAATTGGTCTGAGTTCAGTTTTTGAGTGTGACCTCATTTGCTGATTGAGTGTGTACAACAAATGCTTAACACTACCCTCTGATAAAGCCTTACTGCTCGTCCACAATACCACAAATGGAGTGTAAGGTGCTATCTACTTTTACCTCTGCCTACCTTTGGGGTTCCACTGGACTCTGTGCACACTATATACCTCATTTTGGTATAGTATATACAGAGCCAGCTTCCTACAATAAGCACCCCCGTTGAGCCAATGCACAGCTGGTCATTGTCACCTGACTTTCAAAACTGTCTTCCTCGCTGCAATCTCTTCAGCTCATCTTGTGAGTACGCTCCATATTATCTTGGTGTGGCCACCCTTTACTATCTTTTTCCTGGACAAACTAGTATTGACGACTCGGTGGACCTTTTTACCAAAAGGCTCAACTCCTTTTCACTTTGGGCACTCCTCACCCTCCCAATGTTCTTTGCTCTGCCTCATCCCTCGAAAGAGTAGGAGAAACTCCATCAACTGGACCCCAAGGAGTCTTAAGCTTTTACATTGATCACACCAAAGACCATCAGGTGGACAATAAGCTTTTTGTAAGGTTCTCGGTGGCAAATAAAGGTAAAGCAATGCAGAAATCGACTTTGTCAAGGTGGATAGTCCTCCGCATTAAAATCTGCTATTCTACACATTGGCCAATAAACAGTCTCCAGAAAGTCTGAGGGCTCATCCCACCGGGGCCAAGGCTGCTGACACTGTATTGGCACAGGGAGTGCCTTTTCTTGACATCTGCCAGGTTCCAACATGATCACCAATGCACACGTTCAGAAAGCATTAATGCCTTGATGGCCAAATCCAACTGGAAGGGCATTTCGCTCAATCGGTCCTACACAGACCCTCCACTTTAGGAGGTACTGCTGTGATATCTATTCTAAAGGTGAGGAATCCGTGGATTGAAATATCCATCAGAAGGACAAGTTACTTACCTTTGTTGATGCTCTTAATGGTGGACACGGTAGGAAGCTGGCTCTGCATATTATATTGCCACTAGGTGGTAATACCGTTCACAGAGTCCAGGGGTTCCCCAAAAGTGTACAGGGCTCAATGTAAAACCCAAAGTACTCTATTAGTGGTAGTGTGGGCGAGCAGTCTTAAGCCTAACTCAGAGGAGTGTAAGACATTTATTGCATACACATGATCAATAATGGACACACGACTAAAGAAGGAGATCCAGACCAATTTTATAAAATTATACTTTGTTTGCACTTCATTTTAAGACCAAGATGTTCACAATAAGGCAAGTACTTTTTAAATTAAAAATACTTTTCACTTTCAAAAATCGACACTTAGAAACTTTTTCACAATGTCCAATGTTATCCTATGGGGAAAACAATATTGTGGTTAACCAGGTGAGTATCAAACTTACAATTTCAGTCTTCGGAGCCAAAAGTCAGCAAGGGCCAGGGGTTAGGTAGGTACCAAGACTGCACCACCAGGGGCGGCTCGGTGCACAGGTCAAAATCGGAGTTCGACCGAATGCTTTCCAATAGAGACAGGGGGGTGCCTGGAGCCACACTGCTTGCAGGTAAGTAAATCTGTTTCAGGGGCCAAGCTTTGGGAGTTAGCACAAGCACAGGGGGGACCGCAAAGCAGCACCAAACATACAACACCAGCGGCACAGGGGGGGGCCTGGTGCAGGGTGAAAATTTTGATATCGGGTGCCCAATGCTTTTTAATGAGGATTTTCCTGATGGCAAAGAGGCTGCAGGCATGGGACCGGAGGTTGCAAGAGGAAGACCAACGACTGTAGAAGTAAGTTGGGATGTAGGGGCATAGTCTGTCCCGCTCACCAGGGCTGAGGGGCTTGGGGTGACTTTGGACGTCAGAATCTTCTTACCGGACACTGTCGCGGTCAGGCGGAGCCTCTGGATTCACACTGCGGGTGCCGTCGTGGAGGGAAGGAGAGGTCAGCCAACACTAGACATGAGATCAGGATCGCCGGGGAGACTTCCCTGCACAGGTGAGCCACTCGGGACGTGGGTGTCTGGTGCAGAGTGGGCTGGAGACGTGAATCCACCGAGATCCGGAATCTTTGGAGTCTGTTTTTTCTGAACAGGCCCGCTGTCCACGGGAGATTGGAGTCTTAATTGAAGGCAACAGTCCTCCCAGGGGTTTTTGAGGTTGTGCCGCAAGACAGGTTCGAGTTTTGTCCGAGCAGGAGACAGGCCGGTAGGACTGGGGCCAAGACAGTTGTCATCTTCTGGCTTCTGCAGCAGGGTGTCTTCTTTCTTCTTAGGTTGTCGCAGATCTGGGACCAGGTCTGGGGAGCCACCTAAATACTAAGTTCGAGGCATATGAGCTGTAGATCATATGCTTTGGCATAGATCGCCATCTGGTGTTGGGTCCGGATGTTTGCACTTTGTTTTTCTTCAAAGAAGTCTTGCAGTCACAAGGTAGGTGACTCCTCCTTTCGGTGATAGTACGCATGGGCATCGACTCCAACCCCAGATTGTTTTTTTCTGCCTCGGGTTCGGATGTGTATTGCTGCGCTCCGGTATAGTTTTCGAACCCCTTCGACGCGCAATCCTCTACCCTCAACGGTATTGTCGATCGATCGCGGTTCCCCATTCGACGTACATCGTTTAAACTGAGAAAAACCTTCGATCGGGAGATTTGAGGCGGGCCATCGGGCCTACCCGTGCCGACCACGCCAGCAGTCGATGGAACGGACTCCATTTAAGCTATGTCCCGGGTGTCGTGCTAAATTTTCACGCGCCGATTTGCACGAGGTCTGCAACCTCTGCTTATCCCCGGAACACGACGAAAAGGACTGTGAAGCGTGTCAATAGTTCCGGTCGAAGAAGACCATTCGTGATCGTCGGGCTCGACGCCACGAGATGCAACGTGGCAGTGGCTCCGTACCAGACATCTTCAGCGAAGGTTCCGATATCCACCATCCAGCTGCTGAAGCAGAGGAAGAACTGGTCTCTGTGTCCGAAACAGATTCCGACATGGAAGAAGAGAACATCACTCCGGGTCAGCGTACCGCGAGTACAGATCCCCCTGTGCCCAGTCAACACAAAGCTAAGGCTCCGGTACCACCTTCGCCCTCGGGCTCAGGTCTGCACCGAGAAAGTTTCAGATGCCCCGCCCTCCAGCCGGGCTCTGAAACGCAAAGAGATGCCTTCCGGCTCGGGCTCCAGCCGGCTCCATTCCGGTACCGACCCAACACCTTCGGCACCGAAACACAAATCGAAGCACCTCCCGGTCTCGACACCACCGGTACCGAAGACACCTTCGACGCCTAAAGCTTTGGAGCCGAAGTCCTTGACACCTAAAGGCTCGGAGCTGAAACCCTCCGTGCCGAAAAGGTCAGAGCCGAAATCTGCCACTCCGAAAGGTTTGGAGCCGAAATCTGCCACTCCGAAAGGTTCGGAGCCGAAACCGGCTTAAACCAAGCACTCTGATTCAAAACATTCGACGCCCAAAGACTCTCAGCCTAATTCTTCGACGCCGAAATTAACTCCATCCAAAGAACCTCGGTCCAATAAACCACCTTTCGATCCAAAACAAAAGAGACTAAGTATTAACCCTGAAACGAGACACATCCATGCCACTCTGCCTAAAAAACGAAAGTTAGATCTCACAGAGGATTACCCTAGACCTCTGAAGAAAAAGGACATGGGTACTAACCCTTCTCTTCCACCTCCCTTTCCTCCTCCTAATCCAAACTTACTAAATACACCATCAAATTCACCACCACCTCCAATATCGCCTGACCCACAGGATGAAGAGTACGGGGATGGGGATGAAGAGCAGAATGTGCCACAGGATCAGGACCTAACACAAGACACTGATCCCTGGGAAAATTATAATAGGGACCCAGATCAAGATAACGGCCCCGACCTGTATCCCTCCAGACTCTCTCCACCTGGCGACAATATTGGCTACGTTCAGCTTATTAACAGGGCTGCCCAATATCACGGGGTGGAGCTTCACAAGGAACCTCTAGAAGAGGATTTCCTTGTTGAAACATTGACTCACTCACAAAGGTCTACTCACACTTTACCAATGCTCAAGGGCATGTTAAAGCACACGGATGAGGTATTCAAAGACCCAGTCAGAGCAAGAAAACTCGCACCTAGAGTAGACAAGAAATACAAAGCCGCTCCTACCGATCCTGCTTACATAAAAGGTCAGTTGCCCTTAGACTCTCTCGTAGTGTCCAACGCCCGCAAGAGAGCTAACTCCCAAACCACAGGTGACGCCCCTCCTCCTGACAAGGAGTCCAAACTTATTGATGCCTCAGGCAAAAGAGTGGCTTCTCAAGCTGCTAACTATTGGTGTATTGCCAATGCTCAAGCTCTGTTAGCACGCTACGATAGGGCTCATTATGATGAGTTGGAAAAACTCATGCAACATTTGCCAGACGAATACAAAACCAAAGCTGATGACCTCATTCAGGAAGGTAAGCTTATTACAAATACTTCCATTAAATGCGCACTAGATGCGGCAGACACAGCATCTCGCACCATCAACACTAGTGTATTATTGCGCAGACACGCTTGGCTTAGTCTCTGGATTCAAGCAGGAGGTACAGTCCTCCATACTTAATCAGCCCTTTGATAAGGAACATCTTTTCGGACCAGCTGTCGCTGCTTCCTTAGAAAAGATGAAGGACACAAACTGCAAAGTCCATGGGGGCCTTACAATTGCCTTCTTACGGGTTACTTTCGCCGCTCCTTTTACAGGGGTGACTCAAAAAAGGTGTCTTCAGAAAATCCCTCCTCCTCTTACAAGGGTAATAACCAATCTTCCTCCTCCAGAGGTTATTTTCGAGGAGGCTACAGAGGAAATAATAAGGGAAGAGGCAGAGGTAACTCCACCCGCACTTCCCCTGCCAACAAACAGTGACTTCCGTCCAATACCCCCGATCATTCCACTCCAGTCGGGGGATGTCTCTCACAGTACCTACCTGTCTGGAATTCAATCACCTCAGACAAGTGGGTAATACAAATTATCCACTATGGTTACTGCCTGGAACTTACCAGAACTCCACCAACTATTCTTCCAAGACAAGGTGCAATGTCACCCGAACATCTCACCCTCTTAAGACAAGATGTTCTCTCTCTATTAGAAAAACATGCGATAGAACCAGTCCCATTACATCATCAAGGGACCGGAGTGTACTCCCTGTACTTCTTAATACCAAAGGAGGACGGCTCTCTGAGGCCTATACTAGACCTCAGACAGCTAAATCGCTACATTCAGTCAGACCACGTCCACATGGTCACCCTCCAACAGGTGCTCCCATTGCTTCAGCAAGGCGACTTTCTATCCACCCTAGATTTAAAGGACGCCTACTTCCATAATCCCATTCACCCGGCTCACAGAAAATATCTCAGGTTCGTAGTGGACGGACAGCATTACCAATTCAAAGTTCTCCCGTTCGGGGTAACTACAGCACCCAGAGTCTTCACCAAGTGTCTAGCAGTAGTCGCAGCTCATTTAAGAAGACAACACATTCACGTCTTCCCTTACCTAGACGACTGGCTAATAAAAGCCAGATCGCAACACAGCTGCATACACCACACTCACAAAACAGTTCAGCTGCTTCACAACTTGGGATTCACGGTAAACCTCACCAAGTCTCACCTCCAACCGTCCAATACGCAAGCTTACCTAGGAGCCACAATAGACACTTCCAAAGCTCTAGCATACCCCAACCCAGTCAGGATACGCAACATTCAAAATCTAATTTCACAATTTCATCCTCAACACTCACTACCAGCTCAAGTGTTCATGCAATTGATCGGAATGATGGCTTCTTGCATTTTAATTGTTCCTTATGCAAGGCTCCAAATGCGTCAACTACAGGAATGTTTAGCACGTCAGTGGAACCAGGCTCAAGGTCAGTTGACAGATCTGGTGTTGGTAGACGGCCGCACACATCGCTCTCTGCAGTGGTGGAATACACACAACGTTTCCAAGGGGCGGCCATTCGTCGACCCGGTTCCACAGATAGTGCTAACAGCAGACGCATCCCTCACTGGTTGGGGAGCTCATCTTCAACAACATACCATTCAGGGCATGTGGACCGCACGACAAAAAACAACTCCACATAAACCATCTGGAATTACTAGCAATTTTTCTAGCATTGAAAGCTTTTCAATTGCATCTAGTAGGCAAAGCTGTCTTAGTTCGGACAGACAACATGACAGCAATGTATTACATACAAAAACAAGGGGGACACACTCTCTACAGCTCTCGTATTTAGCTCAAAGCATGGAGATGGGCCATACCTCAAAAGATATAACTCCTTGCAGAACACCTCCCAGGAGTAAACAACCAGATTGCAGATCTGCTCAGTCGTCCAAGACAACAGATCCACGAATGGGAACTACATCCTCAAGTCCTCATCCCATTCTTCTAGATGTGGGGCTATCCAGAAATAGATCTGTTCGCCATGCACCTCAACGCAAAATGCCCAAACTTCGCATCCAGGTATCCACACCCATTGTCCAAAGGCAATGCGCTATGGATGAATTGGTCAGGGAAATTTGCTTACGCTTTTCCACCTCTCCCACTAATTCCATTAGTGGTTCGGAAGCTCAAACAACACTCCCTGACAATGATCCTAGTTGCTCCCACATGGGCTCGACAACCTTGGTTCACAACCCTGTTGGAACTAGAAGTAGTTCCTCATCAAAAACTACACCTCTCCCCCAAGCTTCTCACTCAGAACCGTGGAGAGGGTAAGACATCCAGATCCCAGTCAACTCAACCTTGCGATCTGGCACCTGAAATCATAGTTTGGCTACCTTAATCTTCCGCCAGACTGCATGAACGTCATTAAAGAGGCTAGACGTCCTACAACAAGAGCATGCTATGCAGCAAAGTGGAAACGATTTGTAATTTACTATACAGGCAATAAAATCAATCCACTGGATGCTTCAATCCAAAACATAATTTGCTATCTGTTACACCTACAGCGTTCTAACTTGGCATATACATCTATACGCTTACATCTTGCTGCGATAGCAGCTTACCTGCAAAACAGACATCACTTGTCTTTGTTGCGAGTGCCTGCTATCAAAGCTTTTATGGAAGGACTCAAAGGAATCATTCCTCCTAGACTTCCATCTTCTCAAGTGTGGAACCTTAACATAGTCCTTACAAGACTCATGGGCCCACCATTTGAGCCTTGGCACAAATGTGAACTACAGTTTCTCACTTGGAAGATAGCCTTCCTTATAGCCATCACATCTCTTAGAAGAGTGGGTGAGCTCCAGGCACTAACTATACAAGAACCATTTTTACAAATTCACCAAAACAAAGTGGTTCTTTGGACTAACCCCAAATTTTTACCCAGAGTTGTTTCTACCTTTCATCGCAACCAGTCTGTTGAGTTACCGGTGTTTTATCCTCAACCAGACTCAGTGGCAGAACGTGCTCTTCACACACTAGATGCAAAAAGAGCAATACTATATTACATTGAAAGAACTAAATCTTTTAGGAAAACTAAACAACTCTTTGTGGCCTTTTCACCACCGCTTAAAGGCAATCCCATATCAAAAGCAGGTATTGCACGGTGGATAGTTAAGTGCATCCAAATATGCTACATTAAAGCTAAGCGCACATTAACAATACACCCTAGGGCGCACTCTACACGCAAACTAGGGGCTTCTATGGCATTCTTAGGGAACATACCCTTAGATGACATCTGCAAAGCTGCAACATGGTCTACACCACACACATTCACAAAACACTATTGTGTGGATGTGTTAGCAAAACAACAAGCTAGTGTGGGCCAGGCAGTTTTAAGAACACTATTTCAAACTACTGCAACAGATGCAGGTTAGCCACCGCTTGGGAAATAACTGCTGTATAGTCTATGCTAAAGCATATGATCTACAGCTCATATGCCTCAAACGGAAAATGCTACTTACCCAGTATGCATCTGTTCTTGGCATATAGAGCTGTAGAGTCATATGCGCCCACCCGCCTCCCCGAGTACCTTTATCTGTTGCAGGATTATCTTACTTAGATACTCTATACATGGACATCTCTTTCTACTCTTACTATCTCCATCATCACCCTTACGGCAAAACAATCTGGGGATGGAGTTGATGCCCATGCGCACTATCACCAAAAGGAGGAGTCCCCTACCTCGTGACTGCAAGACTTCTTCGAAGAAAAACAAAGTGCAAACATCCGGACCCAACACCAGATGGCGATCTATGCTAAAGCATATGAGGCTACAGCTCTATATGCCAAGAACAGATGCATACTGGGTAAGTAGCATTTTCCATTTAGGAGGCAGGTTAGGGGAGTAGCAGGTAGGGCAAATGGGCACCTTACCTGGGGTGACTCCACCTTCTATTATGCCACCCTCCTGTGCACACCCATTTTTATTTTTTTATTTTTTTTTAAGCGCTGTCTGCAAGACCTGTTGTATCCTATGACTTGTGGCACACTCAGCAATTCTTATTGGCTGTTGTCTGTGTCAATCAGAAATGCAGCTTTGTTATTGCTGCATTTCAGAAACACTCCCTCCTGTGTGCTTAGCTCTGCTTCTGGCGATTTAAAACTCGGAGCATTTTGTTTGGCCAGCGCCCTGTCATGCCCTGTGGATTTTTTGTTTCACTGCTACTTTCTCTTTCGGCTCTCTCCTTGCAGCAGGCAGTTAACTTAATCTCCCAGTGCAGTTCTCACAACACTACCTCCCACCCCTTGCAGCTAGTTATTTGCAGTGTGTGTTGTCTAATCGCGCCACTCCTGCCCCTTGCTGCTTGTACGGTGCTGCCCACATCATATCCATGGGGCCTTCGGCAGTAAAACACCACCACCCGCTGCTTCTTTTAACGCACAATAGCTTTTCCGCAACTTTTACTCTGTTTAACCCCCTCCCCTCCAACCATGTGCAGTGTAAGGTGGTGCAAGCCGGAACGACCGAAGGCGCCCCTGCTCCCATTAGTCCTTCATTATTTTCCTTGCCCTTCCCCTCTGCAATTGTGGCATCATGTGATTGGCATCGTTGCATTGCAGTTTTGCCGTTCTCCGTGGCGTGTTCCGCCACACCACCCTCACCCCTGTGATTCCAACTCCACCCATGCCCCTATATTGCTTCCTCGCCCTGCCCGTGTTAGTCTCCACGCATTCAGCAGGTGGCGAAGCACAGTACCAGGCAAAACAAAAATTCCTTGCGCATCACCTGGAAATAAATAACAGCCCATGCCCAAGTCAAAATAAACAAACGCAGCTCTGCAGTGTTAAAAGCTTGCAATGCAGCCCGAGCGGACGAGCTTACGGTGGTCTGTATTCAGTCGATAATATGATCTTTTGGTGAGCGGCAGTAATATGCGGTTGTACCACTGCCTTCTGTACAGTGAATAACGCTACACCTGCCATCAAAGACCAGCCCCGAACCTGCCCACCCCCATAACCCCATACTGTTCCCCATTTCTTCTTGTTCTCGGTGTGGATAATTTGCATCCCTGTCCACTACTTAGAAATATAAGCAACTATAACTGGAGAGCAGGTAAAGCCCAACGCTCAAAGACAGACTACAATGCTATGCAGCTGGTGCTGACACAGGCAACCAAATACTACTCTAATCTGCCCCCACATAACTATTTAAGAATGCCCCACTTACTAAGCGTCAAAGTATGGAGTGCTGCTTGGAGTTTCTGATCAAGCTCAAACTTCTACGGGGTTTGCTTTCGCTTCTTAATTTCACTCTTGTATGCATCCGCAGGAAGAGGGTTGGCGGCTAATCCACTGCCCCGAGATCTTAATATTTAATTAGCTTACTAACCAGCAGCAAATAAAACAAACATTTGCAATGCATTAGGTCTCGCATTTGCAAGAGTTTAAGCTAATAGCATTTTTAAATGACAATGCCTTTTATTTATGTTTAAAGACCAAAACCTAAATTAAAGGCATTGTCATTTACAATGCCAATAGTTCAAACTCGCTTAAATGCAAGACCTATTGCATTTGCAAATGCTTGTTTTATTTTCTTGCCGGGTTTCCTGCCCAAAGTGGGGGTGCAAACCAGGAGCTGCCATCTGTTGCTAGTAGTAGAGGCTGGGGTTGCATTACAAAGGCGGAAGGCCTTTGAAGCTTCCCTTCTTTGAAGCACTGAGCCCATCCTGGGGGAGGAGATGCGACACCTCTGCCCAGGATGTGCATTGTTTCTGGTCCCAGAGAGCAGAGGCTCTCTACCCAGGGGTCCAGAAACATGTCTGGTGGTGGCTGGCTGCCTACAGCTGGTCAGAGACCACACCAGGGACGGTAGGGATTCAGGGGGCACCTCTGAGGTGCCCTCTGGGTACATGGCACAATAAATCCCACACTGGCATCAGTGTGGGTTTATTGAAAAGAGTAGTTTGGTACCAAACACTCCTGTATTCACTGTAGCCATCATGAATATGTGGAGCTCGAGTTGTCGAGTTCTCAGCCCATGTACGCTCTATGGCTTCACTGGCACTTACAATATTGGGAAATGGGGCCCCATATTGTAGGGGCATATCTATCTGCTCATGCAAATATGCCCTCACCTGTAGTATAGTGCACCCTCTTAGGGCTGTGAGGCCTGCTAGAGGGGTAACTTACCTATACTGCCAGGCAGTGTTAGCTGGCATGCCACCCAGACAAGGTGCCATGTCAACTTTGTCGTTTGTTTCCCCTCACAGGGGCATGCAGGCTGCAAGACAGTGGCATGGTCCCAGTGAGGGGGGTTCCCAGGAGACCATTTTCAGCTCTCAGGCCCTAGGTACTCAGGGTACCAGTTACTAGGGTCTTACAGGGGGCAGAAGTACCAATTGGGAGTTTGTTTTAGGGAAGGAGCACTGGCTCAGGGCACCTGGTTGGCAGGGACCCCGTGCACTACATTTGAAATGACATCAAAACTAGGCAAAAAGTAGGAGGTTAACCATGCAAAAGATACACTTTCTCACAAATACTCTAACTGCAGATTCCTCACAGTGCTCCCACCTCCCAATTCTGTGAAGTGGTCTCTTCTTACCATCTATAAAGCTTCTAATTTGAGATCTGCACAGGACCACCGCGGATAGCTTTGTGCTCCGCGTCCAAGGGCGCAGACCGACTCGAGCAATAAACTGATGTCAGCACATGGGGGGGGAGGGAGGGGGTGTGCTTATATGTTGGTCTGCCCACTGTCTTCTGGGATGGAACAAAGTCCGCACAAAGCCACAATGTGCCATCTGGCAGCACGCAGGAACACTGCTGTGAAAACCTCCGGATCCAGTCTGGCACCTGGAAAGTGTTATATTCCATATAGGTACCCTATATAGGCGCAGGTAACATTGCAACCTTTCACCTATATTCTTCCCTACATTACATACATAACGGTTCTTAGGGACTGACCTTTTACCTAGATGCGACACTGCATTCAGAACGCGGGTTTCCCCCTAGTTCGAATCTCATACATTATGCATGAGGCATCTTGGAAGCACTTCAGGACTAACAGCAGGACGAACATCTCCTGTATAATATCTCTGTATAAAGCTCAGGCCCGACGTCATCCTTTAGGCCGACACAGTAACACAGCAAGGTAGGGCCCTTGGGGAGACCTATGGGTATATATACATCACATCTTGCTTAGAAAGATAGAGGAGACCAAGACTTCCCGGCTGACACACTGACCAGAGACGCTGAGGTTCCTGCATGCAGACACTCCAGCTCGCAGTGGTCTAACATCCCTCGCGGGGTGTCCAACTCGAGACCAGGACGGGGTCCCGTATTCTCTCATTCTCAGGTAATGGGGTTGACTAGATCCTAGAGGGATTCTTGGCATAACACCTACACAGATGCTAGGTACATTTAGGTACATCTAGTTAGGGAGGCATCGTAGGAGTACGCACTTTTTATCATGTGTTTTATGTACTTGTGTATATTCCATGAATTCTGCAAGATGGTAGAACTATACCATCCCTTTACTTTCGTAGTATTGCTAATCCTATATCTCTGCTACTGTCTAATGGTTGTAGAAGCTCATATATTCTACACTAGAATAACAACTGTTCAATAAATACTTAATGAAAACGCCCAGGCTGTTTCTTCTGTGTATCTCTCTGAGACAAACTAAGTGAGCACGAGTGACTGAGCGAAAGGTAGTATATTGTTTCCACGATTCCGAGGGATCAGGGTTGTCATGTTCTGAGGTTGCCAGACCCTATTCTCTCCCTGGTAAGAGGAGATTATAGTGGCACTGTGAGCTAGCTAATACAGATAGGCTAACGTATCCGGTGGGGGGTGCACGGAATCAGTCTGCCACCAATCCCACAGTTTGTTATCCAAACGCGCAGATCCTGAATAGGTTATATAGGAACTACACGACAGGAGTATTCTACAGGTGTGGAATCTGCAGATAGCGTATCCATCGGAAACAGCGTAAAGGTAAGTAACATGGTTACTAGATTAGAAGAGTTGTACGCTGCAAATAGAGCAACATGCCTGTAACATTGGGTTTGCTGCTTGAAGTTCTTTTAGATATACTTGACCCTCCCGCCTCCCCAGTGGAGGAGAATTGTGCCGAAAAAAATCAAAAGTTAAGGTTACAATGGCGGGCATTGTGGGATTACGTTTTTGAAGTCGCAGTGAGTCCTATGGTTGACCCCACCTTTGTCGATGTGCACCATGAAAATAAAGACTTCTGAACCCAGCAACCAAATAGCAGAATAATGCTCAGCATGTGAATCTAGAAGAGCTCCAACCTGCGAAACCATTTACTGGTTTCTTATTCAAAGCTCCGCAGCTTCCCTCAGCTGAGGACAGAATGCCTCCATCCATCACAATCAACATATATATTCAGTTGGGAGGCTGGCCTGGCTGAGGACCCCCAAGAAAAGACTCCATGCAGAGTCGCTCCGACACTACCAAGAGTATATTGCTGGGATACAATATACTAGCAGCTAGTATTTACACATGGGGATATTTCAGTTGAGCAATCTACATGAAAGAAATGTACATTAAAAAACTGACCAAGTTATTTTTGTCATGCTGTGTGCTAACAAAGCCATGTCCTCCATACAGGATGCAACCGGCAAAGTGACAGAGCTGGAAGTGACCTGCACCAAATCTGATGCTTCCGCAAAACCAAAAGCCTTCATCCACTGGGTGTCGGATCCTTTGCCTTGTGAAGTTCGACTCTACGAAAGACTGTAAGCCTGGGTTGCAAAGGGTTGGGGGCTGGCTTCAGTGTGACAGATTGTGTTGGAAATAATGTGAATTGTTATTTCACAGGTGAGGTGCTCAGTTCTTATAAGTGGAGTTGCTTAGCTGTCGAGACAGATTACCAGGAAATCCAAATCTCCAAGGAGAACTAATTTTAAAAACGAGTTAGCGAGAATGGCATAGGCTCACTGCTGTCAGTGCAACAGTCGATGTAACTTACTGTGGTCTGAAGGCCATACACAGTTCCTGGATGTTAGAAATGGGGGTCTCTAGTTGGCAGAGGTAGGTACCTTTGTCCAAATAGGGACCCTTGCTTCTAGTCAGGGTAAGGGGGATACACTCCTAAAATAACCCCTGCTCACCCCCTTGGTAGCTTGGCACGAGCAGACAGGCTTATCTCAGAGGCAGTGTGTAAAGCATTTGTGAACACGTACAGTAATACAGTGAAAACACTACAAATGGACACCACACCAGTTTAGAAAAATAAATAATCTTTATCTAAACCAAAACAAGACCAAACGACAAAAATCCACAGTACAGTTATCAAGATATCCTTAAAAATAGGTTATTCACTCAAATATAGCTTGTAGCAACAAATAACTCCACTTGGAGTTATAACGACGTGACCAGTGAAAATCCCAAAGTACGGTGCCGACCGCGAGGTGCGCGGCGTCGGGTTCGGAGTCAAGCAGGCCCACAAAGAACAGTACCTTGGAAAGGATGAAACAGTTCACGGCGTCGGGGACGTGCGGCTTCGTAGGTGCTTTGCGGCGTCAGTTCCTTACGACCCCAGGGGAGGTGCAGCCTCTGTTCCTTACTGCATTGCAGGGGAGGCGAGGCGACGGTTCCTTACTGCGTCGGGGAGGTGACGTCACGATGGCGCCGAAACCACTGGTTCGAGGCATATGAGCTGCAGAATAGCATACTTTTGCATAGATCGCCATCTGGTGTTGGGCTCGGATGCTTGCACCTTGTTGTCTTGGAAGAAGTCTTTTGTAGTCAGGAGATAGGTGACTCATCCCTTGGACGATAGTGCGCATGGGCATCGACTCCATCTTCAGATTGTTTTTTTCCGCCATCTGGTTCGGATATAACTTCAGCGCTCCGGTTCGGTACCGTGTTTTCCAAACCTTTTCGACGCGCAAACCATCGCAAACTCGACGGTATTGTTTCCGTTCGCGTGCCTTTCGACGCGCTAACTCAAAACTCCATTCCAGTCGACGACGCAGACCGCTGGGCCTATCGACGCCTTTCGGGCCTACGGCTAATGGAAAGGACTCCATTTAAAAAATGCCCCCAGTGTGGAGCTAAATTCCCACACAGCGACCAACACAAGGTCTGCAACCTCTGTCTCTCGTCCGAACACGAACAAAAAGATTGCCAAGCCTTCCTTCCGCTCCAAGAAGACTATCCGTGATCGCCGGGCTCGACAACACGTTATGGCGCAACAGGCTGCATCGGTGCCACAAGACCTCTTTGATGAAGGTCCCGACGTTCCAGAGGCAGAGGATTCAGAGGATCTCGTCATCTTATCCGAAGCAGATGACTCAGACTCCGATGACCACATCATTCCAGGTCAACGAGTGAGTACAACTGCCCCAACCCCACCTGAAAAAAAGAAGGCTCCGGTCAAGACTTCGCCTGAAGGCCTTAGTCGCAACCCAAAGAAAACTTCAGAAGCCCCGCCTCCGGGCCCGGCTCCGAAGACAAAGGAGAAGCCTTCCGGCGGCTCGGGACCAAGGAAGCCGCACGTCGGTGCACCAAAAACACCGTCGGTACCGAAAGCGGGAACACATCCTACTCCCGCTGTCTTCAAAAAGACCTCGGCACCGAGCACTTCGGCACCGAAAGAACACAAGGCCTCGGATCCGAACAAACCTCGACAACCTTCGGATCCGAAAAAGATTTCGGACTCCACGCCGAAGGACCCAAAACCCCCTTCTAAGGCTCCAGAGCAGAAATCTAAACCACGTTCGGAACCGAAAAAATCGGCGCCGAAGGGACACACCAACCAGGAAGAACTGTTTCTACCGGATCCTATCGATCCAAAACAGAAAACATTGCATGTGGACCCTAAAACAGGCCATATTGTCAATATCCCGCACAACAAGAGGAAATTGGACACCCCACACATCCCTGAGGTGCCTGTGAAGAAAAGAGACTGTGCAACTTCACCAATAAGACCCTCTTTTCCTGTTCTTCCTACTAAGCCTTTGTCTCCTCCAAAGTCTCCCATACTTCCTCCATACTCGCCACCACCACAGGATGATGATGACCTAGGGGGTGGGGGTGGACATAATGACCCTTTTGATGATCCTGATGATGACACTAACATACCACAGAACACATGGGACGACTACAGTCACCCTGTAGATCCTCCAGACCTTCCTGATCCGGATGCATACCCAACAAGGCCATCTTCCCCCAGATGACAACATTGGGTTTAGTCCGCTCATTGATAGGGCTGCCCAATATCATGGCGTTCAAATGCATTCAGACCCCACAGCGGAAGACTTCCTACTAGACACTTTTGCACAGTCACAAAAGACAGTACAAACACTATCCATGCTGAAAGGGGTCATCAAACATGCTCCAGACGTCTTCAAGGACCCTCTCAGGACCACGATTCTCAATCCTCGGATTGATAAAAAATATAAACCCGCCCCTAATGATCCCACCTACATTAAAGGACAACTCCCCTTAGATTCCCTGGTAGTGACCAATGCTAGGAAGCGTGCCAACTCTCAGACCTCCGGTGATGCTCCACCTCCAGACAAAGAGTCTAAATTACTAGACGCTTCAGGTAAACGAGTTGCTGCCCAGGCAGCTAATCACTGGAGGATAGCTAATGCACAAGCATTACTTGCCAGATACGATAGGGCTCACTACGACGAGCTTGAGGACCTAATGCAGCATTTGCCTGACCAATACAAGGCCAATGATTTGATTCAGGAGGGCAAGTTAATCACAAACTCATCCATTAAATGTGCCCTCGATGCAGCAGACACTGCATCTAGATCAATCAACACTAGCGTGTTATTACGAAGACATGCTTGGTTGCGCATTTCTGGGTTCAAACAAGAAGTGCAAAATACTATACTGAATCAGCCGTTCAATCGGGAACAACTTTTTGGACCAGCTGTAGACACAGCCTTAGAGAAAATGAAGAAAGACACTGACTGCAAAATCTATGGGAGCATTATAGTCTCCATCTACACGAGGCTCCTTTCGTCGCTCCCTTTATAGGGGCGCATCCAAGAACATCAGCACAGACACTGCTTCCTCCTCCTATAAAAGTCCCACACAAACGTCCCCCAACAGAGGATATTTTAGAGGTGGGTACAGGGGAAATAACAAAGGGAGAGGCCGAGGTAACAACACTCGCACCCCCCACTAACAAACAATGACTTCCCTCCGCTCCCTCCAGACCATTCCACTCCGGTCGGAGGAAGACTCTCACAGTTCCTACCTGTCTGGAATTCCATCACTACAGACAGGTGGGTAAGACAAATTATCCAGTATGGTTACTGCCTGGAACTTACTGCAACTCCCCCAACATATCGCCCAAACAGCGTCCAATGTCCACGGAACATCTAACCCTTCTCAAAGAGGAAGTTCTCTGACTGCTTCAAAAGCACGCAATAGAATCAGTTCCCCTAGAGCATCAAGGGACAGGGGTTTACTCCCTGTACTTTCTAATCCCCAAGAAGGACGGTACTCTCAGGCAAATACTGGACCTCAGACCTCTCAATTTCTACATACAGTCAGATCACTTTCACATGATCACTCTCCAACAGGTCCTTCCACTGCTGCAACAAGGCGACTTCCTTGCCACATTAGATCTCAAGGACGCCTACTTCCATATTGCCATACACCCTGCTCACAGGAAATATCGAAGGTTCACAGTGGACGGCCAGCACTATCAGTTCAAGGTTCTCCCATTCGGAGTATCCACAGCACCCAGGGTCTTCACAAAGTGTCTCGCGGTAGTAGCCGCACACTTGCTAAGACAGCAAATCCATGTGTTCCCATACCTGGACGACTGGCTGATAAAAGCCAAGTCACACAGTCAGTGTGTTCATCACACTCGCCAAACAATTCAGTTGCTAAACCACTTGGGGTTCACAATAAACCACACCAAGCCACATCTACAGCCCTCCTACCTACATCAGTATCTAGGGGCCACAATAGACACTTCCAAAGCTCTAGCATACCCCAATCCAGCCAGGATAGCCAGTATGCAAACCCTCATCAAAAAATTTCAACCCCAACACTCCCTTCCAGCTCGAGTGTTTATGCAGCTCATAGGAATGATGGCCCCTTGCATTTTCATAGTACCTCACGCAAGACTTCAGATCCGCCCCTTACAAGAATGCTTAGCACGTCAGTGGAATCAAGCTCAAGGTCAACTTACAGATCTGGTGTTGGTGGACAGCCGCACACATCGCTCTCTGCAGTGGTGGAACACACAAAACCTTTCCAAAGGGCGGCCTTTCCCAGAGCCAGTTCCACAGATAGTGCTAACAGCGGACGCATCACTCACCGGCTGGGGAGCTCATCTCCTAAGCCACACAATTCAGGGCAGGTGGACCACTCAACAAAAAGTGCTCCACATCAATCACCTAGAACTACTTGCAATATTTCTAGCGCTAAAATCATTCCAAGCACATCTCCTCAACAAGACAGTCCTGGTCCGCACGGACAATATGACAGCAATGTATTACATACAGAAACAAGGAGGAAAACATTCTTTGCAGCTATCTCATCTAGCGCAAAGCATATGGAGATGGGCCATTCCGCAGAACATATATCTTCTGGCAGAACATCTTCCAGGAGTGCACAATCAGATTGCGGATCTGCTAAGTCGTCAGACACAGCAGATACACGAATGGGAACTTCATCCGCAAGTTCTTCATCCGTTTTTTCAGATGTGGGGCCACCCAGACATAGATCTGTTCGCCACACGCAAACGCAAAATGCCCAACTTTCGCGGCCAGGTTTCCACACCCGTTGTCCAAAGGCAATGCGATATGGATGAATTGGTCAGGCAGATTTGCGTACGCTTTTCCGCCAATCCCACTCATTCCGCTAGTAGTACGCAAGCTCAAGCAACAGTCTCTCAAAATGATCCTAGTTGCTCCCACATGGGCACGGCAACCATGGTTCACAACACTCCTAGAACTCTCAGTAATTCCACACCAAAAACTACGTCTCTCCCCAAAGCTGCTAACGCAGAACCATGGAGAGATGAGGCACGCAAATCCAGCACAACTGAATCTAGCAATCTGGCTCCTGAAGTCCTAGAGTTCGGTTACCTAAACCTCCCACCAGACTGTATGAACATTATCAAAGAAGCCAGACGCCCTACTACTAGAGCTTGCTATGCAGCCAAATGGAAAAGATTCGTCATTTACTGCAATAACAACAAAACTGACCCGCTAGATGCTTCCATTCAGAATATCATTTGCTATTTGCTGCATCTACAAAGATGTAATCTAGCATACTCATCCATAAGATTACATCTGGCTGACCTTGCTGCCTACCTGCAAAACAGACAACATTTGTCATTGTTTAGAGTACCCGCTATCAAAGCCTTTATGGAAGGCCTTAAGAGGATAATTCCTCCCACACTGCCACCCTCTCCAGTGTGGAACCTAAACATCGTCCTTACTAGGCTCACAGGTCCCCCATTAGAGCCTTTACACAAATGTGAACTGCAGTTTCTTACATGGAAAGTAGCTTTCCTTGTCGCAATCACCTCTCAGGAGAGTAAGTGAGATCCAGGCTTTAACCATACAAGAACCATTCTTACAAATACATCGTAACAAGGTGGTTCTTAGAACAAATCCTAAATTCCTTCCCAAAGTAATCTATGCTTTCCATCTTAATCAATCTGTAGAGTTACCAGTGTTTTTCCAAAACCCAGATTCCGTAGCAGAGAGAGCTCTTCACACACTTGACGTCAAAAGAGCTTTACTTTATTATATTGACAGGACTAAACCTTTTAGAAAAACAAACCAACTGTTTGTAGCTTTCTCTCCACCTCATAAAGGCAACCCCATCTCCAAAGCTGGAATTGCCAGGTGGATAGTCCAATGCATTCAAATATGCTACCGGAAGGCAAAACGCACATTAACAATTCCCCCTAGAGCGCACTCAACACGCAAACTAGGGGCTTCCATGGCATTCTTAGGAAACATTCCCCTAGAACACATTTGTAAAGCAGCGACATGGTCTACTACACACACCTTCACCAAACACTATTGTGTAGACGTGCAGGCGAAGCAACAGGCTTCTGTAGGCCAGGCTGTTCTTAAGACACTTTTCCAAACCACTGCAACCGGTACAGGTGACCTCCGCCAGTGGAGACACTGCTGTACAGTCTATGCAAAAGTATGAATTCTGCAGCTCATATGCCTCGAACGGAAAATGCTACTTACCAGTATGCTTCTGTTCTTGGCATGTAGAGCTGCAGAATATCATACGCCCACCCGCCTCCCCGGAACCTGTACCTGTTCCAGTGTTATCTTACTTAGAAAAGATGTCCATGTGAATGCATCTAAGTAAGATCACACTGGAACAGGTACAGGTTCCGGGGAGGCAGGTGGGCGTATGATATTCTGCAGCTCTACAGGCCAAGAACAGATGCATACTGGTAAGTAGCATTTTCCTTCCTTACGATGGTGCGATGTCGATGGATTCGGGGGTCACCCACGTCGAGGATCGGCTCCGCGTTGATGAAGTCGGCTTCGGAGTCGATGCGGCACAGCAGCAGGCGTTGGGCCCACATCGCAAGTCGGAGCAGCGCTCTCAGCTTCGGGCAGGTTACGGTGTCGCTCGCTGGTGTCTATGTGGCACGGCAGCTGGCGGTGAGCCTACATCGCAAGTCTGAGCAGCGCTCACGGCTTCGGGCAGGTTACGGCGTCGGTGTTGCAATTTCCTTCTGTAGTAGCTAAAACAGCAGTTCTAGATGCAGGACGACAGAAGGGGTGAAGTCTTTGTATTCCTGAGACTTCGGAACAGGAGGCAAGCTCAGTTTCAAGCCCTTGGAGATCTTCTTCAAGCAGGAGAAATGGCAAAACAGCAAAGTCCTTTTTCTCCTTTCCGTGGCAGCAAGCAGCCACTGCAGGCCAACCCCAGACAGCAAACCGCACAGGGGCAGTAATCTTCCTCAGCCACTCCGGCTCTTCTTGGCAAAGGTTCCTCTTGATTTCCCAGAATTGATCTAAAAGTCTGGGGTCTGGGCCCCCTTTTTTTATACACACAAATCCTTTGTTCTCTGAAGGCAAGCGTGTCTGTACCCAGCCAAAACCAGTTCTGTCCTCACTGGTGCACCTTCCTGGCAGGAGGTGGAGACCGCATTGTTGAAGGCAGACCAGGCCCAGGCAGGTGAAAGGAAATCTTCTCCCCCTACTCTAAATTCAACCCAGGTCCCTTCAGCCCAGCCCTGACTCATCAGACTTCTGGAGCCACAGCCCTCTCCAGCCCCCTGTCATCCAAAAGCCAGACATGCAATACACAAACCTAGCAGAGGATAACTGGATGGTTAGGCAAGAAAATACCCACTTTCTAAAAGTGGTATTATCAAACACAGAATGTAAAAATCACCCACACTAAAAGATGCACTTTAACATTCTGAGTTCAGGCATACTAAACTTTATTTTCCAATCTTGTTCCCAGGGTCAGTTATGTTTTTAAGATGTTATAAACAAACTGCCCATTCTGGCCTATGGGAACAGATAGCCTTGCAATAGTGAAAAATGAAATTGGCAGTATTTCACTATCGGGACATGCTACACACATCCGGGCATGTCCTACCTTTCACATACAATGCACCCTGCCCACGGGTACCTTGGGCCTACCTTAGGGGTGACTAACATGTAGAAAAGGGAAGGTTTAAGTACTGGCAAGTGTGTGCACTTGCCAAGTCGACATGGCAGTCCCAGACTGCACACAGGCTCTGCAATGGCAGACCTGAGTCGCATTTTACAGGCTGCTTCTGTGGGTGGCACAATCAGTGCTGCAAGCCCACCAGCAGCATTTGATATACAGGCCCTGGGCACACATGGTGCACTTTACTAGGGTCTGACAAGTAAATCAAATAACCAATCATGGAGTCACTAATCCATAACCACAATTTACAAAAGGGAGCACTTGCACTTTGGCACTGAACAGCAGTGGCAAAGTGCCCAAAGCATCTGGACCAGCAAAAACACCTGAGGCAACAGCAAAAAATTGAAGGGAGTCCCACGCCAATGGTGCCAAGTCTAACACGTGTCCCCTCCAGCTGAAATGTGGGGAGAACTACCCACCCTCTTGGGAGTTCTCTTCACTAAGGCGGAAAAATCTGGACAGACCTTCAGCATTGGCGTGTTCTGTACCAGGGCGGTGTTCCACCGTGAAGTCCATCTCCTGTAGGGAAATGGACAACCTCAACAGTTTTGGATTCTCACCCCTCATCTGCATCAACCATCTGAGGGGCCTGTGGTCTGTCTTTACCCGGAAGTGAGTCCCAAACAAGTATGGTCTCAACTTCTTCAGTGCCCAGACCACAGCAAATGCCTCGCGCTCAATCGCACTCCATCTCTGTTCCCTTGAAAGTAACCTCCTACTAATGAAGGCTACAGGTTGGTCTAGGCCCTCTTCATTCATCTGTGAAAGCACAGCCTCCACACCATGCTCTGAAGCATCTGTCTGCACAATTAATTCCTTTGAGAAGTAGGGCGCCTGAAGCACGGGCGCCGTGCACATGGCAGATTTCAGGGCATCAAAAGCTTTCTGGCAGGCATCAGTCCAGTTCACTTTCTTGGGCTGCTTCCTGGAAGTCAGCTCTGTCAAGGGTGCAACAATGCTGCCATACCCCTTGGCAAACCTCCTGTAATACCCTGTGAGTCCTAAAAAGGCTCTCACCTCTGTCTGGGGGTGGGGGGGGGATTGAGGGGGTTCCCCCAAGCCAGAATGGTATCAATCTTGGGCTGTACGGGCGCCACCTGGCCGCTCCCAACCTGGTGTCCCAAGTACACCACGGAACCCTGCCCGATCTGGCACTTACTCGCCTTGATCGTGAGGCCTGCCCTCCGCAGCGCCTTCAACACTTCCCAGAGGTGGTGCAGATGTTCCTCCCAAGTGGCACTGAACACTGCAATGTCATCCAGGTAGGCGGCACTGAAATCCTCCAGCCCAGCCAACACCTGGTTGACCAACCTCTGAAAGGTGGCAGGGGCATTCTTCATCCCAAAGGGCATCACCCGGAAATGGTAGTGCCTATCTGGTGTGGAGAATGCTGACCTCTCGCTTGCCCCATCGGTTAAGGCGATCTGCCAGTACCCAGATGTTAAGTCAAACGTACTGAGGTACCGGACAGCACCCAACTGATCGATGAGCTCATCGGCTCTGGGGATGGGGTGCACGTCAGTCCTGGTGACTGAATTGAGCCCTCAGTAGTCCACACAGAACCGGAGTTCTGGTGTGGCACCGGATGCGGCAGCCTTTGGGACCAAGACCACTGGGCTGGCCCAAGGGCTGTTTGAGGACTCAATCCCCCCTAGCGCTAACATCTTGGAGACCTCCTCCTTGATGCAAGCTCTGACCCTGTCAGTCACTCTGTAAATCTTATGTTTTACTGGAGGACTGTCCCCAGTGTCCACATCATGGACGCACCACTGAGTGACACCGGGGGTCAGGGAGAACAGGTCAGAAAACTGTCCCAACAGTTGGCGACCGTCATTTTGCTGCTCAGGGGTCAGGGCGGTAGAGAGGTTCACACCGTCCACTGACCCATCTTGCTCCTTGGCAGACAGGAGGTCAGGAAGAGGCTCGGTCTACTCTTCCATCCCAGCTTCTGTTGCTAAGAGCATGCCCACTTCGGACCTCTCTAAGTGGGGCTTCAGGCGGTTCACATGCAGGACCCGCAAAGGGTTCCTAGGAGACTGCAAGTCCACCAAGTAGGTGACGTTACTCTTGCGCTCCACCACCTCAAATGGTCCGGTCCACTTATCCTGGAGAGCACAAGGCTCCACTGGGACCATGACCCAAACTTTTTGTCCTGGCTGAAACTCTATCAGAGTGGCATTCTGATCATACCAACGTTTCATCTCCTCCTGGCTGGCTTCCATATTCGCCTGAGCGAGTTGTCTGAAGCGCCTAGTCTGGTTTCTGAAGGCCAGCATGTAGCTATATACATCCTGGGGGGGGTTTACTGGGAGCTTTCTCCCAGCCTTCTTTCACCAGACTCAGAGGTCCTCTTACAGGATGGCCGTACAGCAGTTCAAAGGGACTGAACCCTAGGGACTTCTGTGGCACCTCTCTGTAAGCAAACAGAAGGCATGGCAAGCGGACGTCCCACTTACGCCTCATGGGTTCCTCAAGACCCATAATCATGCCCTTCAGGGTCTGGTTGAATCTCTCAACCAGCCCATTACCTTGGGGGTGGTGAACTTGTAGGGTACACCGCACTCTTGCAACAGGAACTTCATATACTTAGATATGAAGTTGGTAGCACAGTCTGACACCACCTCTCTGGGGAACCCCACACGGGAGAAAATCACCATCCACGCATGACCCACCACCGGGCCGTCACAGTCCGGAGAGGGATGGCTTCTGGGTACCGGGTGGCATGGTCCACCGAGACCAGGATGAACCTGTTGCCCATGGCTGTCTTGGGATCCAGAGGCCCCACAATGTCAATACCCACCCTCTCAAAGGGGGTGCTGACCACAGAGAAAGGTTGGAGAGGAACCTTGTGCTTCCTCCCACTCTACCCACTTGTCTGGCAAGTCTGACCGGTCCTGCAATGAGAATCTGAACTCTTACACATTTGGGGCCAGTAAAAGTGGGTGACAAGCCTCTCAAAGGTCTTATCTTGCCCCAAATGTCCTGCTAAAGGCACATCATGAGCCAGACCCAGTAGGAAGGCTCTGAAGCGCTGGGGTACCACCAGCACACAGGCTGACCCAGGCTCAGCAACCTTAGGCTCACTATACAGGAGACCATTCTCCCAGTAAATCCAATGTGATCCAGACTGATCACCTGCTGCCTGGTTTGCAGCCTGTTGCTGCAAACCCACAAGAGAAGGGCACTTCTGCTCCTCGCAGAACTCTTCCCTGGAGGGGCCTCCTTCCTGCTGCCAATGGGTCGGCTCCGGCAGGTCCCCCAGTTCAGCTACTTGTTCCCCTGTAGGCTCCAGGGCATCCCCCTCAAGGTTTGCCTCCTCCTGGACCGTGGGAACTACGGGGGCCGGTTTCCCGCGCCCCCTGCCTCTTCTCTTTCCGGCAGGCACCTGGGCCACTCTTTCAGGCTCCAGGTCCTCTTGAATGCCCTTACCGGCTGCCATTGACCGAGTGGTCACACACGCCCACTCAGGCAGACCCAACATCTCCAAATGAGACCACCTCTCCACCTTAGTCCAAGGGGAGCTCTCCAAATCATTGCCTAGCAGACAGTCAACAGGCATGCTGGCCTCACAACTACTTGAAAGGTACCTGAGACACCCGCCCCTTCCCCCCCACCCAAAGGGAACCTGTGCCACCTTGCAGTGGCACTCTGAATTGTCAGCGGCAACTACCGGGTAGAATGCGTTGGGGATCACCTGCTCTTCAGACACCAGCTGACAGCTGTCACACTGGCTCCGGTGTCTCTGAGCCTCCACCCTATGGCCATTGATGGTCACCCACTGCCTGTACTTCTTAGTGTTATCAGGCAACTGAGTCCTAGGGACCATCTCACTGTCTCCTAAAGAGACTAGGGACATCTCTGCGGGACCCCACCCACCTTGGGCACCCAACTCCTCTCCCAGGGCTACACTAGCCATCTGCCGGGGCGGTGCACCAGTGGGTGCACAGTTAACCTTGTTGGGACACTTAGGATCCCAGTAGAAGTGGCCCACCTGACCACAACCAAAACATGTCTTGGGACCCTTCTGAACAGGCTTATCTGTTGGGGCCCATGGTTTCTTCTCAGTGGGAGGCTGGGAACCCTTCCCTTGGTGATAACTTTGGGGCCCTTTCTGGAACTCCTTTGGTTTACCCTTGTCCCCCCCCCCCCCCCCACTCTTCTGCTGGGGACCCTGCCCACCTTTGGCGGAGTCTCCCACAAGACCCTTGTGGACCCTGGTACTGACCCAGCGGTCCGCTTCCACAGCAGGCTTCCTGGGATCAGTCCGCTTACTATCAATCAGGTGCTGGCGTAGCTCTGGAAAACAATTACTGGACAAGTGCTCCCATGCAATCAAATCATAGAGCGCCTGAAAATCATTTACTTGGCTACCCTTCACCCAACCATCCAATGCTCTGCAAAAAAAAGATACATATTCCACCCAGGTGCTAGACTCCAGCTTCCTGCAATTTCAAAATTTCTGCCTATAAACCTCTGGGTCAATCCATGCGTGGCTATTAAGGCTTCCTTCATGGGGCATAGGACATCTGATCCTCCTTGGGCAATGCTAGCAAGGTGTCCCTTCCTTCATCCATAAAGCGGCTCCACAACCCCGCTCCCCAATCTTTCTCAGGGACCCGGTGGGACGTCATCGCTACTTCATAGGCCTTAAACCACTGCCCAATGTCCTCCCGCTTCATGAATTCCTTAATGACATCCTTGGGAATATATACTCTTCCTTCTACAGGCACGGACGGTGTGCTGCCACCAGAGGGAGTGATCTCTAAGCTTTTTGCTTTCAGCTCCAGCTCCCTCACCACTCTCTCATGCTCTAAAAGCATCTTCTTCTCTTCCATGGCTAACCTCTTATTTTCTAGCTCCAATTTCTTACTTTCATTCTGACTCCCACCCTGAGCTTGGCCAGCTCCATCTCATGCACTCTGCTTTTCTCCCTGTCCTCCAACTCCTCTGGGGACGGGCCCTTTGAAGAAACACTGCTGCCCACCCTGGAAGGCACTTCCCCCCCAGTTAGGCCCCATGGCCCCTCCAGCTGCCCATCTAAATTCTCTGCCTCCTCCCTAGGTTCTTCAGGATGCTCGCTGGCATTCCTAAATTCCAACCAGGCCCTCCGCGCCTTTTGGTAGTCCTCCTTTCTGGTGAGGCCTCTTATAGAGATTTTAAATTTCTTGCAAACAGCTTTGAGGTGTGGTACAGTGTAGGTATCAACCCTGTCTTCTTCAAATTCAATATCCACAGATTCAATGGATGCTGCTTTGCTCATGGTGAAAAATTGGCAGTTCTCAAAAAATAGAAGTTCCAAGGAAAAACTCTACCAAAATGTATGTGGCTGCGTAATGGTCTGCACCCACTAGTAGTGTACACCAATCACTGTATGTAAAACACAAATGCAAGTCCAAATCCTCACCGCTGAACACTAATGTTAGAAATGGGGGTCTCTAGTTGGCAGAGGTAGGTACCTTTGTCCAAATAGGGACCCTTGCTTCTAGTCAGGGTAAGGGGGATACACTCCTAGAATAACCCCTGCTCACCCCCTTGGTAGCTTGGCACGAGCAGACAGGCTTATCTCAGAGGCAGTGTGTAAAGCATTTGTGAACACGTACAGTAATACAGTGAAAACACTACAAATGGACACCACACCAGTTTAGAAAAATAAATAATCTTTATCTAAACCAAAACAAGACCAAACTACAAAAATCCACAGTACAGTTATCAAGATATCCTTAAAAATAGGTTATTCACTCAAATAAAGCTTGTAGCAACAAATAACTCCACTTGGAGTTATAACGACGTCGTGACCGGTGGAAATCCCAAAGTACGGCGCCGACCGCGAGGTGCGCGGCATCGGGCCAGGAGTCAAGCAGACCCACAAAGAACAGTACCTTGGAAAGGATGAAAAGACGACAGTTCACGGCGTCGGGGAGGTGCGGCTTCGTAGGCGCGGCGTCGGTTCCTTACGACCCATGGGGAGGTGCAGCCTCTGTTCCTTACTGCATCGCAGGGGAGGCGAGGCGACGGTTCCTTACTGCGTCGGGGAGGTGACGTCACGATGGCACCGAAACAACTGTTCCTTACGATGGTGCGATGTCGATGGATTCGGGGGTCACCCACGTCGAGGATCGGCTCCGCGTTGATGAAGTCTGCTTCGGAGTCAATGCGGCACAGCAGCAGGCATCGGGCCCACATCGCAAGTCGGAGCAGCGCTCGCGGCTTCTGGCAGGTTACGGCTTCGCTCGCTGGCGGCGCTGTGGCACAGCAGCTGGCGGTGAGCCTACGTCGCAAGTCGGAGCAGCGCTCACGGCTTCGGGCAGGTTACAGCATCGCTCGCCGGCGTCGGTGTTGCAATTTCCTTCTGTAGCAGCTAAAGCAGTTCTAGATGCAGGACGACAGAAGGGGTGAAGTCTTTGTGTTCCTGAGACTTCAGAACAGGAGGCAAGCTCAGTTTCAAGCCCTTGGAGATCTTCTACTTCAAGCAGGTGACAAAGCAAAACAGCAAAGTCCTTTTTCTCCTTTCCTTGGCAGCAAGCAGCCACTGCAGGCCAACCCCAGACAGCACAGGGACAGTAATCTTCCTCAGCTTCTCCGGCTCTTCTCCTTGGCAAAGGTTCCTCTTGATTTCCCAGAAGTGATCTAAAAGTCTGGGGTCTGGGGCCCCTTTTTTATACACACAAATCCTTTGTTCTCTGAAGGCAGAGTGTCTGTACCCAGCCAAAACCAGTTCTGTCCTCACTGGTGCAGCTTCCTGGCAGGAGGTGGAGACAGCATTGTTGAAGGCAGACCAGGCCCAGGCAGGTGAAAGGAAATCTTCTCCCCCTACTCTAAATTCAACCCACGTCCCTTCAGCCCAGCCCTGACTCATCAGACTTCTGGAGCCACAGCCCTCTCCAGCCCCCTGTCATCCAAAAGCCAGACCTGCAATACACAAACCTAGCAGAGGCACACTGGATGGTTAGGCAAGAAAATACCCACTTTCTAAAAGTGGTATTTTCAAACACAGAATGTAAAAATCACCCACACTAAAAGATGCACTTTAACATTCTGAGTTCAGGCATACTAAACTTTATTTTCCAATCTTTTTCCCAGGGTCAGTTATGTTTATAAGATGTTATAAACAAACTGCCCATTCTGGCCAATGGGAATAGATAGCCTTGCAATAGTGAAAAATGAAATTGGCAGTATTTCACTATCAGGACATGCTACACACATCAGGGCATGTCCTACCTTTCACATACAATGCACTCTGCGAAAAGGGGTACCTTGGACCTACCTTAGGGGTGACTAACATGTAGAAAAGGGAAGGTTTAGGGACTGGCAACCTGCACACAGGCTCTGCAATGGCAGGCCTGAGTCACATTTTACAGGCTGCTTTGTGGGTGGCACAATCAGTGCTGCAAGCCCACCAGCAGCATTTGATTTACAGGCCCTGGGCACACATGGTGCAGTGTACTAGGGTCTGACAAGTAAATCAAATAACCAATCATGGAGTCACTAATCCATAACAACAATTTACAAAAGGGAGCACTTGCACTTTGGTACTGAACAGCAGTGGCAAAGTGCCGAAAGCATCTAGACCAGCAAAACCACATGAGGCAACAGCAAAAAATGGAAGGGAGACCCACGCCAATGGTGCCAAGTCTAACACTGGACATGCCCACACACTGGATTGCATAAACGTGTAAGAATGTTAAACCCCAGTCTTACTGTAACCCTCCCATTTGACTGGCCCAATTGGTTTCTATGTTCACTTCTATCCAATTTTCTTTTGACAACCAAATGAAGTTGACTGAGGCCTGAAAAGACATCCTAATCAAACGACATGACTCCCAGTATGTTAGTCTGACTCCTTGTGGGGCACCTGCTTCTTTGGTGGAATGTTTATATTCTCCCATCAACCAATTCTTGAACTGGGGAAAGGGGTTCTTCAAAATGTATAAGGGGAGGATCTCCATTCAGATCCCTCAACATGACCCTTCTTCGGAGATGAAGGAGAAAATCATGCCGATTGCAAACATATGTACCACCGAGCGGCCTCGAGGCTTGATGATTAACTTCCAGTTCAACTGATAGACCTGGTACAAAGCCAGTGGAAGGGGAGGAGACTAGAAGCTCTATAGTATGTTGGCATTTTATCATGACTTGTACCTTTTCACTTTAAAGGCTAGTCAGATGACCTGCAGTGGAAAATTTGTTTTCACTTTGTCATAGCAGCCTGTTGGTTCTGTTTGTAATCTGCTGCTGTGATCTATTCCAGGTTCCTGCATAAGAATCCAGAGGATCCCTCGGAGGTTCCCGGTGGATTCCTGAATGATCTTAACACTGTGAGTAAGAACATGGAGTTAGTGTAATGTGTGCTACTTGGAAGTGTGTGGCTTTATTTCTGAGCAAAGTGGTTAATCTTGCTGACCATGGCTTTCAATAAACACATTGTTTCAAAGTTCTGTTGATGGAGACCACCAGGTTTAATCTTGAATCGCACTTGGCCTCCATTTCTCATATACGGACTTGTGGTGTTCTCGATCTATAGCTTTTGTGCTGCAGGAGGAGTCTAAGTTCTGGAAATAATGTATGTGTTTGTGTTTGAGGCCTTAGAAAACGTTCCACCTGTCCGCATTAACATATTAAGAGTAACTATTCCAACTCGCCAGATTTCATTATTTTCGGCCTTTGAAAGATGAATACCTGGGTGGTTCTGCTGCAGTTAAAACATGTGACCTGCAGGCTGCACACAGATTTTAGCAGAATGCAGCTAACTCACCAGGCTAGCTTCCCTCCAGTCCTTGAACAGGCATTGCATCTCTCACATGTCATTCTCTTGTTTTACTTCCAGCAATCTATGCAGATTATACACAATGCCTTGGTGGACCAGTCTGTGAAGAATGCCAAAGTCCTGGATAAATTCCAGTTTGAACGCCTCGGATATTTCTCTGTGGACACAGACGCCACTGAGGGGAAGGTGAGATACTTCATTTTTTTATTTTTTATTCAATGCTTTGTTTTATATTGCTGCAGTGCTAGGACGAGTGAACTCTTCTGTTGAAATGGCCAACGATGCATAGATATTGATCTCCAATATAATTGATGTCCAATATTGACAAGGCCGATCATGTCTGCATTTTTCGCATCCTGCTGTAGCGTCTTCAACTCTCTTTACTCTGATTACTTGTGTCGCCTTGTTTGTTTCTGCATCCATGGTCTTGGCCCTGGCCCTCAATGATGTCAGAGATGGGGGGGTGGGGGTGTGTACAAGTGGGCCTTTCATGACCTGCTCTACGATAGGCCCAGAACCCTTTTAAATAATTGTTTTTGGCCCCAAGAAAGCATTAATGCCTACAGGCAAACTAACCTTAGCGCAAATTAACTTGCCCATCCCTACCATGGCTAAGGGAGCATTTCACCTCCCTCGCGCGAGAAGGAATTCGAGAGGTGTGGGGCACAAAGTTCATCACACCAAGCTTTCTTTCATATGGCTTCAATAGATTTCCACCAAAACATGCACTTCACAGAAGCAGCAGAGACTAGATTGGAAGATCTCAGGAGACGTTACTTCCTGGACAATCTTTGGTTGATAAGTGAGCGTTGGCATCCCTAGACATTCTTTCTAATGTACATCTGAGGCCAAAACACTACAAAATAGAGCACTATTGTGCCACAAGGCCCTGTTGCAATGACAGAAGCACATAGGGCATAAGCCAGGCCTGATCACTGTTCCTTGTATGTTTTAATTAACAGAAAGACAATAGAACTCCGTTCAAAAGTAGAATGTGCTCCTTGCGGGTTGCATTCTGACTGTACTTTGGAGTTCAGGGCCTTTAAGGAGACATGCCAGTTGCTTCTGTAGCCTCAACTCATCTGACCCAAACCTGATGCACCTCCTACAGTGTACATTAAGCCTGCCAACTATGAGCATGGCGGAACAAGGGAAAGCAATGCCCTTTGTAAATGTCTTTGCATGACACCATCTTTCCAACTGGTCTATTGTGACCCTATTACTCAGTTTTTCAATCGTATGTTGGTTATGACTTCTGATGCATTGATTGGGCCCCAGCTGGTAACATCCTCCCAACCCTGCACCATCCCCCAAACGCAGCTTTCCATTCATATACAGTGGTTTTGACACACCTTGCCATGCCAGTTATTAGAATGGCATTAATGCAATTCCTTTTGACCTTGAGTCATGGGCCACTAATGGTCACTCGTCCAGCAACCTCTTAATCCCATCGCAGAGGATACATATATTTGGGCGCCAGTGGCACTACAGATCCTGGGACACAAGGAGCGTGGTGTCCACCTTGCTCTTTTCAAGGTCTCTGTGAAATGGCTCCCCAGCTTTTTCTCTTCTATTGGAGGCAGTCTGCGTTTGACTTTGTTGTAACGTCTATAGTCCTTTTACCTCTCACTGGACTCCATCATAGTTTCTTTGGTTGTAGGTGAGGGTTAAAAAGCACAAAAGTGCTTCAGCCTCATGGAGGCCTCTAGCCATCGCACTCCCCGTGTCACAGTGAGGCCCTAGATTCTAGGATCACTCCGACACCACCTTGTTGGTAAAAAAGCATGAAAGGACACAATTACTTCTAAACTCCATTGTGGCAAAGGAAACTCCATGAAGACTTAAACTTTTAGACTTTATTTTTATTCAAGATAGAGGATGGCAGAAGTTCCTCTAGTGTGCCAATACCTTTGAGCCAGCGTGGCAGAGCCTGGTTCGGTAGTATTGACATTCTGCACTGGAGGCTTAGATCTGTGTGTGCAGAGTGAATGTCATCACAAAAAGCTCCTTCATTCCCCTAGTTTGATCCTCCCACCCAGCCTGTCTGGCTGACTGTGATGGAGCATTCAGAAGAAAGGTCCAACTGCAAGGCACTTCTTTGTAACGGACCAGTGATTGTGGCAAGTTCTCCTCACTTGACTCATCCGAAACCCCATGGATTGAGACCAACAGGGGAGCTTTAAAGGTGCATGTTGTGGTCCCTCGCTCACCAAATTGTTAGACGTGACATAGGGTGACACAAGGTGGTTTAAACAATGTTTTCCGCTGGTCCTGTAGGATTTTAGAGACCAGTCTGAAGTTGTGAAGTAATGCAGGAGCAATAGTTCTTTGCAGTAGCAAACACCCACATAAAGTTAGCATTTTCCCTGGAATATTGGGAGCCTGGCTGCCAATCAGAATGCTCCTTTATTGCACTACAACTACCATTATAGGCCTACTCTGGAAGCATTCAGTGATCGCTCCCTGCCCCTCTGACATATCCTGCTTAGCTTTGGTTTCCCTCTTTGGCACCTCAGTCCTTTGATTTAACTTTTGCTCATCCGTGAGCGATGAATCGGGTACATCCTCGCAAGGGGACAAACATCCCCTGTACAGTTGAAGCAGCACAGCTTCGGCTTCTCTCTGCAGTGCAGGCTTCTCCCCTTCCATCACTAAGGGGGAACGTAAGCCATAACCACAGTTGAAAAGTAGGAGAAAATAAACCAGTATTTATTGGTATTTCCTATTTGCCATTTCGGCATACTTTACCTCTAGTGAAGGAACAGGATGGGCCAGCCCAGCAAGAGTGTCTAGCAGTCATTGAGCCAAAGGAGTCCTTTAACTTCCTTCTGCGGTGAGTGATTCAGCGATCAAGAGAGCAGTGCTAATAGTCTTATTAACCTTATCTGCAAGGCTATACTGCTTTTAATTACCATCCGCTCCTTAAACATAGGATAATGAATGGAAGCTGTTAATGCCAGCAGTTGCAGGCAGTAATGCGTATTTGTGCTACGGAGATCCAGTGGCTATCTAGAAGGACAATGTGCACCTCAACACAGAAACTGCTGTCATAGCCTTCATAATTTCTACGGCAACACGCACTGCACAAGATTACAGTGCCTAGAAGCCTCAAAACTGCAGTATTAAGTACTATTAAGAACATGTATTTACCCCCCATTCTAACTGATGTTGAAGGCGTTTGCTCACTTGCAGTCAGTCTCAGTGGTCCATTAATCAGTCCAGTGGCGGGTAGAGGATCGTTTGCAAAACACAGGGTTTGCAGTGGCAAGATCTGACAGGCCCCAATAACACCCAAATTGTAATGAAGTGTCCACTGTTTTACTAACTGCCATGAACTCTTCTTATCTCTTTTCTCCTGGATCTTCCAACAGATGGTGTTCAACAGGACGGTGACGCTCAAAGAGGACCCTGGGAAAGTGTAGCATCCGCCTCGTCTCACCGCCTCAGCCGTTCTATTCCAGTCTACTCAGGATCCATTTGTACGAAGAAGTCAGACAGTATTACCAGAGGTTGGGACATGCCGACCGGTTTAATGCTCTACATTATGACACACAATTGCCTTAAAGACTGTAACGTTAAATCTGTGGTTTAAATTAAAAATCAGAAATAAATTGGGACACTATTTTCCTAAAAAAAAAAACCCTGTTAGTGTTTTTTGAAAAGTGTTGCACAGTGGTCTTCCCTTGCTTGTGGAATGTAATGGCTGCTTGGAAACTCTGGCTTCCTTCTTGGATACATCATGTATGTCTGAAGCGATTTAATGCAGTATGTCTTATACGTAGGCCCACACTTGTTGCAGGCTGCACTAGTGCAGATAAATAACAACTGCTTTGTAACCATTTTCACATGCCCATAAAAAGCGGATGATTTGATCTGTACTTGACCACTATTTTGTGTTAGTTTTTTGGCTTTAGCGTTGTGGTGGCCAGTTGCCTGGCCTCCCTTGTACATGTGACTCCTGGTAAATTTGGTGAAACACCTGCCAATGGGAGTTTTTAACTAAGATGAAGAGAGGCGCTTCACTCCTACAAAGAAAGACAAAACTGATGATTGAAATGCTGAAATTAAGTCTCCCGAACATTTAGTTCATTGCATTTTTTACTCAGTCTACCACTGCAGACTGGTCTATCATATGTAACTCTGTGTGGCCCCACTCATGTAAACACTTGTAAACCCAGCCAGTATGTTTATTGTGATTGTTTGCGAGTGTTAAATATCACCTAACATGCCCATTCTGTGCTACTATGAGAACAATATTTTCTCAGACTTCTATGACACAGAATGTTTGGCAGTTCTGCGTGCAGGAGTCTGACCGGGTGTATTCCACGGCACTGCTGTATAGCCCTTTACCTCAAAGTGTGGTTATGACAGAAAGGTGTGCATCTTTGCAGGGATTTTGTAGCAGTATTTTTGTTTGAGGTTTTCTTGTGCTTTCATCACTTGATTAAGGTGGTGATGTAGGCAGATGGCTCCAATCTCATGAGCTATTTGTCATTAGAATCCTGCCAGTATAAGTGATGCATTGGCCCTAATCAATCTATTTTGGGGAACAAGAAAGAAATTAGTTCGCCTCAGGAAGGAGCCTGAGAGCTTAGCTCCACCTTAGTTTGAAAACTGGAGTGCGGCATGGACCGGAGCAGAGCTTGCCCAGTCACCACCAGGAGCTGAACAATGTGCTGGTCAGGCAAAAGAAGTGAGTGGTCTGCATCTATTGGAGCAATGGAGTCTGCTAACGACATGCATTGCATGCCTGACTTGCAGATACCCAAGAACTGCCTCCCAGCAGAGAAGTCCTGAAGACAATGGAGCTGTGGAGTATCAATGGCCCTGTCACGTGGAGTGCCTAGCACTGGGTCAAATCATTGGACCTGTTGGCTGGCCTTGTGGTAAGCAGGTGCTTCGGGCAGGGCAGAGTTTCAGTGGTCCTGAGAGAATTGTAATGATCCCTGTTCTCTATGGAAAATTCACTGGATTCTTAAAGCAGGCGCGCGAAGTAAATAATGCTATTAAGGTAAGAAGACCTAGATGCATAGCTTGCTTGGATCATGGGGGCTTGGACTGCATGCAAGATGAGTAGGGAGCCCCTGGGCTTGGCCTTCCTGCATCAGAATAAACTAGTACGGCACATACATTAGGCTACCTTGATCAACCTAGATTAAACGTGAATAAGTTTCTCTTCATTCCTTCTTGACACTAAGATTACTTTGGAAATCACTGATGGATTACAAAATTAACAGGGCTGCAGTATATAGCAGTGCCATTGTGTAGCTGAGGCTCTGGAGAGCTGTTGAGGTTGCAAGAATACACTAAAACAAGTGTTGAGCACAGCCCCCCTCTTAAAAACATAATTGGGAAAGAGATCCTAAGCAAGGAAAATTAGCATTTAAAGAAGAGCAGTAATAGGAGCTCTTTTATTGCCAACCTAGACCTGTGAAAAAGGTGGCCTCCAAAGTGAAAGCCATGCTACCGAAGATGAAATCTAGCATAGTCCCCATTGATGGCACAAAATATACGTCGCAAGGTTAACCAGGGCAGAACTGATCCTCTGACACAGGGAATAATACAGCTGGTACTAATGATAAATTGCACAAGATGGAGCAGAACCTTCAGAGCATTTGATTAGAAAAAGATTTAGAGGGTTGTTCTTGCTGGAACAACATCAGAATGCTGGGAATACCAGACACTACAAATACTAGTCAGATGAAGGCCTTTGTTGAATAGTTGTTTGTTTGATTGGTTGTGAAACTTTGTTCCAGACATCCATATTTGAGCCCAGACCACCTTCTAGCTAGTCGCCGCACCCTATAATTAAGCTTTTATTTTATAGGGAAAGGGATACTGAAGTAAAGGGGTGTTTACAATGCAAAGGCTCTTCCATATCCTTTCCTGATTTTACAGAAAAAGTGCAGAAATCGTGGCAGTCTTTTCTATATGTGCAAAAACACCTCCGTAATCTGCAACTCAACTATACCATACTTTGTCCAGCCAAGCTAAGTGTGGAGTAACTCGGAAAAGCTCTTTTCTCTGTAACATCTAATGCTGCAATGGACACGCGCCAAGCCAATGAAACATCCTCACATCGTCCTCTCCACTCCCAGAAGAAAGGGGTAGTTGTTTGCCACGGGGCTCTACGATGAGTGGTAGTGGCTAAAATAAAGTAGTCTGTGTATCCGTACGTATTCTGGTGGCATAAGTTGGATAGGTAAAAAAGAGGTTGCACAATGTGTGAGAAAGTGCCCTCTTTCTGCATGGTTGCCCCCACTTTTTGCTGAATTGCTGATGTGCTTTGACTGAGTGTGCCCTGGGCTCCTGCTAATCAGGTACCCAGGGCCTGGGTTCTTTCCCTAAAACTGCATTGAAGCCTAAACCCAATTGGCATCTCTGGCCACAGGTCAGCCCCTGGTAAATGGTACCACAGGTACCCAGGGCACTGTGACCAGAGAAGGCCTCTAAGGGCTGCAGCACTTATTGTGCCACCCTTAGGGACCCTGTACCTTTACACACACACACTGCCTTTGCAGGCTGCGTGTCTTGGTGCAGAACAAAAGCGAAGAGTCGACATGGCAAACATCCCTGTGTGCCATGCCTACAAGCCACTGACCTGGCCTAGGTCAGCCACCCCTCTAGCTGGGTGCACTATACCAGTGGTGAGGGTACAGGTGGATGAGCCCTGTACCCCTACAGTGTCTAAGTCATTCTTAGACATTGTAAGTGCAGTGCTGCCATTAAGAGTATATGGTGCTGGGAGTTTGTCATTGTGAGAAAGTGCCATCTTTCTTGCATGGTATGCCCCCACTTTTTGCTGATGTGCTTTGACTGAGTGTTCCCTGGGCTCCTGCCAACCAGGTACCCAGGGCCTGTGTTCCTTCCCTAAAACTGCATTGATACCTACACCCAATTGGCATCCCTGGCCACAGGTCAGCCCCTGGTAAATGGTACCATGGGTACCCAGGGCACTGTGACCAGGGAAGGCCCCTAAGGGCTGCAGCACTTGTTGTGCCACCCTTAGGGACCCTGTACCTTTACACACACGCACTGCCTTTGCAGGCTGCGTGTCTTGGTGCAGAACAAAAGCGAAGAGTCGACATGGCAAACATCCCTGTGTGCCATGCCTACAAGCCACTGCCCTGGCCTAGGTCAGCCACCCCTCTAGCTGGGTGCACTATGCCAGTGGTGAGGGCATAGAGGCATGAGCCCTGTGCCCCTACAGTGCCCAAGTCCATTCTTGGGCATTGTAAGTGCAGTGCTGCCATTAAGAGTATATGGTGCTGGGAGTCTGTCATTACGAACTCCACAGCACCATAATGGCCCCACTGAAAACTAAGAAGTTTAGTATCAAACTTCTTAGCCCATTAAACCCCCACTGATGCCAGTGTGGGATTTAATGTAAAACGCACTCCAGAGGGCATCTTGGAGATGCCCCCTGAAACCAACCCGACCTCCAGTGTCCGGACTGAGTGGCTGCCCAGGCTGCCACCACCAGACATGTTTCTGACCCCTGGGTCGAGAGCCTCTGCTCTCTGGGGCCTGAAAGAATGCGCATCCTGGGGCGAGGTGCCAAAGCCTCCTCCCGCAGGATGGGCAGGGGGAGCTTCAAAGGCCTGCCGCCTTTTGAGCTTCCCCAGACCACTTGCTGCTTCCAGCAAACTGGTCCCCACTGGTTCTACCCCCACTTCTGGCGGGAGAACCGGCGGGAAAACCAGAGACAGGAAATGGGTTGTGCCCACCTCTGCCAACTCCACCCCTAAGGTGGGGGAGACGAGGTGAAGCCCAATCTCGAGTCCCCGCCATCTTGAGGATGGGGGGACCCAGCCAACCAGGGACAGGCTCCTGCCCCCCTCCCACTAGAGAGGAGCAGAATAGGGGGTGTACCCACCCCAGGGAAGGGACCCATTGGCCCCTGCCCTTACCTACCTGTAACCACCCCTAAATTTAGTATTTAGGGGCTCCCTGAACCTTCCTTCCTCAGTTCCCGAACCCAAAAACAAGAAGAGAAGACGAAGTAAGAAGACCAGCTGTGCAGCTGCTAACAACGAGGCGACGACAACTGACTTGGCCCCAGCCCTACCGGCCTGTCGACCTCTGAACCTGCTCCTGCGGAACCCCGGCCTCAGCAACCTCAAAACCCCGGAGGACCTGACTTCTGTGCCACAGCCTTCAACCCAGGGACTCCCACGAGCAGTGGTACTGCTCAAAAGAACAAACTCCAAAAGACCCAGCCCTGGCACGGAACCGCGAAACCTGCACCCTCTGCACCCGCCGAGCCCGGCCTGTGCCTGAGAGAACCAAGACTTTGAGGACGTCCCCCCGGCGATTCTGACCTGGAATCCAGTGCCCAAGGACCCTCCTCGACGACCCAGACGACGCCTGCAGCCTCAGGACAAGGGACCCCTCCAACCGCGACCAGCAGGGGGTAAGATTTCCAGACCTCAAAAGACACCCCTACACCCGGCGCCCCACGGCCCCCTGTGCCCCACTCCTGGGTGTCTACCTATCCTCCAAGACCCCAACTTACCTCCCAAAGTGCTGGTCGCCCCTGAAGAATCACCGTCCCCGAGCCTGCAGCCTTTTTTCACCGTCCAAGCTCTCCATTGGTTAACATTGAGCGCCCGACGGCTCAAAAGCACCCTGCACCCAGCCGCCCGAGTGCCCCTGGAAGTGCAACCTCTACCCTAACCTACTTCCCCATTTGCCCTGGGCAAGTGACCAGGAGCCCAGCTCCCACAGCCGCGTGGCCTGCTTGCCAGCAGCCACCAACCTGAGGCCCCCTGCCTGCCATAGGATAACATTGGGCCTACTCACTCTGCACCCGGCCGCCCCTGTGCCGCTGAGGGTGTAACAACTGTACTTACCTGATACTGGGGGACCCCTGAGTCTATGCCCAGAACCTTAACTCTGCCAGTCGAGTACTTACCCAAAGACCGATAACTCACTTTTCTTCCATAGGGTAACACTGACTGGCTCGCACCTGGAATTTCTTCTAAGTGTGGAGTTTTGGAACTTTAAAATATTCACCTAAAATCAACCGAGTCACGAAAACGAACATACTCACCTGGCATTAGAAGAGGCCCCAGTGCTGGACCGGGGTGCCCAACACTGGCCCCAAAAAGTAATCCCAACGTTACTTACCGCTAACTCCATTTTCTTCCATAGGGATCCATTGACTGGTTTTCTGTGAAATGTCTTCTAAGTGTCTACTTTTGAAATACTAAAATATTGTTTAAAAATCACAACAGTAACGAATCCCGAACTACTCACCTGCTATCAGGAGAGACGTCAGTCTTTTAGACTAGTACCAACCATGAAAAGTAATTTTTATCGTACTTACCAGTAACTCGAAATTCCTCTCATAGGATATCATTGCCTGCTTTTGTTGAAAAAGTTTCTAAGTGTCGATTTCTGCATTTTACAAATATTCTTTAAAAATCGTGCCAACGATACAAACGTAATTACTTACCTGTTTTAGCTAGATACCCCAGTGCTGAACCCGAGAACCCAGCACTGGATTACAAAAGTAACGTAAACCTGCTTTGCTTGCAAACTGCATTTCCTTCCATAGGATAACATTGGTAATTTTACCCAGAAAAGTTTCTAAGTGTCGACTTTTGAAATACAGTAATATTCCTCAAAAATCCCTACAATAACCAAAACGCTTTTTCTTACCTGTTTCCAGGAAGTGTCCCAGGACTGAATCCAGGATCCAGTCCTGTGGTTAGAAAAGTAACCTACAAAGTCATTAATTGTAATTAATCACAATTTTCCATTAAGCTCAATGTTGCATTGTATTTGACCCTCTGGCACCAACTGTGATTACTACCACCAACAAGTCTATTGCCTATTTGTAATGTGGCTAACCAGAACATCTCATACTGAGAAAGTATATTTTGACCCTATTGTTGGTTCTAAAATAAAACAAGCATATATTTTTTTTATATATACAAACCATTGGCCTAGAGTTCAGTTCTTGAGTGTGTGGCTTCATTTGCTGACTGAGTGTGTACAACAAATGCTTTACACTGTCCTCTGATACTGCCTTAATGCTCGACCAAGCTACCACTTTGGAGAGTAAGGTTATATCTAACTTTAGCCTCTGCCAAACCTCTGGGGGACTGGGGACTCTGTGCACACTGAACCTTACTTGGGTGCAGTATATACAGAGCCACTTTCCTACAGTCATTACGAACGCCACAGCACCATAATGGCTACATTGAAAACTGAGATGTTTGGTATCAAACTTCTCAGCACATTAAACCCACACTGATGCCAGTGTGAGATTTAATGAAAAATGCACACAGAAGGCATCTTAGAGATGCCCCCTGAAAACTAACCTACCACTAGTGTCCAGGCTGAGTGGCTACTTTCAGCTGCCACCACCAGACATGTTTCTGGACCCCTGGGTCAGGGTTCACCAAGGGGAAGCTTCAAAGGCTTGCCGCCTTTGTGAGCTTCCCCAGGCCACTTGCTGCTTTCAGCAACTGGTCCCCAATGGTTTTGACCCCCACTTTGGGCGGGAGAACCGGCGGGAAAAACAATTGAGGAAGAGAGGTGTGCCCACCTCTGCCAACTCCACCCCTCAGGTGGGGCAGGCGAGGTGAAGCACAACTCTCAGTCCCCGCCATCTTGCAGATGGGGGGACTCAGCCAACCAGGGAAAGGCTTATGCCCCCCTCCCCCTGGAGGGTGGCATAATAGGGGGTGTACCTACCCCAGGGAAGGGACACATTGGTCCCAACCTTTTTACCTACCTGCAACGCCCCTAAATCTAGTATTTAAGGGCACCCCCTGAACCTTGCTTCCTCAGACCAGAAGAAACTACAAGAAAAGAAGAAGGACCGAACAGCCGTGCAGAAGCTAACAAGAGGAAGACGCCCACTGACGTGGCCCCAGCCCTACCGGCCTGTCTCCAGCCCTACCGGCCTGTCTCCACCTTGAACCGGCTCCTACGAAATCCTGATGTGTCCTGCAGCCAGCAACCTCGAAAACCCCGGAGGACCTGCCTGCCTTCAACCACGAAGACTGTGTCTCCCGTGAACACCGGATTTGTTCATCTGCAACCTCTGGCTCCGGCCGGACACCGCGGATCCGCCCCACTCTGCACCCGCTGTCCACGGCCCGAGCTCGTGTGGGCAAACACCACGAGGTGTTCTGCCCGCCGAGCCAAACCCGAGATCCGGCGACCCCTGTGGCCTGCTCGCCAGCAGCCACAAACCGGAGGCCCCCTATCCCCCATTAGATAACATTGGGCCTCAGCACTCTGCACCGGGCCGCCCTAGTGCCGCTGAGGGTGTAACAAGAGTGCATCCCTGACCCTGGGGGAACCCTGAGTCTACCCCCAGAACCTCAACTCCCACTACCAAATACTTTTGCAGCGTGAATCTTTCTGGATTCACTATGCTGTGCATTATTCCGCCATCTCGTGGTTGGGTCCGGATTCGTAGTCTTTTCTTTGTTTTTGTGGGTTTTTTTTTGTTGTTGGCCCAGGTGGGCGGCGACGCCCCACCATTTGGTGTCTTCGGTGACGTCGTCGCGCTTCCTGCGGAAGCTCCCACCCTTGGTAGCCATATTCAGATTCTTTTTTCCGCCGTGGGGTCTGGATCGTTGCCGAGAAGTTTCAGAAAATTTGGACGAGGAATCTCAAAGTCGAATATCACCACAGAAGATCGTTCCCGAGACACCGGACGACGACACAAGTAAACCGGAGACAACAAGAAGGACGACGAGGTAGAAGGTCCACGACCGAAATCTCGACGCCTACGGAGAATGCGCTCACAGGGGGCTCCCTGAGAGCGGTTATGGACAAGACACCGTTTAAGTTTTGCCAGAACTGTCACCACAAGTACGCACAGAAGGACCAGCACCCAGTCTGTAACCTCTGCTTGCCGCTCGAACACACCAGTGAAGACTGCAACGCGTGTTCGGCGTTCACCCCGAAGACCCTCCGAGTAAGAGAGAGAGAAGGGCGAACTACAACATGCAGGGCCAGGGACCAGCACCATCGCTCCGAGACCTGGGCCTCTCGAGCGGAGAGGAAGACAACATCGCAGAGGGACCGGAGGACTGCTTTCGTCGAGGTCCATAAGAAAACGTCGAAGGAGGTAAGGGAGTCGTCGACCCCAAGACACCCAAGCGACGCTCGAAAGAGTGAAGCCAGAACCCCGAGCGACACTCTTAGAAGTGTAGAAAAGTCCTCAAAGGGAGCGTTGCCGCCGAAACCCTCGACGAAAGCAACAGCATCCAAGGACAAGCAACCGAGCGGATCCTTCGAGAAGGACTCCCAATCGGCGAAAGCCTCCGAAAAAACAAAGGCGTCGAAGGTCACCTCCGAAAAGGAAGCCTCGACACCGAGAAAGGAAGGCCCGGCGTCCTCTTCGACGACCGCGACCACAAAGAGAGGCGCTGCACCACTCGACGCCGAAAAGGCCCACGAGATGGCTAAAAAGAAGAGAAGGCTCGAGGCAGAGATGGCGAGCATCCTGCAACGTAAAAAAGAATTCGACGAGAAGATGAAGCAATACGCTATTCCGTCGAAGCCAGCGCACGAGGCACTCTAGGAGTTCGACGCCGAATACATCGAGCCCTCAAACACCCGAACCGCTCGAAGACCAGGACGAAGAAGACTACGACTTCGAAGGCGAAGAAGAGATGCAGTCTTACCGGGACTCAGAGCCCTCGGAGGCACAAGACTTGGACTGGCAAGACCTCGACGCAGAGTCACCAGAAGAGGGGGTAGACTCTTACCCCTCGAGGCCTTCGCCGACGGACGACATCTGAGTCTACAATGGAGTCGTCCAGAAGGCTGCAAAGACATATGGGGTCGAAATGCAGGAGGAAAAGACAAAAGCAGGTTTCCTCTTCGAAACACTGCTCCCTCAACAAACAAAGAGCCAATTCCTACCCATGCTGCCCGGCGTCCTGGACCAGGGAAGGGAGGCCTTCAGAGAACCTGCAGTCTGCAAGGCGGTTACACCTAGAAGTGAAAAAAAATATAAGCATTCCACAAAAGACCCGGCGTACATCCAAGGGTCAGTGCCAGCAGACTCTATTATCGCAGCAACGGCCAGGAAAAGGGCCGGTGTGCCCACCAACACAGGCCCACATCCAGACAAGGAGAGCAAGCGAATAGACCTCACAGGACGAAAGGTGGAGAGGAACGCAGCCATACACTGGCGCATCGCCAACTCCAACGCCCTCATCAGCAGGCATGCATACCAGCATTGGGATGAAATGAGCCAGCTCATTACACACCTGCCAGAAGAATACCAACAAAGGGCTAATTACCTAGCGGACGAGGGCAAGGCTATCGCGAACACTTGCCTAAAGTCAGCCTTGGACGCAGCAGAAAACTCCAGTATGCAAATGATGATAGGGGTGACTGAAAGGAGACACGCATGGCTCAGGATCTCGGGCTTCAAGCCGGAGGTACAGAGTAACATCCTTAACACACCTTTCGACGGAGAGAAACTGTTTGGAGCACCGGTCGACGACAAGTTGACGCAACTAAAAAAGGACAACGAAACTGCGAGGTCCATGGGAGCACTGCAGTTCAGGGGAATGAGAAGAGGAAACCCCTCAAGGCGGCCCAATGGTAGAGGGGGCAATGCACCCACCACTTCACACCAGTCCCCCCCAGCAAGGATACCAGGGGAACAACCAGGGCCCAAGCCAACAGGGACAACAGCAGCAAAATTGGCAGTACCAACCCAGAGGGCGGTCCTTTCGAGGGCGCGGTTACGGACGGGGACAGGCCCGAAAAGGGGGACAGCAGCCCACCTCAAAGTGACTCCACAAACAAACCAAACCCTCCCCTATTAACACCAAGGGAGAGGAGAAGTCAACAAAAGGACAAAATAAAAAACACACAGCCAACAAATAACCACCGAGCATACAACCCCAGTTGGGGGCAGAATAGGAAAGTTCCTCACACAATGGAGGAACATTACCACGGACAAGTGGATACTGAACATCATACAGCACGGGTACTGCATAGAACTACAAAAACACCCCCCAGGCAGAAAACCAAGACACCGGGCAATTCCCGCAAGGGAGCTCGCCCTCCTACGCCTAGATGCAGAGGAGCTGCTACAAAAAAGAGCAATAGAACCAGTTCCAATAAACGAAAGGAACAAGGGAGTATACTCAACGTACTTCCTAGTGCCAAAGGTAGACGAGACACTAAGACCAATACTGGACCTCAGATTCCTGAACAAATTCGTAAAAACTCAAAAATTCAAAATGACTTCACTTCAGGAAGTAATACCCCAAATCCAACAAGGGGATTACATGGCGACCATAGACTTGAAAGATGCATATCTGCACATACCCGTCAACCACAAACACAAACGTCTACTAAGATTCGTGATGGGCCACAATCACTACCAGTTCACAGTGCTAGCCTTCGGACTAAAGTCCGCACCAAGGGTGTTCACAAAATGCCTAGCAGCAGCTGCAGCGCACCTTCGGAGGAAGGGCATACATGTATACCCCTACCTCGACGACTGGCTGGTGAAAGCAGGATCATACAGACACTGCAAGGATCACATCAATCAAGTCATACAAACACTGTCCAGACTAGGTTTCTCAATACATTGGGAGAAGTCGTCAACAAAACCACAGCAAATCAAAATATTCTTAGGGGCACAGATAGACAGCACACAGTCCAAGGTGTTCCCCAGCAACAAGAGAACTATAGCGCTCCTGAAGGAAACACGTCATTACCGCAAGGGGCAAGTTCTGACAGTGAGGAAAGTGAGCAGAACAATGGGGATGATGGCATCGTGCATCCACCTAGTCCCACATATCAGGCTGCACATGAGACCGTTCCAAGAATGGATACAGCAGCAGTGGTCACAAGCGACAGGGAGTTGGGAAGATCTAGTGGTTGTCACACACGCAGTGCAGCAAGAAATAGCGTGGTGGAAGGAAGAGAACATATTACAAGGGAAGCCATTCACACAGCCAACTCCAACAGTGAACATCACAACAGACGCCTCACAGCAGGGCTGGGGCGCGCACATGCACAGACTCCGCGTCAGGGGGCTGTGGCCACAACAAGATGCAGTGAAACACATCAACTACCTAGAACTAAAAACTGTGTTCCTAGCCTTAAAAGCCTTTCAAAAGCAGCTTTACGGACAGAGAGTGCTGATACAAACAGACAACACAACCACCATGTTCTACATCAACAAACAAGGGGGTACACAGTCAGCACCGCTATCAAACCTAGCACAGGAAATTTGGAGATGGGCCATCCCTCTAAGGATAGACCTACTGGCAATACACCTCCCAGGAATAGACAATGTAGAGGCAGACCGACTCAGCAGACAGACGTCAGCATCCCACGAATGGGAGCTCAATCAACAGGAGGTGCAGCGGTTGTTCCAAAAGTGGGGTACACCACGGATAGACCTGTTTGCAACACTCCAGAATGCAAAATGCCAACATTACGCATCCAGACAACCGGACCAAAGGTCCCTAGGGAATGCGCTATGGATAAGTTGGTCGAACGAATTTGCATACGCTTTTCCCCGATACCACTGTTACACAAGGTACTCAGCAAATGCAGGAGCAGCAGCATGACACTCATACTGGTGGCACCGCAGTGGGCCAGACAATCATGGTTCTCACAAATAATGGAAATGGCGCAGGAACCAGCACACAGGTTCAGCAGAAGGAAAGACCTCCTCACAATGCAAGACGGAAAAGTGCTCCACCCAGAACCAGAGAGCCTCAGCCTAGCAGCATGGCTCCTGAGGACCTAGAATTCGCACACCTCAAGCTACCACCAAGCACCATGGCAGTTCTCAGAGAAGCAAGGAGACCCACTACAAGAAAATGTTACATTGCAAAGTGGAAAAGGTTCTCGCAATGGTGCATTAAAGAGGGACTGCAACGAAAAGTCACAAAAGAATCAACGGTACTACAATACTTAACGCACCTACTACACAGCGGGCTAAGTTACTCGTCACTAAGGGTTCACTTAGCAGCCATAGTGGCCTACACCAGGGGAGAAGCGGGGAAAAGCTTCTTCACCTCCCAGGTGGTCAAAAGATTCCTGGAAGGGGCTAAAAGAATAGCCCCCTAAAAGAATGCCAGCCCCAAGCTGGAACCTCAACACTGTGCTAACACAGTTGATGAAACCACCATTTGAGCCCATACACAAGATAACACTGCACATGCTCACACTAAAAACGGCATTCTTAGTGGCTATCACGTCACTGCGAAGGGTCAGTGAACTGCAGGCTCTTACACTACAAGAGCCCTACTTGCAAATACACAAGGACAGAATTGTCTTGAGAACAGACCCACACTTCCTGCCAAAGGTGGTGTCGCGGTTCCATATTAAACAGACAATACAGATACCAAGTTTCTTCCAGAAACCATCAACGCCCACAGAAGGGGCGCTACACACGCTGGACGCCAGAAGGGCAGTGATGCACTACATAGAAAGGACAAAGGAATGCAGGAAAACAAAACAACTCTTTGTTTCCTTCGCAAGCAGTTTCCTGGGACGGCCAGTAACAAAAAATACCATAGCACGATGGATTGCACAAGCAATACAACTCTGCCACAAGCAGGCAGGACAAGAGTTAGAGGGAGCCGCCCAGGCTCACTCAACAAGGAAGAAAGGAGCAACGGTTGCGTTCCTAGCAAACACACCTATACAAGACATTTGCCAAGCGGCAACATGGTCTTCCGTGCACACGTTCACCAAACACTACTGTGTGGATATCCAGATGAACAAAGAGGCACAAGTAGGACAGAAGGTCTTACAGCACATTTTCAGCAACCAATGCTCATCTTCCACCCAACCACCGCAATAACAAAACCGCTACAAAGTCTATGCACAGCATAGTGAATCCAGAAAGATTCACGCTGCAAAACGAATAGTTTCTTACCTGTCGGTGTAGTTTTGCAGCTTGAAGACTTTCTGGATTCACTAGCGAACCGACCCGCCTCCGCCAGGAAGATAACATAGGAGGTTAAGGGTACAACTAGACTACATACAAAGTTTAGAGGGATCAAAAGGAAAATTGAAAAATAAAAGACAAAGACATAGACAACAAAACTGTAAGAGGAAAAAGAAAAAAGAATCCGAAGATGGCTACCAAGGGTGGGAGCTTCCGCAGGAAGCGCGACGACGTCACCGAAGACACCAAATGGTGGGGCGTCGCCGCCCACCTGGGCCAACAACAACAAAAAAAAACACAAAAACAAAGAAAAGACTACGAATCCGGACCCAACCACGAGATGGCGGAATAATGCACAGCATAGTGAATCCAGAAAGTCTTCAAGCTGCAAAACTACACCGACAGGTAAGAAACTATTCGTTACCTTAAAACTGATAACACTATTTTCCTCCATAGGATAACATTGACTGTTTTTCTTGGAAAAGTTTCTAAGTGTGGAGTTTGAAAACCTAAAGAAATTCTTTAAAATTTTACTGTTTAACAAAAAGGATTTTACTTACCTGTTTACAGGAAATGTCCCAGAGTAGTATCCATGTATACTACTCTGTGTAAGAAAAGTAATCTAAAAAGTAACTTACCTGGTATTTTACTGAAAAGCCCATTCAAGTCTATGTACTGTGTTTATAAAGCATTGCATTTCTCTGCAACAATACTGTAAGTCAAAACAAAGTGCATATACAATTACAATTCAAACTGTGTTACATTTACTGCAAAGTACTGATCACTTACCTGGGCCAGGCTTGCTTGGTTCTAGGAAATAAAATAACTAAAAGAATATTTTTATACAAAAACAATTGGTCTGAAGTTCAATCTTTGAGTGTGTGAATTCATTTGCTGACTGGGTGTGTTCAACAAATGCTTAACACTGTCCTCTGATACTGCCTTACTGCTCGACCACACTACCACAAATGGAGAGTGAGGTGCTATCTAACTTTACCTCTGCCTACCTTTGGGGTTCCACTGGACTCTGTGCACACTATACCTCACTTTGGTATAGTATGTACAGAACAAGCCTTCTACACAATGTCTGATAATCGGGTCTGCCATTAATACAAGACCACTGTGTACAAGTTGTGTAATGTGCGAACGGTAGCCCTGATGGCTTTGGCACATGGTGGTAATAAATTATATAAACTTTGACTGGTTCTCCAAAGGCCTGAAAGGTAGATTGCATCATAACAATGGCAATCTGAGGTTGACCACTACGTTTTAGACAACTGAACTACTAGGAACTAATATACCATCTTACTGTTTGTTGTGATTGCGTTTAACTTCAGTGTTGAATATGTCGGGGAGGGCTCTCTTTAACAATTGGTGTTAATAAGGATGTGGGAGTAAGGGAAATCCTTTTTTTTAGTTTTCTTCCAACCTAACAAGACAACTTTTGTATGGTCTTGATGGTATTTAACATATGCATCCTAGTAAGCAAACTGTAATTTTGGATCTGTTATTTCGCTATAAGGGATCCCTCCAAAAAAGTGATACCTTAGCAACAATTAATATTTTAAGTTGTAATGTATGAAGGCTAAATAAGTCCAAAAAGGTAAGATGCGTCTCTGTATATCTAGATGCACGTAAAATAGGTGACCTTGATGCAAGAGCAGCATCGTCATTGTAGCACACTCCTCTTTCACCGCTAAATGGGCAGCCCAGAGGTTTTTTACCTCCAGTGTGAGAAAGTGCCTCTTTTGACATGGTTAGCCCCCACTTTTTGCCTGGACATTGATGTGGTTTCGATTATGTGGTTTCGATTATAGTGCACATAGTCCCTGCCAACCAGGTCCCCTGTGCCGGTGCTTTTTTCCTAAAACCATATCGACAATTGGTACTTCTTCCCCCTGTAAATCCTTAGTAAGTGGTACCCTGGGTACCTAGGGCCTGGGAGCTGAAGAGGGTCCCCTGGGACCCCCTCACTAGAACCATGCCACTGCCTTTGCAGCTTGCATGCCCCTGCGAGGTGAAAAATGACAGTCTAAATGGCACCCTGCCTGCGTGCCATGCCAGCCAGCACTGCTTGAAGGTATAAGTCACCCCTCTAGCAGGCCTTACAGCCCTAAGGCAGGGTGCACTATACCACAGGTGAGGACATATTTGCATGAGTGGAGATTCCCCTACAATACTTAAGTCAATTCTTAAATATTGTAAGTGCCCGGAAGCCATAAGGAGTACATGGGCTGGTAACATGACAACTCGAGTTTCCCAGCACCATGATGGCTTCACTGAAACCAGGAGTGTTTGGTACCAAACAACTCTGTGTAATAAACTCACACTAATTCCAGTGTGAGATTTATTAAACCATGTATTCGGAGGGCACCTCAGAGGTGCCCCCTGAAAACCAACAATCCTGATGTGGTCTCTGACTGGCTTTAGCAACCTGCCACACATGGACATTTTTCTGGACCCCTGGGTGGAGAGCCTCTGCTCTCTGAGACCAGAAACAATGCATATCCTGGGGGAGGTGTCACACCTCCTTCCCCAGGATGGGCCCAGTGCTCAAAGGGGAAACTTCAAAGGCCTGCCACCTTTGTAATGCAACCCCCAGCCTCTGCTGCTAGCAGCAGATGGCAGCCCCGGGTTTACACCCCCACTTTGGGTGGGAAAACTTAGAAAGACTAGGAGGTGTGCCCACCTTTGCCAACTCCACCCCTCAGCTCTCTGGTGGAGGAGATGAAGTTAAGCACACTTTTCAGTCCCCTCCATCTCGAAGATGAGGGGAATCCTCCAATCGGGGCAAGGTCTATTGCCCCCTCCCACAGGAGGGTGGCATAATGGAGGGTGTAGTCACCCTAGGTAATGTGTCCATTGGCCCTACCTGCTACTCCCCTAAAACGCCCCCTAAATCTAGTATTTGAGGCTCCCTCAGACCTTGAAGTTAGTTACCTGTGACCTAAGAAGAGGGACGAAGAAGACGCCGTGCAGCGATGCTTGAAGACGACTACTGACATGGCCCCAGCTCTACCAGCCTGTCTCCAGCTTCAAAGACCCTGCGAGACAACTACGTCTATCCTGCAGCCAGCGACTTCCAGAAACTCGAGGAACACTGCCTGAACTTTGAATAAGACCAGAACTCCCGAGGACAGTGATTCTGTCCTCAAGAATCCAACACAAAGGACGTCAGTGCCCTTCGGAACTGCGAGTCCTGGCCACTCTGCACCTGACGCCTACGGCCCATGTCGCCCAACGACCCAGAACAGGTTCCCCTGCGATCCTGACCTCAAGTCCAGTGTTTGCTGACCCCTCCTAGACTCCACAATGACACCTGCAGCCTGAATCTAGAGGCTCTCCCTGACCGCGATCAGAAGACTCTGATGTCTAAAGGCACCCCTGCACCCCCAGCCCCTGGGCCTTGTTGAGCTGAATCGACGGTGCCCCTACGACCCCCTACATCTCCATTTACCTCGGCTGTCGTTGATCTCCCTCCTGTAACCTCTGGTGCGACGCCTGCAGCCTGTTTGTTGAAAGCAAAGACTCCATTTAAGAGCATTGGGCGCCCAACGTCACATTTGCTCCCTGAATCTGACCGCCCCTGTGACGCTGGTGGTGTATGTTTGGTGCTGATTTGGACCCCCCCCGTACTTGCTCTAACCCCAAAGCTTGGCCCCTACCACCCATTTACCTACCTGCAAGCAGTGTGTCTTAGAGTACCCCCAGTTTCCATTGAAACTCGTTGGGCCGAATTTCGATTTTGACCTCTGCACCTGGCCACCCCTATGCCGCTGGTGGTGCAGTTTTGGTACGCACCTGACCCTTGCCGACCTTTGGTCCAGAAGACTGGAACTGTAAGTTGCGCACTTACCTGTTTAATCTCATTATTGTTTTCCACCATAGGATAATATTGCACTGTCCACTTTTGAAAGTGAAAAGTATTTTTATTTAAAAACATACTTACAACATCCGCATCAAAGGCGTGCCACTTCAAGCGGACGGTGGCAAACTGGAGGAGTGGGTACTCCGCTTTTTTCATCACGCCGCACCAGCACTAGGAGATAAGATGATCATTTTGGATCGTACCCACCGCGCCGGCAGGCCTGCCTCCGGCCGGGGACAGCAGCAAGACATCTTCACCTGCCTTCACTCATATTGGCAGAAGGAAATCATCATGAGTGCCACCCGTGACCAGGCGACCGTGGCGTTCGAGGGTCTCCAGGTGGGAGTCTTCCAGGACCTCTTGCCCCTCACACTTCAACGCCGCAAAACTCTGAAGCCAGCCACCACATAACCTCCGGGACCAAGGTATTCGCTACCGATGGGGACACCCGTTCAGGCTGTCTTTTATTTGGAATAAAGAGCTGCGAGTGGTGCGAACCCTTAAATAAGCGCAGGAAATCCTCTGGATCGCCATGGAGGAAGGAGGAGGCTCCAAGCCGCTAGAGGAAGGCCCATCATCTAAGCGGCCACCCAAGCTGAACCGGAGACGAGGTCCCAGAAGGGGGAACAGCACAAAACCCTCTGAACAAGAACGCCAGAAAGAAAGGGAAGCTCTTCTGCGACAGATACAGAACCGCAAGGGTGCGGGTGACCATCTTAATGAGTGATCTCAACCGGCGCTAGTCTGGGGACACGGACTGAGACGGCAGATAGAAAGCCTGGGGCGAGCGACTTCGGCCTTGGTGAGGGGAGCCCAACCCCTTGGATGCGATTATCGACTACAGGACACATGCACGATGGTGCAATCCATTGCCGACGGACGGCGGATCATCTGTTTAATTGGTTTTTCTTGCTCTGTCTTTCTCCTCTTTCTTGTTCTTCTTTCCATATTTCTGAGGTCAGAGGTCTTCACATGCTTAGGCAGGGATATACCCCGGCACGAGGGTTCATTCATATCACGAGATGGCCTGGGGCACACCAAACCATGTCCTCGGTTGGTAGGGGCGGCATGGGGGGGGGAATACGCTTCAGCACCCTGTGCTACTAGCCAGACCCCTTCTAGTGGGTGATATAGCTCCCCCAAGACGAGCTGTTAAATTCACAAATTCACAAATGCACTGCACGCAGAGAGCTTACTACAATCCGCTCGGAGGGCAGCCTATTGGGGGGGCGGAATCTGGCAGTGGTGTCTGGTCCACCGGCCGGATTTCATGGGAGGTTGGGGACGGGAGGAAGCACACAGTTCGGCTCACTGTTCTGCACCTACGTTCTGCCATGGCTTATGCCCACACATCCCCCAATGACAGGTCTTCAGGTTCTTATCTTGAGCTTCAATGTCCGGGGTCTTAACTCGCCCATTAAACGGCGGGCTCTCCTTGCTATGCTAAGAGATGCTAAATGTGATATCTGCCTCTTACAAGAGACTCATCTCTTGCGAGCTGATTGGAAACGCCTCAGGTCGAAATGGTTTGACAGACAGTATTTCTCATCGGGGTCCGGGAAGAGGGCGGGGTGGCCATCCTGTTGGCAACGCAGTTCCAGGGGACAGTGCTGGGAGTGCACGCAGAAAAACCGGGCAGGTTGCTGGCACTGAGGGTATCAGTTGGGAACCACACATGCACAATGGCTTCTGTCTACAGCCCTAATGAACAGCAGGAAACCTCCTTCTGGGACTCGCTGAACACTATCATTGGGTCCCCGGACGAGGACTTGGTGGTTGGGGAAGACTTTAACCTGGCCCCAGACGCTCGGTTGGACAGATCGGTTCTCCGTGTGGGGCACTCGCGGTCCCTTTTTAACCTGGCCCCCGACGCTCGGTTGGACAGATCGGTTCTCCGTGTGGGGCACTCAAGGTCCCTTTCGCAATCTATGTTACGGAGGCTGGGGGAGGTTGGGCTCACAGGATGCTTGGAGACACCGCTACCCAACGGCTCGGGAATATACCTTCTTTTCCGCGGCACACTAATCCTACGCGCGCATAGACTTGTTCTGGACTTCGCCAAGAGTCACGAGGGCTACAGAGGATGTTGCGATCGGGACGGCGGCGCTTTCGGATCACTCCCCGGTTTCCCTTGTGTTGCTTCTGCCCGGGGGATCTCCCCGCCAGAGGACATGGAGGCTGAACCATAAGCTACTCACATACGATACTAATGTCACCGAGATACGGAGCGCTATACAAACGTATTTGGCAACCAATGATGATGGCTCGGTAGCTGTCCCCGTGGTGTGGGATGCGCTGAAGGCGGTCATAAAGGGTCGGTTCCTAGCCATTGCGGCGGGACTGAATAAGGAAAGGAGAGATAAGAGGGAACACCTGGAGGGCCAAATTAGGGAGTTGGAGGGGGTCCACCGCCGGACAGGGGCGTTCCAAACGTGCTGGCTATTTAATACGACGATGAAACGGCTAAGGGCCCTTGACCGGGCCGTATATGCCCTTCTGCGCACCAGACAGTGTTTTTACCAGGGGGGGAGAGGAGCCGGGAAACTCTTAGCCCACTTACTTCGAGCTCAGACAAATGCACGTCGTATAGCAGAGATTAGGAATGGTCGCGGAGAGATCCTCTGGTCAGATACGGACATTGCGGCCGAATTTGAGGCCTTCTATACCGCTCTCTACACAGCGGAACACTTGGATCCGTCGGCGGCCGAGGTGTACACTCGTGGGGCACCGGTGTCCCCCCTTCCGCCCATGGATGCGGCCAAGCTGGAAGCGGACACCCGTCCTGCGGGCTATACACGGACTCTCCCCCGGTAAAGCCCCGGCTGAGGATGGCTTTTCGGCTGACTTCTACAAAGTTTTCGTGTCGGACCTTACCCCTCTCCTAACCCGACTGTTTAATACCTTTAGCGCAACTGGGAGTTTGGCCCCGTCGATGTCAATAGCTGAAGTGGTTGTGATACCTAAACCGGGAAAGGACCCCCAAGACTGCGCATCGTACCGTCCTATATCCCTTCTAAATGTGGATCTGAAGGTTTTTACCAGTATTTTGGCGGCGCGTCTCGCTCCCCACATGCAAGGACTGGTGGATCCAGACCAGTCGGGATTTATTCAGGAACGTAACTGCAGCGACGGGACCAGGCGACTATGCCACCTTCTGGATAAAATGCAGCGCACGCAGATCCCGGCAGTGCTCCTGTCGGTGGACGCTGAGAAGGCATTTGACCGGGTCCACTGGCCCTACCTGCGACAGGTCTTACACAGATTAGGCATTGGGTAGCGATACATGAGATGGGTGAACTGCATATATAACAGACCGGAGGCACTAATCAGGGTAAACAGGGTTGCGTCCCGTCCCTTCCAGATTGGGAGGGGCACTAGACAGGGGTGTCCACTCTCACCCCTCCTCTTTGCGCTCTATATGGAGCCGTTCGCCGAAAGAGTCAGGCAGCCCCCCACCAACACCCGGATTCGGATAGGAGATGGAGAACATAAGATTTCGCTTCACGCAGCCGATGTGGGGCTTTTTCTTACACAGCCGTCGCTCTCCCTGCCCCCCCTCTTGGCGGAGATAGAGGCCTTTAGCGCCATCTCGGGCTTTTAAATCAACCTCCGGAAGACACAGGCCCTTAGCCTAACCCTTCCCAAAGCAGACCAGCAACAACTAGCGACGCAGTTCCCATTCGCATGGGCTCCCAGTGGCATTATGTACTTAGGGCTGCGGATTTTTCCCACTGTTGAGAAGATAACCCAGGTGAACAATTCAGAGATCCTGGCTAAAGTACAAAGGGATCTCCTTAGCTGGAAGAAGCACGTAATGTCATGGTTGGGCAGACTAGCTGTGATCAAAATGTCTCTTACCCCGCATCCTATACATAATGCAGACGCTTCCGTTACACCCTCCGCCTAGAATATTGGCCCAACTTCAGCAACTCATTGGGGGTTTCTTATGGGGAGGAAGAAGGCACGCATGGCTCGACACCTGATGTATTTAAGACAAGACGACGGGGGACTCGGGGTCCCACACCTGAGGCGTTACTTTGAGGCAGCGCAATTACGCTGCATGATAAAGTGGTACAAGTTGGAATCGGAAAAGCACTGGTGCTTTGACGGCGCAATCGCAGCATGCACATCTGGAAGGTTCCCTGGCTTCCCAAATGACACCGCCCGCCTGGAGTGTACATATCCCCTGTCTTGAGGTCCACCATGAGGGTCTGGGGACAGAGTGCAGGAGAAGTGTGGGCTCTCGACTGCTATGTCACCTCTGACCCCCTTCATCGGCAACCCGGACTTCCCCCCCCCGCCCCGCCCCCCCCCCCCACGCTAGCAAAGGGAATGACTACCTGAAATGGCAAGAGGCCAATTGCAAACGAATAGGGGACCTTTTTGACGAACAGGGTATTCTGGACTTCCCCCAACTAGTGTCGGGGTTTTGGGATCCCCAGGGAAGCATACTGGCAATACCTGGCGGTGCGCCACTGGGTCACCCAATCCCAGGTACACCCCCATGCAGGTCGCACCCTGACTAAATTAGAGCTCTGGTTCATCACCCGTAACTCAGACAAACACCTACTGTCGGACATCTACACTTTTCTGAACAAAGCTAAAAATAACACTAAATCCCCAGCGTAGCGAAGGTGGGAATCAGAATTGGAGCGGGAATTTTCCCCGAAGGAATGGCGGGACATTCATAGAGCCAGAGCCGCCTCCTGCAGCACCGCGGGTAAGGAAAGGTTTTTAAAAATTGCGCATTATTGGTACTATACCCCAGCACTAATTGCACGGTGGAAACCAGGAGGGGATGATCTCTGTTGGCGCAGATGTGGACAGCCAGGCCCACTAACACACATTCTCTGGCAGTGCCCTAAGATAGACCTTTTGGGACTCCATCTTACCGAACATTGACAGCAACTACCACACCGAAATACCTAGATTCCCCAGCTATATCCTACTGGGACTCCCTAATCCCCTTAGGTCTTGCAGGGGCAGAGCAATCACCTTAGCGTTAGGCGCCGCTAAGCAAGTGTTATTATCTAGGTGGGGTACGGAAGACTTCCCAACAAAATTGGACTGGCTACACAAGGTCTGGGAGGTGGTGGGCATGGAAAGGATCACGGCCGGGCTCTCCCGAACGTTACCCAGATTTGACAGGACATGGGGCTCCACTGTTGCCTACTTATCCTCTGAATTTGTGGAATTCACGTGCCCACGATACTTGCTGGTTCTCAGGCTTCCCACTATGACTCCCACCGAAGAGAAACCCACTCCCGAGGACGGGGGTCCCCCCCACTAGCTAGAACCTTGCACACTTGGGATATGGACAGTACTTAGGCCTCTGACTATCTTCTTCTCACTTACCTTGATTATTTTCTTTCTACTCTCTACAGTATTCTCATATCCTTCATTATTCCCCACCGGCCAACGGTTGTAGGAGGTGGTTTTGATTACCTTTGACACCTAAAACTGAAATAAAATGATTTAAACCATAAAACCGTATTTACCTTATTGTGAAGATCTTGGTCTTGAAATAAAGTGCAAACAAAGCTTATTTTTCCGAAATTGATGTGGATCTCCTTTTTGAATCGTGTCAGTTATTGGTCATGTGTGTGTAATAAATGTCTCACACTCCTCTGTTAGGCCTAAGGCTGCTCGCCCACACTACCACTAATGGAGCACTTTGGGTTTTACATTGCGCCCTGCAGACTTTTAGGGAACCCCTTGAGTCTGTGCACGGTATAACCACATAGTGGCATACCATATATAGAGCCAGCTTCCTACATCCGGCTCTTATTCTGGAGGGCTGATGACTGTCACAGCAAGTTGGATTTCCAGAGATGCAGAAATGGACTGCTGGGCTCCCAAGGCAGATCTCCTGGTGGGAGCTATGTTAAACACGGAAACCTTCGCTCTTATAAAGGTTTACTACCCTTCTATAGAAAACCTGGAAATTTGTGATCACACTCAAAGTAAATGTTATATACATTAGTCCTCAAACATAATACAGGGGGGTGGGAGGCTTAACACTAAATTAGACCGGCAACTAGACAGATCAGGCCAGAAGACCCGTGACCTTACGCTCAGCCAAGGTAATTTTACAGATCATGAAAATGAACAACTTTATGGAGGAGCCAACATTCCTGGGATCAGCAGTTTACATACATCTCTTCAGTGTATGTTTCTGGCTCCTGAGTTGATTACTGGCTGATCTCCTGGGACCTAGCCATTTGGGCACAGCATACACGGTTATTGCCTATAATGCGATGTGATCCCTCCCCCATACTTTTACCTCTCAAAAGCCCACCCCCTTCCGTCACAAGTAACTGGTACTTCAACTCACAATCCCTATCTGATTCAGTATTTTAAACCAAACTGTGCTACCGCATATCTGATTATTTTTTTCAATTCTAAATAAATGTAGGGTCAATACTGAAACAGTATGGGAAGCGTTTAAGGCATTCATCAGTGGAATGTGCATCTCAGAAGAGGCTGGGATTTCGGAAAGATTTGCCACTCCTCCTGGACCTCCTTAAATATATCCTCCTAGGCTAATTGATATCATGAGACGATGCTCATCTGTACTGCTTAAGTTCGCAGAAACTGTAGATCAGGAACGAGCATCCCTTGTCAGACACACGTGTGCGCAGCAGTTTGGCGAGGTAAAACTTTGGTTTTAGACTTGAACATAATACCATCTCACATATCCGCTTGCACATAGAGAAATGCTTCTTTAAATCCAAAGTTTTACTTGGTACCTTAGTTAATTGTGATTCCAGGTTACATTCACCTCAGCCTAGGACTCCCCCTCTGGCTCTACCAACATCAAGACTTTACACCTGACAGATGGAAGATGACGCTCAAGAACAGTTATCAGTCCATTAACTATAGAAGATTTTTTTTTTAAAACGCGGCAGGGGTGAAAGCCTCTTGTTCCAGTTGGCTTTGCTGTTGGATTATTTTAGTAATTCTGTAATCTGCTGCCCCTCCCCCCTCACCTTGTACCTATGAGTGAGAAAGCCTTGTAGCAAGAGTACTACCCCCTAGATTTAGAGAAACCGGGAAAGATACGAAATGCTGCTTATCTTACAGGCTGTGGTCACTTACAAATGTAGATAAGATATTTGACAGAATTATTGCGAATAGATCAATGCCCTTGATGCCCGGTTTGGTCCTATCCTAGTAATCTGGTTTTCCACCAGGAGGGTCTATTTGGCTTAAGCTGCACATGCTCAGTGGCGTGTTGCTTCATATCGACCCTTCTATTTTGGCAGTGGTGTGCTTTTTATAGACACTGATAAGGCGTTTGGTTCACTAGAATGTTCAAATATGCTTGAGGTATTACTTAGGTGTGGGATGGAAGAATTTTATTTTTAATCTAACTCCATTTTTCACCTTCGGTCCCAGGATCACACTCTCCCCGGCAGCTCCGCTGTGCTGTGTCGCCTGCCAGCCCCCTCGTGCAGGGTTCGATTCCACCCTGATACTGTTCTCGGTTGTGCTGAATTGTGCCTGATTGCGTTTTAACCTTCACTGTCTACCGCTTACTCTGCCGCACTGTGCTTCTTTATCTGAAAGAGACACGTTAGTGACAGATTCCTTACCTTAGAATATCCCCAGGCGTCCGGCTGGATCCGGAAAGTTTTCTGCGTAGCAGTACCCTTGCGCGTCGGTAGGCGGCGTCGTGCGGCTCCGCGTCCGTCGTCGGCGTCGTGATCGCCGGGATGACGTCGCGGGCAGTACTTAGACGCCGCCCCTGCGCGCTGACGTCAGTTCTTCTTTTTCCGCGCCAGCAAGCGCAGATCCGGGAAGAGCAGTGCCCTAGTCATTTTTTGACTAACTTTTTTTTTGGGTGAATTTTTTCACTGTTTCTTTCGAATCGACTCCAAGGTGTCATAGGGATGCCCGGCTTTAAACGTTGCGACGCCTGTGCTCGGATGATGTCCATCACAGACCCGCATCTGGAGTGTCTCTTCTGCCTCGGCCGAGGCCACGACACGAAGTCGTGTTCCGACTGCCGGGCCCTCAACCCGAAAGCTTTGCGAGAGCGGTCTCGAAAGCTCCTCGAGGCCCGGCAGTCGGCTCCGCGCCACACCAAGCCCCGGTCGCGTGAGGTCAGGGGGTCGGTCGCGGAGTCCTCACCGGTCGTCGGGATCCAAGTCTTCGTCGTCCGGTAAGTCTAAGCACAAGAAGTCCAAAAGCATCATCGCTCTAGGACTTCGCCTCGCCGATCTCGCGACTCGGCTGAGGCCCCTCCCGGCACCGTCCCCGCGGCCCCGGACATGCCTGTGGAGTCGCCCCCGCAATACCCGTCCTTCCCGGGTTCGGGGGCGGATCCAGCCCAAATACAGGAATTCCTGTCGGCCATGGCCCGCCTCTTCGGGCCTCAAGGTCCCTCCGGTGCGCCTTCGGGCCCTGCGGGCCCTGATGGGGTTGCCCCGGCGTCGCCGCCGACTCCGGTCCCGGCGTCGCTCGTGCCTCCAGCCTCGATCCCGGCTCCGGTGGTACCGCAACCCCCATCGACGCCAGTCGACCTTACCACGCCTCCGCCGGCGTCGATGTCTCCGGTGCCGTTCCTGACGCCGCCCGGGGCTCCGGGCGGCGTCGTCCCCATGTACTCTCCGGCTCCGAACATGGAGCCGGACCGACGTCGCTCGACGCCGGTTCTGCCGCCGATGGGACCTTGGGTCCCCAATGCCCCTCCTCCTTATTTTGAACCGGAGGAGGACCAGGAGGACTGGGAGGGGTCTGAGGACCCTCTGGCACAGCAGTGTCAGTATGATGAGGACTGGGCAGAGGAACTAGGGGATGCCAGTGGTCTAGATACTTCCCCTGACACTGGCATGCTGTCTCCTCCCGTGGCTACGGAGGAGGGAGCCAATTTTGCAACAGTGTTGCATAGGGCAGCTGGAGCCTTACATCTCCGGCTCCCTACGGTGACGGTCAAGACTAATCTCTTGACAGAAGTGCTTCAGCCAGCAGCCTCCTCCTTGGAGACTGTGCTGCCGTTTAACGATGCACTTACTGACGTTCTTTTGGGCGCCTGGTCCAAGCCCAACACAGGGGCTCCTGTGGATAGGAACGTGTCCCGACGCCATCGCCCAGCTCCGGGCGACCCCTTGTTTCTCTCTGTCGACCCCACTCCTGAGAGCTTGGTTGTCCAAGCCTCCGCTTCCCAAACCGCCTTCCCTACCGCCCCTCCGGATAGGGAATCCAAACGCCTGGATCAATTTGGGAAGAAGGGTTTTCTTCCTCCAGTGCTGGCTTGCGGTCCATCAACACAGCTTGTCTTTTGGGCCGATATACCCACTCCTTGTGGGATTCGGTGGCGACTGTTTTGCCCCAGTGTTCTGAGGAGGTCCAGACACTGCTTTCCCGCGCCATTGCGGAAGGAAGGGATGCGGCCAAATACACCATACGATGTGGCCTTGATACCGGCGACTCGCTGGGCAGATCTATTGCAATGACGGTGGCGCTGCGTCGCCACGCCTGGCTGAGAACCACTGGTTTTTCAGGGGATGTCCAGAATACTCTCATGGACATGCCCTTTGATGGAGTCGGTCTTTTTGGTTCCAAAGCAGACCATGCGTTGGAGCGCTTTAAGGACTCACGGGCTACTGCCAAGTCCCTGGGCCTTTCTGCTACACGCCCTCCGCTACCTTCTGCTTTTCGCCCCTATCGTGGCCACGGAAGGGGCGCCCAGTCACGTCAGCAGCCCAGCCACCGGCCCGCGCAGCAGGCGTCTTCGCGTGGCCGAGGACGTGGATTCCGCCGTGGCGGTTCGGGCAACCAGCGTGCGGGTCAGGCCACCACCTCCAACCCGTCCGCGGCCTCCAAGCCCTCCTAGTCCCTCCTTTCCGGTGCACAGCACGCCAGTCGGGGGCAGGGTCCGCCATCACCTTCACCACTGGCGTCCCATCACCTCGGACAGGTGGGTCTTGGACATCGTCCGAAGGGGCTACTCCCTCCCCTTCGAGACCACCCCCCCAGCCATGCCACCTCAATTCCACCGCATGTCAGGGGATCACTTGGTGCTTCTACAGATGGAAGTCACGGCCCTCTTGACCAAGAGGGCCATCGAGCATGTTCCGACCCCAGAAGTAGGGCGTGGTTGCTACTCCCACTACTTTCTGGTGCCCAAAAAGGACAAGGAGGACATGCGTCCTATCTTGGACCTCCGGAACGTCAATCGCTTCCTCCGGAAGGAGAAGTTCAAGATGCTCACCCTAGCTCAGGTCTTGACTGCCCTCGACCCTGGAGACTGGCTGGTAGCGTTGGACTTGCAGGACGCTTATTTCCACATCCCCGTCCTGCCGGCCCACCGGCGTTACCTACGGTTCACGGTAGGCCTCGAGCACTTTCAGTTCACTGTGCTCCCCTTTGGCCTTACCAGTGCCCCTCGGGTGTTCACGAAAGTGATGGCGGTGGTCGCAGCTCATCTGCGCCGGGCAGGGGTTTCAGTCTTCCCCTACCTCGACGACTGGCTGCTGAAGGCGGGCTCGTCCCAGGCAGTCGTCTCCCACCTCCAGACTACGGCCGAACTCCTGCACTCGCTGGGGTTCTCCATCAATGTGCCGAAGTCGCATCCGATTCCTTCTTCACAGCTCCTTTTCATCGGAGCAGTTCTGGACACGACGCAGTTTCGGGCCTATCCTCCCGAACGGCGAGTCCGGGATATTCAGGCTATGATTCCGATCTTTCAGCCTTTATCCTGGGTTTCGGTACGGATGACCCTGAGGCTGCTGGGCCTCATGGCCTCCTGCATCCTGCTAGTCGATCATGCCAGATGGCATATGAGGGCTCTGCAGTGGGACCTGAAGTTCCAGTGGGCGCAGCACCAGGGCAACCTGTCCGATCACGTCCAGATCTCGGTGGGGACTGCAAAACCGTTGCAGTGGTGGCTCTCGAACCGGCAATGGGTCATGGGCAGATCCCTCTCCCTTCCCCAGCCAGAGCACGCAGTTGTGACGGACGCGTCCCTTCTGGGATGGGGCGGTCACATGGGAGAGGCGGAGATCAGAGGCCTCTGGTCTCCGGCGGAGTCCCGGCTCCATATCAACCTTCTGGAGCTCCGGGCGATCCGACTTGCACTCAAGGCATTCCTTCCCTCTGTCAAAGGGAAGGTAGTGCAGGTGTTCACAGACAACACCACCGCCATGTGGTACTGCAACAAACAAGGCGGGGTGGGGTCGTGGACCCTTTGTCAGGAGGCTCTGCGCCTCTGGACATGGCTGGAACATCAGGGCATGTTCCTGATGGTTCAACACCTGGCAGGTTCTCTGAACGCCAGGGCGGACGAACTCAGCCGCAGGTGCATGATGGATCACGAATGGCGTCTTCACTCGGAAGTGGCGCAAGGTCTCTTTCTGCAGTGGGGAGAGCCTTGGTTAGATCTATTCGCCACCGAAGAGAACGTGCAATGTCATCAGTTCTGCGCGTTGGAATTTCCAAGGCGGCACTCGCTCGGCGACGCTTTTCGTCGCGAGTGGAGTTGCGGTCTATTGTACGCCTTTCCGCCTATACCACTTCTACCCAGAGTGTTGAAGATTCGGCACGACCGGGCCCAAGTCATTCTTGTGGCTCCGGACTGGGCTCGAAGAGTTTGGTATCCCGAGCTACTCAGTATGAGCGTAGATCCCCCGATCCGTCTGCCTCTTCGGGAGGATCTTCTGTCGCAGCAGCAGGGGACGGTCCTCCACCCGAACCTGTCCAGCCTCCACCTGCTTGCGTGGAGATTGAGCGGCGGCAGTTGATTCCTTTCGACTTGCCTCCCGAAGTTTGTGATGTGATTCTGGCAGCCAGGCGTCCCTCCACTAAGGTGGTATACGCCTGCAGGTGGAACAAATTTGTGGCATGGTGCACAGCAAAGGCTGTGAACCCCCTTTCTGCCCCTCTTTCTGAGGTCCTTCTGTTCCTTCTTTCTCTGGCCCAACAGGGTTCTGCCCTGGGTACCGTCAAGGGTTATCTCTGTGCTATCTCGGCCTTCCTCAGGCTCCCTGATCAGCCCTCCCTTTTCAAGTCCCCTGTTGTTAACAGGTTCTTAAAAGGCATTACACACCTCTGCCCTCCTGTTCCGTTTGTGATGCCTCAGTGGGACTTGAACTTGGTTCTTACCTTTCTTATGTGCGCTCCCTTTGAGCCTCTACATAACTGTCCTCTTCGTCTTCTGACTCTGAAGACAGCCTTTCTGGTGGCCATCACCTCCGCTCGGCGAGTGAGTGAGCTCCAGGCTCTATCTTGCAAACCTCCCTTTCTGTCTGTTCATCCAGACAAGGTTGTTCTTCGGACGCGTCCGTCCTTCTTGCCAAAGGTGGTTACTGCCTTCCACATTGGGCAGACCATCACTTTGCCTACCTTCTTTCCGCCTCCGCATCCTTCCAGAGAGGAAGAGAGGCTCCACCGTCTGGACCCAAAACGTGCGCTCTCCTTCTATATCGACCGCACAAAACACTTCCGGGTGGATGACCAGCTCTTTGTTGGCTACGTGGGCGCCAAAAAGGTCGGGCGGTGCACAAACGAACCATCTCCCGCTGGGTTACCTTGTGCATCAAGACCTGCTACTCTTTGGCTAAGAAGGAGCCTCCTGTTGGGCTGCGTGCCCATTCCACCAGGGCAACGGCTGCTACCACGGCCTTGGGCCGCGGTGTTCCGCTGCCGGTTATTTGTCAGGCAGCTACGTGGGCCTCGCTGCACACGTTTACAAAGCATTACTGCCTTGACAGTCAGGTCCGGAGGGACGGCTTCTTTGGCCGTTCTGTCCTCCAGGACTTCCTTGTCTGATCTTTGTTCGCAGACCCACCACCGGGGTTGGTATTGCTGGGGTATCTATTCTAAGGTAAGGAATCTGTCACTAACGTGTCTCTTTCAGATGCACAAGTTACTAACTTGTGTAACGATATATCTGTAAGAGACAGTAGTTAGTGACAGATTCCTACCGCCCACCCATCCTCCCCGTTCTGCGAACTGATTTCTAGGGTTAAGGACATCCCTTTCAGGGCCCTACTATTTTTCAGACACCAATGTCAGCTTCTTGCATGGCTCTGCGTTCCTGGCGCGGAAAGTCGTGTACAGAACTGACGTCAGCGCGCAGGGGCGGCGTCTAAGTACTGCCCGCGACGTCATCCCGGCGATCACGACGACTGACGCGGAGCCGCACGACGCCGCCTACCGACGCGCAAGGGTACTGCTACGCAGAAAACTTTCCGGATCCAGCCTGACGCCTGGGGATATTCTAAGGTAAGGAATCTGTCACTAACTACTGTCTCTTACAGATATATCGTTACACAAGTTAGTAACTTGTGCTTTAGCGCTCTACTCTGCCTCTCTGTATTTCATTTTTATCGCCTTACTCCGTTTCCTTTTTAGCGCTCTGCCTGATAGTGTCAATTTCTTTCATTTGTCACTGTTTACCCCGTGATTATCCCACTTAGACCCGCCTCAGTTTGCCCTTTTTTTCCCCCCTCTTCCCGCCGTTTTTTCTGCCGTAACCCCTCCCCCTGACCGCCCCGCTCCCGCCTCCCAGCTCTCGTCCCTCCCCCCCCCTCCCGCCTCCCAGCTCTCGTCCCTCCCCCCCCGTCCCCTACATAATGGCGGCCGCTGCGCGGTCGCGCCGCTGGCGCGCCTAAGGCAAGCCAGTCTGCGCCCGTCCGCGGCCAGCGCCAGGACCCCTGGTTCGCCGAGGCCTCACCGCTACGACTCAACCACCCTCCACGCACTCAACCCCGGATGACACGCCGACTGCGCAATATCTTCACCGAACAACACACACGGGCAGTTCTCGTGCAGACCCTGCCGCACATCATTCACCATCGACCGAGCCCCCGAGACCGCCGTAGAAACGCCCAATGCACACACCACCAAAACCCTGACCTGCATCCTGCTCAACTTGCGCTCCCTGCACCGACACGCCATTGAGATCTGGGATCTACTCGACACCCTCTCGCCCGACGTCGCATTCTTCACGGAAACCTGGACCAACGACACCTCAGGCCCCGACCTCGCCACCGCCATCCCTGACGGCTACAAGATCCAAAGAAAGGACCGCTCACACCGCCCAGGAGGAGGACTCGCCATCGCACACAAGACCCCTCTCCGCCTCGCCACATCCAGCACGAGTGACCCCCACTCCAACACGGAACACGTCCAGATCCAGACGAGCCCCAGGACCACGCTACGTGGCACCCTCATCTACAGACCACCGGGACCTCGCACCCACCACGCGTATACCATCGCCGAGCTCGCCGCACCCCACGCCATCACCTCCACGGACTACATTCTACTCGGTGACCTGAACTTCCACCTCGGCAACGACTCCACTGCTCTCCTCGACAACCTAGGGTTGAAGCAGCTCGTCAACACACCTACCCACAGAGCGGGCCACACCCTCGACCCCATCTTCGCGGGAGGAACAAACATCCGCTTCCGCCACACCACCCAGCCCTTCTGGACTGACCACCACTGCGTCCACTTCACTTTCAACACCACCACCGCACCCAAACCCGCCCTACGCCCGCCACAAAGGAACTGGAGTAAGGTCACAGAGGAACTCCTAAACACCACCCTCCTCCAAGACCCCCCCCCCCCCAGCGCCACAACCGACACCAACTCCGGAGCCAAGGAATTCCAACGCTGGATTGCCTGCTGCGCCGACAAGCTCGTACCCCTCCGCCACCCCGCCAAAAACGTCCACCAAAAGCCGCCTGGTTCACCGCAGAACTTCAAGAAGCCAGACATTCCTGCAGACGCCTAGAGAAAACCTGGCAAAACCTGAAAACTACCGAAACACGGAACGACCACGAGCGCCCTGAAGGAATACCACCAGCGCATAAGAGGCACCAAACGGACCTTCATAAGAGACAAAGTCCAGACCAACGCGACCCAACACCAAGGAACTGTTCAACGTCATCCAGCAGCTCGCAAAACCCACCTGCAAAGCCACAGACGTCACACCTTCCCAGGAACTCTGCGACAAGCTCAGCTCCTACTTCCATCTGAAGATAAAGGCCCTCTACGACAACTTCAGCGAACCAACGACGAACACCACCCCACTACCGACCACCGCCGATAAGCCGACCATCACGTCCTGGGAACCCGCGACCGTCGAATGCATCACAGCTACCATGAAGAAAACTCACTCTGGAGCCCCTACGGACCCCTGCCCACCACACATCTTCCACAGGGCCGCCACCATCATCGCACCTGAACTAGGACGCACCATCAACACCTCCCTCAGATCCGGCATCTGCCCGGACGACTGGAAACGGGCGGAAGTAAAACCCCTCCTCAAGAAACCATCAGCCGACCCTACGGACCTGAAGAACTACCAGCCCATCTCTCTCCTCCCCTTTGCGGCCAAAGTCACCGAGAGACTCGTAAACACCCAACTGACCACCTTCATAGAAGAAAACTTCATCCTGGACGCCTCCCAGTCGGGATTCCGCAGCAACCACAGCACCGAGACTGCTCTCCTCGCCGCCACCAACGACATCCGCATGCTACACGACCAGGGGCACACCGCGGCCCTCATCCTTCTAGACCTCTCCGCAGCCTTCGACACCGTTTCACATCGCACCCTAGCAGCCAGACTACACGACGCAGGATTTCAAGGAGCCGCCCTCGACTGGATCCAATCCTTCCTCTCCGGCAGAACCCAGAGGATCCGACTCCCTCCCTTCCTCTCCAAACCCACGGAAATCAACTGCGGAGTACCCCAGGGATCTTCGGTCAGCCCCACGCTCTTCAACATCTACATGGCCCCCCTCGCCGCCATCATCCGACAGCATGGGCTCAGCATTGTATCCTACGCGGATGAAACCCAGCTCATCCTCTCGCTCACGAAGAATCCCAAAGACACCAAACTCTGTTTCCAGGAAGGCATGAAGAACGTGGCAGCCTGGATGAAGGACAGCTGCCTGAAACTAAACTCAGAAAAGACCGAGGTCCTCATCCTCTGTCCCTGCACCTCCGCCTGGGACAACACCTGGTGGCCCTCCGCCGCCCACCCACCCCTACAGACCACGCTCGGAACCTTGGCATCATCCTTGACTCCTCCCTCTCCATGAACTGCCAGATCAACGCCGTCGCCTCCACCAGTTTCAACTGCCTTCGACTCCTCCGTAAGACCTTCAAGTGGATCCCCTCCGACTGCAGAAAGACTGTCACCCACGCACTCATCACCAGCGGACTAGACTACGGCAACGCCCTCTACGCCGGAATAAACAAAACCCTCCTGCGTAGACTCCAGACCATCCAGAACGCCGCAGCCAGACTCGTCCTCGGGACAGCGCGCCATGAGCACATGACCCAACACCTACGAGGCCTCCACTGGCTCCCCGTCGAGAAGAGGGTCACCTTCAAACTCCTCACCCCCGCCTACAAATCCCTACACAACATCGGACCCAAATACCTCAACGAAAGAATATCCTTCCACGTACCCAAGAGGAACCTCCGCTCCGCCGACCTCGCCCTGGCAGAGGTCCCCCGCATCCGCAGACACAGAACTGGAGGGAGAGCCTTCTCCTACATCGCAGCCAAGACCTGGAACGAGCTCCCTGTGAACACCAGACGCTCCCCGACCCTGCACACGTTCAGGAAGGACCTCAAGACCTGGCTCTTCGACTGATCCCGGAGCCGCCCCCCCCCCCCCACCCCACCGCCTTGAGACCCTCACGGGTGAGTGGCGCGCGATATAAACCCCTGATTGATTGACCTGGATGCCCATGAACGGCAAAGTATCTGGGCCAATGAAGGTAGTTCAAGGGCACATTGTCGCCCCTTTTCTTTTCCCTGGCTGTGGTACCACCGGCATGGATGCTTAGAGTTCCCCTCACAAGGAGAGGTTTAAGGTAGGGGCTGACCACTCTCACTTCACTTTATGCAGATGGTAAGGTTCTATGTGCAGAAATCCGGGATTAGCATTGAGCCAATATTCCATGAAATGATCAAATCTGGGAGATGTCCCAGTTTGTAAATCTAAAGGGACAAAGCTCTATATTTGCACTTACCACAGTGACCAAGAAAGCACTTGTTGGTTCCCAGTGCAGTGACAGGCTGACTCTGTAGAATAGTAAGAGATCCTCATTGGTAGTGACCCAACAGAGATGATCCTTGAACTATGGTAGGGCTCTGTATAAACTAACCATACTAGTGGATAGATCGATTGCGCCACCAGTATTCGTAAGAAGCCTGTTGCTATTATTGAATTGGTTGTGTTGCCGAAATTCCTTTATCTTTTTCTAAACCTCCTGATTGCTTTGATGCAAATATTTTTTTATTAAGTCAAAAACAATACTTTTAAAATTGAGTTTATCGGAGGGGGGAACACGGCAGAATTCGGTGAGAGGCCCTTACTAGATTGAAATGGGGGTGGGGAGTAGTTGGACTGTCAATTCTAGATTTACAGCTGTATGACCTGGTTTCACAAGTACAGTTTGCAACTTGCAACCTTTTGGTTTCTGCCAACTCTTTATCGCAAACACTTAAAATAGCGCAAAGACTGGTGAACAGAAGATACTTGCTGGTGAGTTAAGTATCCAACAGCACAAAAGGACGACCAAAATACATACAGGCCACACCACATGCATTGCATGCTATGAGTTGCCACAATTGATGGGCTCCAATGCCCATCCTTTAAATTTCTTCCACTGGTGGGTGTCCTCATCCTGCCTCCTACCCTGGAGACTGGTTCCAAGCTGTTCATGCGTAAAATGAATTTGAGGATGCTTGGAGACTTCTTTCCAAGTACGAGTTCATGTGGGTTCAATCCTTCACAAGTAGTGGGTGACATACCATTAGCCTTGTTGTAGTAGCAAAGGCTTAAGCTAGATCAATGTGGGAAACATTGCCACTTGCTCCACTGGAATACTGAGTTCTCACTAAATTGTTATGACAAACAACAGTAAACGGGTGGTGTCGTTGATTTATGGTGAAGCTAACAAAAGTCAGTCAGTGGAAGCCCTTGCTGCCACAAAAGCCTGGGAATTGTCAGATAAAAGGTGCAAATATCTCTACGGTCCAGTGGGTCCCATTCAACAGTAGGTTTAAATTAATTGATTTCAAATTTGTTAATCCATTTTGCAATCCTAAACAAATGGCAAAATTAATCCAAACATTACTGATGCCCACAAACAATGCTTGGCCGAGGGGGCAGACTTCCTGCACTTAGCGTGGAACTGCCCTGCAGTCGTGAGATAGTGGTAACATGTTTTCATCTCTAAGTGACATGATGTCTATCGCACCACATTCACCACCACTTTTTGCACCCTTGGGATTTGTAGCAAACGTCGTAAAGCCCTGCAGAATGTTCACAACCATGGCATTACTATTGGCGAAACCAAGAGTAGCCACACGTTGGATGGGTGGCTTGACAACAACATGAAAATTAGATACACGAGGAAGCCTACTGTTATGAGATGGTTGACATTTATTCGTGCAAATTTACACCCTGCATCTAGGCATGATTTTTGTGAACCGCTTTGACCCTACTTGCTCACCAAAAAAGGATTCAATTAATGAGGTGAACTAATGGATATCCATTGATGTTGACTTGCTATTTTTTTCCTCCAATGTCGCTAGCACTCTCAAGGGGAACCATATAGAACGTAGTGGGATGAACAGAGATCGGCCTGTTTATTTTCTTTTTAGATCCCATTCTTGGTGTTGACGACATGGAATCTTAGATGAACTTTCAATATCAAAGCCTAGAATGTACTGTTGACGTGCTCATTACTGTGACGTGTTCATGACACCATTGACTTACAAAGAAATACTGCCTTTCTGAGATTCTCAACAGTAGGTTTAAATTAATTCATTTCAAATTTGTTAATCAATTTTGTGAAACTACTTCTGTTTTTTTATGTTTGTTTTGAATTAAATACTTTTAAACAGTAAAAAATGAAAGTGGGGGTGGTGGGCTAATTTGATGGGACACGGTGAGAGAAAGAATAGGACGGGCAAGAAAGTCTGGATGCTGCAGGAAAGGCATGTTTCAGTATTTGGAGTAGGTGAGTGAGGGTGATGGGCAGCATCATGTGAGAGGGAGCACTGAACGCTATGCTGATAACCAGAGGGCACCACCAGACTATGGCGCTGAGAAGAACGAAGCTGGTGCTCATCGCAGCAGGAATGCTGCCTGGGCTGACCTAGCACAGCAGTGCTGATGGCACAGCGGTGAAGTAACAACTTGGCAAGGGTTATACAATATGAAGGATTTTGAGAACCTCATTAGCAGTGCTGATGGCACTGTGATGGAGTGTTGAAAGCTGGTTCTTTATGTGATCTATCAAATTGAGGGTACCAGGTTGAGCGCCTGGGAAGTCCCTGCCTCAGACATGATTTTAAAGTAGTTGTGAACTTTTTAAAGAACTTACAAAAAATGCTAATATCTTTCTAAAGGCCTAACAGACTTTAATACTTTTTAAATTCTAAACGGTTTTACTGTGGGACTTGACACAAGGCCCTAACAGCTAGTTTAAAACAATTTAGAAAAAATCTAAATTGACATAAAATATTTTTAGCTAATGACTATTTCGGATTTGTTAGTGGAATCACTTATTAACCAAGTGGTACAGCAGATGTCAAGTCTTGTATCCCACTGCTGCACCACCAGTGTCGGAAGCTGGCTCTTTGTATGAGATATATCATGCAAAGAGTCTATGGGTTCCCTTGTAAGTGGACAGGGGCTTGCTATGGCATTCCCAAGGTGCTCTTCTAGGGGGTAGTGTGGTCGAGCAGCCTTAGGCTTATCAGAGAGGAGTGCAAGACATCTGAAAATACACACACTAGTCAATAAATGAGACACACAACTCATTAGGGAGATCCACGTCAATTAGCCAGTATCTTTATATATGTTTAGGCATCAGAAGAAAATTGTTCAGGTAAGTACGTTTTTAAATAAGAGTTCTTTTCAGTTCAATAAGTCGACACTTAGTGCAATTTGTAGAAGCTGCAATATTATCCTATGGGAGGAAATGTCAATGCAGCATTCAGGTACAGTACAGTGACTTACGGGACCAATCTCCAGGAGTTAGGGTAAGTGGTGGGCAAGGTCCAAGGCAGAACTAGCAGAACACCACCACCACCACCACCACCAGCAGCACTAGGGTGGCCGGGTGCAGAGAACAGTCGCAGTAGAGGGGGCCTGCGTGCAGAGGCTGCATGCAATGTTGGAAAGTCCACGATGGGTGTTACCACACTGGAATCGGTCTCTGGAGGGCTGGGGGACCACAGTGACACTATTTGCCCTCTTCAACTCTGGCTTGGAGCGATTGGTGCAGTGGTGTCTTCAGGCGTTCGGTTTCTGCGGTCACAGAGTCCTTACAGGAATTTTTGGATGCCTGCAGGTTGCATGGAAGCAGTTCCGCTACTTCTTGGAGGTCTTGGTTCCTAGGTGAAGTGCTAGCAGGTCTCCTGGGCTTTGGGGACTCGGCAGCTGCAGGACAAATCAATTTTTGGCGCAATTGTTGAGGTCAGCAGGCAGGCCAGCAGGGCTGGTGCCCGGTCAGTGGCTGGATCTTCAGTTCTTGCAGGATGCGACTCTTCACATCCTTTGTCCTTCAGGTCGCCAGGATCTGATTTCCTGGTGGCAGGGGCTCCCCTAAATACTGAATTTAGGGGAGTGTAGGGTGGTAGCCAATGGGTTACTGACCCTTGGGGTCACTACGTCCCCTATATGACCACTTCCTGTGGGAAGTGGCCATTACCCTGTCCCAGAGTGGCCACTTCTGAAAAGTCGTACTCCCTTCAGCTAGCCCACCTTGGGGGTGGGCACGCCTACCTGACTGTCTAATTTTATTGCCTGTCCACGTGCCAAAGGGTTCTGGATAAAGTGGGTCGGCTTCCTCTTTTGTGAGGGGAGGTAGATTCGCATTTCAAAGGCATGGGCTTCCTTGAAGCTCCCCTGCATTGGAATGCTAATCAGCAGGTCATCCTGAGGGAGGGGGTGTGAACACCCTCTTCCTGTGCAGGCTTTTTTTTTTTTCCCCTGACCTCCTGAAAGCAGAGGCCCTCACCCTGAGAGGTCAGAAATCTGTCTTGGGTGACAGACTGGCAGAGATCAGTCAGCCAACACACCAGAGGCTGGTAGGTTTTAAGGGGGCACCTCTAAAGGGCCCTCTGGGTGCATGTACTCACAAATCCACCACTGGAATCAGGATGGGTTTGTGAATACAAGATGTTCGATACCAAACATCCCTCTTTTCAGTGAAGCCATCATGTAGCTGAGGAACTCATTTTCATAAGTGTCCTGCACATGGGCTAAAATGGCTTCCCTGATCACTTTTTACTGGCAGCATCGGAACTGACCAGTACAGGGGCATATCTGCTCATGCAGATATGTCCTCACATGTAATATAAGACACCCTGCCTTAGGGCTGTAAGTCCTGCTGTAGGGGTAACTTACAAACATTACATGCAGTGTTTAGGGGCCATGGCACACAGGGATGTCATGTTTTCACTCATGCCCTAGGAATCAGGGGTTCCATTTACTAGGGACTTGCAGAGAGTGCTAAAGGTTTTGCCAATTGGGGGTACAATTGTACAGTTTTAGGGAAAGAGCACTGGTACTGAGAACCTGGTTAGCAGGAACCCAGTACACAGTCAAAGTTGCATCAGATACCAGGCAATAAAGTGTGTGTGTGTGTGTGTGTGGGAGGGGGGGGGGAGGGGTACTGCAACAAGAAACCAGCTTCCTACATAGCCCCGCCAGTCAACAGGCCAGGAAACTCAGCCACAATCAGGGAGAGTCTTCCTAGTCTGTCAGGCAAGGAAGAGAAAGGAAGCAGGCTGGATTGTTGCAGGGCCTACCCTGCTCTACATCCTCCTGCCCAGGTGATCCTCTTCTATAGGGAGCTGACCTACCTCAACAGTGTCAGGACCCAACTGGGCATGCACTTTGTCTGCTTCTTTGGTTTCCTTATCCATTCTCTTTGCCTTGAGGGCAGAGGGGGTCCACCTCTGCTATCCCTATCTTAGCCAGGGCAACCCCCCGCTTACCCAAAGAGGTTACCCACAACTTGAGTAACCCCATAATGACCACTAGGGTCAGGGGGGCCTAGCTTGCATTTTGACATGGGTCAGACCACCATGCCAAGGACAGTGCAGCTATAAAGGCTAACAACGAGCAGAGGCCACTGGCGGCTGTCAGTCCCCAGAACCACACCTTTAGCTCCTCACTGTCAGATGAAAGTGCTAACTAACAGGTGTCTTTGGGTTCAGGTTGGCTGTCTGCTGTTTTAGAGTGGGGGTTAATGCATCCTGTAGCCAACACCCTCCTTCCACTCTCTCTTCTGTTAGCTATGGGGCCACCAGCTCATGCTTAACTGTAGCCCGACTAGTCAGAACTTCTTGTAGGTCAGACAGGGCTTTACCAGTGCCAGCTTCTGAGTTCTCCCCTACTGGGGTAGAATCTCTGTGGCCCACCGGAACTTTGGCTAAAAGTTACCCCCCTTTATACACTTTCTCCTGTTTCTTTTCTCCTGGGGCCTACATGCACTAACTGCAGGTTCAGCACCTTCAGAATCCTTGGTAGTGGGCTGTCACTGGACCGGTACATCTTTTGGGCTCTGACTAACCTCTGGGAGGTCAGATATGTCCGCACATGTAATATTCAGCACCCTGCCTTAGGGCTGTAAGGCTGACTTACAAATATTACATGCAGCTTTAGGGGACGTGGCACACTAGGATGTGTGTCATGTCACATTGTCACTTTTGTCTGCACCAAAACATGCAGCCTGCAATGGCAGTCTTGCATGTGTTTGGTGAGAGGTCCCTTAGGGTGGCACAATTCATGCTGCAGTCCTGAGGGACCCTTCTTTAGTACCTCATGCCCTAGGTACCATATACTAGGGACTTGCAGAGATTGCTAAAGGTTTTGCCAATTGGGGTTTACAATTGTACGTTTTTAGGGAAAGAGATCTGGCACTGGGGACCTGGTTAGCAGGAACCCAGTACACTTCAGTCAAAGTTGCATCAGATACCAGGCAAAAAAAGTGAGAGGGATACAGCAACAAGACCCTACATGGAGGGACAGCTTGGCAGAGGTTACACAATTTGAGGGATATGGAGCACCTCTCCTCTGGGATCTCATTGGGGAGGGGGGGCTGTAGCAGGAGGAAACACGGCCATCCATCATGGATCAGCAACAGGAGTCCTAAGCGGGGGGGGGAGTAGGAAGGGTACTTGTACACTACGATGGAGGGGCAAAGAGGTCGGCTGGAGGACAAGCTGTCACAGGACAGGTAGCAAGGAGACCAGGCAGTAGCCAAGGGCAGGCCAAGTGGAAGTGCAAATGAACCAGGGTGGAGCATGCTGCATTCAGAACATTGCATCTACCAACAAGTCCTGGATTGTGGCCCTGAATTAGCCTACTTGAGGCTGTATGTTTTGTGTCGATGGAAAACCCAATGTCCTGCATCTCTATGAAAGGTGTAGGAATAGACGCTGCCACAGAATGTAATGTAGCCTAATCTTTTAAAAGAAATGTATAAAGCGTTGCTTTTCCCTTTGGTACCAGGATAAAAAAAAAATCACAATTTACCCACAGGCATCCTCTGAGCTTTAAACTTCTTTCAATATTTTATCAAAATTGGTACACATAAATTGTAACTCTTATTTCAATTTGTGACTTTTCCAAAAGTAATTTTAGACATGCACTGACAAAGCCAATCGTTATGGCATTGTCGAACTATGATGTTTGTGGTATGGTTTTATTTATGCCACAACAATATGCAAGATAAATAGAACGAAAGTAAAAAAATATGAAAAATGCCACAAAAGAGAAGCTACAAAAGGAGTTTAAAAAAAAAAAGGGAAACTAAAGGAGTGACCTACCAGCCCTGGCACCAAAGTGTACTCATTTTCAGGCAGATATGCACTTGTCATTAGGAAAAATGTCATCTGTCACAGGACAATAGAAGCAACAGCAGAATTGTCCCACGTTTTATGCTGCTGTGGTCAGAAGCAAATTGAGACTCAGATAACACCAATGGATGAAAAAGGCTGATCAAAGCCCCTTTGCATATGTATGTGCATGCATTATTTTATGAGCCTTTATTACAAGAACCCAGCAGACAGCTTAAAGGGACAAACAGGACCCAAGAGAGATTGGTATTTTAAGGCATTCAAATTTTATCCGGCCAATCCACCCTTTTTTCTCTCCAAGGGTTGGGCTCTAGATTCTTGAATCCTGTTTCTTCTGGAGGGGTTGCCAAAGAATGGATGACCCTTTACAGTAGCCACATGTTATACCTGCTGCTCAGTCAGTGTGGAATGTTGGATGTCTGTGAGAGTCAGTTGGAGTATGGGCTGAGCAGCAGGAAGGCTACTACTGGTGGGGCTCTTCATCATAACTACTCAATAAACCATCTTAGCTAATCTATGCCTGGACTACTGGACTTCTTTTGTATTACAATACCACAGTGCCGTCCAGCTGGAGTAACTCCGTGATCAACCGATGCCTTCTAAAATGAGCTCCAAGGAAATAAGTGCATCAATGGCACAAAAAAAGCATTCCTGGTGGTAATAGAGCTGCAGAGTGGCATCCGGCACAAGGATGGCTAGGAAACTCTAAGAAGATGGTCTAACCAAAAATATTGAAAGGAAGAGCTCCAAAAAAAGGAGCCGGGGATGGGAGATAAACATGACAAAAACTCTGAAAGCGTTATGGTGAGTCTTCCTCCTGGAAATTGCCGTTTAGATACTCTTTCAGCAGCCAACTTCAGTTGGGAAAAACTTGAAAGAAAAAAACACAAGCCATTTTGGATTGGTTCATAGAAAAGACTCCACCTCTAGCTGAAGCATGCTGGGAAGACTACAAAATGGACACCATAAAAAAGATGGTAAGTAACTTCAAGCCAATTCTAACTAGGTGCGACATGTTCTGCAAGAGGTAAGCGCATCTGGAATTAAACGTGAATGCAGCGTGGCAAACACCTGACGCTTCGAGCAAGCACCGCGGATCTCAAGCGTGTTCATGGGACAGATATTGAGCGATTCCAATTAGCAGATATGACACCTTTCGTATACTAGTACATGTCAAACTTTCTTCAGAGAATGCTGACCTTGCTGCCTCATTTGCCTTTACTGGGCATGATCAATTTAAAACTTATTTTGCTATAAGCTCTCCTTTCTGAAAACTCATTAAAACAAGGAGCCATCTCCATTGCCTTATGCAAGACTCCACCCTTGACACTCTTGTCAGTCCCCTTCTTGCCAGAATCGAGAGTGCAAATGTTGGTACAGTACTTTCCCAGAAGACATCGCAGGTAACCATGTTTTCCTAATGGAAGAAAAGGACCTGGGATTTCAAGGGAAGGCAGTGTTTGTGGGATCTGTCTCTCCATCCCAGTCCTAAAAGCAGTTGGCTGGTAAGTTTCAGGGAGATTCTCTTGGAGTACATGAGGTTCAAGGTCCAGTGGCTGTCCACTCTGCTTTAGCCGTGCTCTTCCCTCAAGCGGTTTCCTCGCTTTAAGACTTCAAGTTCTTCCTGGACCGGACTGAAGCTATGGCATGCACTTGCAGGACACATGTGCCCTGTCTCTGCTGGAACGAAAAGTTACAAATATTTAATTTTAAGTACAAGGGTTGATTATCTAAATCTTTGAACCTCTATTGTATGCCGAGTTAATCCACTCTGGCTAAGCCTGGCCCTTAATCCAACTAAAAGCACCCAAAAATGTATGTCTGAACAATGGTTATCAATGGGCCCGCTTGGTAAATGCTTATAATAGGAGTGTAAACTGTATTGGAAAGTTAGCTCAGTTGTTGTCCAGGTTGCTTCCGTTTGCACCTCTTGCCACTTAGTAGATTTTAGGTATTACATGCATGTATGTGTATAAATGTGTATATATATATGCATGTATATGTGTGTTTGTTAGTGCAATGCCAGTGAAAATAATAAATGTGGTGCAATAACTCCTCATTTTGAACAAGCATACAAATAAGCACATGTTCAGTCATTTATTTCCACAGTGCAAAGGTCACATGCCATATTACGAACTAGAGAGCAAATGACTCAAGAAAACACTGGTGAATTCCTCAGAGATCCTTCTGGACAATCCCATTTCTGTGCTCCTGGGGAGGAAGGAGAGTGACACTGCAGGTGTCCTGCAATCCCCTCCGCCACAGCCTCACATTCCACCCCTACCGACTTGGGCCACACATCCATATCACACCAAACTAACCCCATCACATACTGCCCCAGTTTTCTGGAACCGGATAGTGAGAGCGCTCCCTGCAGGTTGCAGTACAACCCTCTCCTATACCGCACTGATGGCATACAGCACTTCTGCCAGTACACCACACACGACATCTGCACCAGACATGAAACCTATCTCCAGTGCCCCCTTTACACGGCTCCCTCTCTCCCTGCACACCTCCCTCACCTAAACACATGATCCACAAGCAGTAATAGGCAAAATATCTTTTACCTAATAACTGAGCTGGTACCAGGCCTGATTTTTATTATTGAAACATGGCTTGGAGATGACGCCACACCTCCTACAAGCCAGGAGGCAGTCACTCCTGAACATCCAATCCATACACCCAGTCACCAAGGGAAAGCAGGAGGCGGCTTAGCACTGACATTCAATCCAATCACTTGCAGCCTCCAAATTCGGAGACCTGTGAATCGTTGCTTGTGAGATGCAGACCCCCCCCCACCCTGCTGTCTCTTGAACCTGTTAATGTGCAAACCACTGTAATGCATGGAGCCTTCACATTACCCCTTACATGCCATATCCGATATAGCCACTCAGCATAAAAGCATCACAACAAGTCTGAAAGCCCACGCCCTCTCTCAACATGCCTCAGAACTCTTCACACAGCACAACATCAACTGGATGCAATCTTCAGCTTTTCGGAAGCCATCGCGATTGATAGAATGGGCCCAGTCTCTGGAGCAACCATCTCCTCTCTTTCACCAATGACTTCCCATCAAAACCCACCATAACCCCTACACTTTCCTCCACACGATTCATACATTGGAGCCAAGGGAGCAGCCAGAAAAAGAAAAAAATTCCCCTTTTAGAACCAAAGCGCTGATGGAATCAAGAAACCGAAGCAAGTGACCGCGACGCTCCCTTGTCCCATCAATCCAAACATCTATCCATGTATCCACCATTTCACCTTTACATCCTGTCATCCGTTCATTCGGTCATCCATCATTACCTCTTCATTCATCAAACCTTTTACCCATCCACCCTGTCACTCATCCATCCTTTACTCACCCATGAATCCTTTCATCCACCCTCACATCCTTTCACCCATCTAATCTTTAACCCATCCTTTCACCTACGCATCCTTTCATCCATTCACCCACCCATGCATCATTTCATCCACACATGCATCCTTTCACCCCGCATCTTTTCACTCATCACTTAACCCATCCACCCTTTCTCCCATTCTTCACCCACAAGGCATCCTTTCACCCATTCTTTCACCCACGCATCCTTTCACCTATCTACCCCTTCACCCATCCTATCACGTACCTACCCGTTCACCTATCCTTTCACCCACCCATGCATCCTTTCTCCCATCCACCCTTTCACCCTTTAACCATCATTTCATCTACCCATGCATCCTTCCACCACCACATCCTTTCACTCACCCCTTAACCCATCCACCCTTTAGCCCACGCTTTCATCCGCCCATGCATCCTTTCACCCGCCCACGCATCCTTTCACCCATCTACCCTTTTTCCCATGCAGTCTTTCACGCATCTACCCTTTTTTCTATTTTCACTCACCCATCCAACCTTTCACACATCCTTTTGTCCACCCATGCATCCTTTCACCCCCACGCCCTTTTACCCATCCTTTCACACACCCACTCATCCCTTCACACACCCACTGATCCCTTAACCCATCCACCCTTTTGCCCATCCTTTCACCCACCCACGCATCCTTTCACCCACCCACGCATCCTTGCACCCATCTACCCTTTAACCCATCCTTTTACCCATGCCTCCTTTCACCCATTCACCCATCTTTTCACGCATCTACCCTCTCACCCATCCTTTCACTCACCCATGCATCCTTTCACCCATCCACCCTTACACACATTAACACTTTCACCCATCCTTTCACCCAAGGGATTAGCCAGAAAATTAAAATACCCCCCACTTTGAGCCACAGTGCTGATGGAATCAAGTAAATCGAATCAAGTGACTGCAACGCTCCCTTGTCCCATCAATCCAAACATCTATCCATGTATCCACCATTTCACCTTTACATCCTGTCATCCATTCATTCTTTCATCCTTCATTAAGTCTTTCACCATTCCATCCATCAAACCTTTCACTCAAGCTTTCACATCCACCCTTTCACCCATCCATCATTTCACCCAACCTGTCCCCCATCTGTCCTTTCACCCATTCACTCACCCATCCTTTCATCCACCCACGCATCCACTCTTTCACCCAAGCATCCTTCCATCCATTCACCCACACATCTTTTCACCCATCCATATTTTCACTCATCCCTTCACCCATCCACCCTTTTGCCCATCCTTTAACCCACCCATGCATCCTTTTGCCCACCCACGCATCCTTTCACCCATCTACCCTTTCACCCATGCATCCTTTAACCCATTCACCCTTTCACCCATCCTTTCACTGATCCATGCATTCTTTCACCCATCATTTTACTCACCCATGCATCCTTTCACCCATATACTCTTTCACATATTGACCCTTTCAACCACTCGCGTGTTCTTTCACCCATCCTTTCTTCCACTCACATTTTTTCACCCTTTCACCCATCCATGCATCTTTCCTTTCACCCACCCATACATCCTTTCAGCCGTCCACCACTTCACCCTTCCTTTCACTCACACAGGCATCCTTTCATCCATCCACTTTTTAATCCATGCTTTCGCCCATGCATGCATCCTTTCACCCATTGTCTCCCACCCACACATCCTTTCACCCATCCACCCACCCATCACTTCATCCACCCACATTTCCTCCCATCATTTCACCCACCCATGCAGCCTGTCACTCATCCTTCCTTTTAACTTATGACGCCTATGAATGGAGCAAACGCAACATGGAGGGGCTTGATTCACATCTGACCGCAATCCCAAATCAGAACAAACAAGCATTTGCAATGCAATAGGTCTCGCATTTACGCAGTCTGACCTATTGGCATTGTAAATAACAATGCCTTTTATTTATGTTTTGGTTTTTAAAACCTAAATAAAAGGCATTGTCATTTACAATGCCAATAGCTTAAACTCGCGTAAATGCGAGACCTATTGCATTGCAAATGCTTGTTTTTCTATCAGATGAAGCACAAGGCAGGCTGCTAGTTGGCCAAGACCAAGGAGTTGGACAGAGGTTTCTTCAAAAGAAAAATTAAAATAACCTTTATCCAAGAAAGCAGAATGATGCCAGAGACAGATAAGAGCAAGGGTTCACTGATATGAGGGGTTATAAATTTTAAAATAGAAAGCCAGAGGTGATCTGATGTAATTTGAATATCAGCTCAGCATAACCACTCTCACAATCGGCTAGCGTGATTCGCTGAGGACTGCATGGGTAAGGTTGCAACTTTATAAATAAAATAAAAAACACCTGGATCTGGAGGGCCATCCTCAAAAGGAAAATAGACAAAAATAGTCTCACTTATTAGAAAAAAAATCCAGAAAAAAAAACCCACCAAGATATTAGTGAGACTTTAGTTGAAAGCTGTAGAGGTGCACAACTTGGGATCCAGTGTGCCCAAACCTCACAATAGCTATAAAGGATTGATAGGCAGGTTTGAACTACAGCCAGGGCTTCTGGAATTATGCGTTTGTAAGGCACGGAAATTCCCATAGTTATGGATTTGCCCCATAATCCATCACCAGCTGCATACTCTGCAGAGTTTAAGAGGGGAATTTTTTTTTTAAAGTTGTTACTCGCTAAAACGGTCCAAAAGTTAATAAAAATGACACGAAATGAGGTAATACTATTACAAAATGGGCTGCATAATGCCGCATAATTTACTCAAACAGCCCGCATCATTTCTGTGGCCCCAACTATAGCTGGGGTGTCCAGTGTAGGTCCAGAAAGGCCTGATCCTTAGAAAATGGCAATGGATAACCACCATGTAATTTAATTCGAATTACATAATTTTATGTAAATGTATGTTTTTGAGCACATCCTGAAAACCTGGGTTGGGGACTCGGCCTTCCATTAATACGATGGACATTGGACACTTCTGCAGGAGACAACCTAATTTATCGGCCTTCTTCCTTTTCAAAGGATGGCGTTACTGCACACCTGCTACTGCTTCGCCGACGTGTTTAGCATGGATAGTTTGGTGATGCATAAATGACCAACAGTAGATTCTAGTCTCAGCCGCTTGGATCATTTTAACAGCATTTTAAAACTAGAAACAAGATACACGAGACAAGGGATGATTTCATTTCCCGGCACAAGCTACACTCGCTGTACTGATGAAGCCTTCCAGCTCTACGAGAGACACGAGACAGGACTGTGGTAAACGGATTTTTGTTGCCACAGATTCCAGGAAACCAGGTCTTACTGGCAACTCTTAAGCCTGTGAAACCTTGGTGGAGTCTGCTGCTCCGCATAAGTTGCGGACACCAAGGTTCTCGGCCTGTGAAAACACTTCAGTAATCTGACATTTTACAGTTTTATGAATTTTCCACACAGGGTGAGCAAGGGAAAGAGTGAGAAAGAGGGGGAGAGAGAGAGCGAGAGAGGGGGGGAGAGAGAGAGAGGGGGAGAGAGAGAGCGAGAGAGAGAAAGAGAGCGGGAGAGACCGAGAGAAAGAGAGAGAGAAAGCGGAGGTTCAGAACCGAGAGCGAGGGTGGGAGGGGGGGAGAGAGAGAGTGCTGCATGCGTGCGCGCGCAGTCTGCTCTTTTTGGAAGCACTGCACTCGTGCTTGTGGCGCGCCCCTGCTTGCTCCCGAAAGCTGGATGCCGCCACAAGCACGAGTGTGTGCTTCCAAAAAGAGCAGAGCGACCGCTAAAGGTCCTCCTATGCAGCGCATGCGCGCTGCGTAGGCGAGACCTAAAAACTGCTGTCGGGCAGTTGTATGATTGGATGACAACAATTTTCATGCACCCAAAACAAAAATGGAAAAGAACATGGATCTATGGTGAAATAAGAAAACTGAACTATCCAATATCTCCCAGTGGTGCAGTTAAATGAATGCACTAAACAACATCTGCATCAACAGAATTTGCAAATCTACCATCAAAGAAGTAAAAAGGGCACACTACTTTAACAGGATCTTATGATAAAGACTTGTAGCTGCAGATTCCTCACCTTTTGAATATTCCCCAGACATCAGACTGAATCTGAAAACCTTTTCAGCTGTACATTTGCACGCTGGTAGGTGGTGGCGCGCGGCTCCGCACTGACACCACTCTGGAAATGACATGCAGCGTTTATATAGCCACCACCCCCATGGCCTGATGTTGGTTCCTTATTGTGTCAACAGACTCTGATCTAGAGCTACCTCTCGTCTCTATGAGACAATTTACCTCAATTCTTTTTTCTGTGTGCAAGGGAAATGTGACCTTCCAAAACAAAAAGTTTTAAGCCCTGTAGGGACTGTAGCAAACAAATGTCTGGGACAGATCCTCGTCAGGTTTGCCTGGGGTTAGGCAATGACTCTAAGGCCTGCAGTAACTGCGTCTTGATGAACCTGAGGCCATACGAGACCGCAAGGCGAAACTCTGTCGCCAAGCATTGGAAGACTCTGCGGCAAGACCGGTCCAAGTTGAAGGTTCGGTCCATGTCCAAAAGTCGCAGGAGTTTGATCCTGAGGTCAAATTTCATCGCTTTCCAAGTCTTCGGATAAGTCAAAGAAAAACCATAAAAAAATCAAAGTGGGACTCTGCTCCTTCCCGCCACTCGCATACTCCTGAGAAGGCGTTGCCTTGCCCCTTGATCTCGCTCCCGAAGTCGGTCAACTTCAGAGGCTATCCTACAACTTGTCCTGGCACAACCAGAGTTTCCAGCGCCGTCTGTGACACCGAAGGAGATCAAAGAGTTCTGCAAGGCCATGATCTGACTTTTCAGATCCTTTCAGACTCCCTCTGGCGTCACAATGGCCCCAAGGAGCTGAGACACCCACCTCACACCCATCTGAGATACTGCTGGCAGGATCACCCTCCGCACCAATTGGACCCCCCCAGATCCAATACTGGGACTCCCCAGGCTCCTGGACAGACTCGTCAGGCTGGTTTCCAGTGCCTTGAGGCAGACTCCATCGACGCCAGAGGACGAGGTTGCTTTGTGATCGCTGACTCAGTGCTGCCAACACCTCAACCGAGGCACACACAGTCCCCCGCTTAACATTTCACCTCCACAAGAAAAAACCTATATGTTGCATTCCTATTTTGGTGTGGATTTAGACAACGACTATGGCCTGGGTGATGAGATAGGTCAACCATACAATGAAGAAAATTGGTATGATGACATTCAAGGATCCAGTGGCCTTGATACTTCCCCTGAGTCAGAACTCCTCACACTTCCTCGCCCCCAGGGCCTACTGCTGAGGAGAGTGCATCTTTGCAGTAGTCGGGTGTAGGGCAGCCAGAGTTCTCGACCTCCAGCTCCTCACCTTAGAGGTCAAAACCAATGTCTTGACTGACGTGCTTCAGTGGGGCAAGCCTCTACTGAAGCCCTACTACCCTTCAATGAGGTATTCACAGATTCTCTTATAGGTACCTGGTCTTATAGGGACCTGGGCCAAACCTTGCTCTGCCCCCCAGCCAGATTGCGAGACACCATCGCCCTTCCCTAGGTAACCCTACATTTTTGTCTCAGACCCCTCCCCTGAAAGCTTGGTGGGGCAGGCTGACCAGTAAGACGAACCTTAATACTTTTCTGACTACTCCCCCCGACGGGGAGTCCTAACGAGTAGAGAACTTTGGGAAGAGGGTATTTTCTTCCACCAGCTTGGTCCTCTAGTTCGTTAATTCCAGTTGCCGGGTGAGGCGCTAGTCCTATGCTCTTTGGGATTTGGTGGCTCAAGTCCTCCAGGTGTCCCAGAAGATCTCTGACCTGTTCTTACCCAAGCTATACAGGACAGTTATGACGCAGAAAGGTTCATAATTCGTTGTGACTTGGATACCACTATTCCATCGGGAGGGTCATTGTTTGGCTATAATCAACGAGGTTCTCAGGCGATGTTCAATTGTCCCTTATGGACATGCCCTTCGACGGGACTCACCTCTTTGGGTACAAGGCACATTTCGCTCTGGAGAAATTCAAAGAGAGCAGGGTCACAGCATGCTCCCGGCCTAATCTGCCCTACCTCGCCAGTGGCATCAGCCCTATCGTTTCTTTGGCGTTTTCGGCAGAGGTACCCTAAACTGCCAGCCACTTCAGCCTCACCAAGGTCTCCAGCCATTTTGTGGCAGAGGCTGTGGCAGCCACCTACCCAGTGGTCAGGCTCAGCATTCCATCCAGCCCACTGCCCCACCTGTTAAACCCCTTTAGTGTGCCCTAAGTGGAGCACCACCACCCTGTTGGAGGCAGGATCCAATGATTCTTTCTGGGATGGCAAACCTTAACATCAGACAGGTGGGTCCTGTAGATAGTCCAGAAGGGGAACATCTTACCCTTAAGTTCCGCTCCTCCGCACCTTCCACCATCCCCAGAATGACTGACTGGGGACCATCTGTCATTCTTATGGCAGGAAGTGCAAGCGCTTTTGGTCAAAGGGGATATCGAGAGGGTGCCTGCGCCAGAAGTAGGTTGTGGGTGTTACTCCCACTACTTTTTGGTGCCATAGAAGGACAGCGGCCTTCGTCCTATTTTAGACCAGTGCCCTTTCAATGCCTTCCTGAGGAAGGACAAATTAAAAATGCTCATAATAGCCCAGATCTTATCTGCCCTCCATCATGGAGACTGGATGGTGGTGTTGGATCTGTATGATGTCTGGTTCCATATACCCGTCCGGCAGACCCATCAGAGCTACCTGCGGCCCTTGGTGGGACAGGAGCATTTTCAGTTGACTGTGCTCCCTTTGGTCTCACCAGCACGCCCTTTGGGGGGTTCACGGAGGGATGCTGGTGGTAGCAGCACACCTTCGGGGATCCCAATCTTCCCCTATCTTGATGACTAGCGGTTGAAGGTGGACTCGCCCTGTAGGAATCTGCCTCTGTATATGATATACTAAAAAGAGGTATATCGTGCGAAGAGTCCAGGCAAACCCCAAAAGAATTACAGAGGCACAAATGACGCCCCAAATGCTCTCTTTTGTGGTAGTGTGGGTGAGCAGTTAGGCTTATCAGAGGGCAGTGCTAAGCATTTATTACACACACAAAGGCAATAAGTGAAACCACACTCAATGAAGAAATCCGACACCAATTTATAAAAATAACACTTACTTTTATATAAATTTAGATACCACGTTCATCAAAATCGGGCAAGTACTTTTCAGGTTATGAATTGTTACAGTTTTCAGAAATGAACACAGTGCATTTTCTGGATCTATAATGTTACCCTATAGATGAAAAACATGTATTGCATTCAGGCACTTGTCAGCGACTTACAGGACTGTTCTTCTATACTTAAGGTGAGTATGGTGCAAAGTCCAGGGCCACACCAAGAGTTCATCTCAGGAGGCTCTGGGGCTTCCAGGTGTAAAGGTGTGTCACGGCATCAGGTGTCCCATTCATTTGAATGGGAGAATTGTCCGGTTACAAAGAGTCTGAAAGCTGGGACTGGGAGACCAGTCTGGGGGAACCCACAGGAGGGCTCGAACCTTGAGGTCCTCGGACACATAGGGACCCCGTCGGACTGCTTCTCCACGGGCTGTGGGGCTCGGGTTCAGTGGTGTCTATTGACGTTGGATTCCGGTACAGGAGTCTCATGGTTTGAGGGGACCTGCAGAAAGAGGCAACAGGTGGTGACTGGAAGTCCAGTGTGGGCAAGCCTAAGTGTGGGCTTAGCTCTTGTGGATCTGGGAACCCAGTAGCATCGTCACCTTCCTTGCACTTGAGCTCGGTGCCTAGGTGATTTGAGGTGTCAGGTGACAACGGTCGCAGACTCACTTCTTTATCTGTTTTCTGCAGGAGGGGCAAACAGGTAAGCTGAGCCACTCACAAAGTGGTTCTCACTATCCCTGAAGTCCCTTGACGTGCAGGTCGGTCTTCCTCCGCGTTGGTGTCCGGACTGGACACAAGAAGCCTTAGCGGCTGCAAGGGGTCCAGTACCTGAGTATTGGTCCTGTGCAGCTCCGGTTGGTCCTGGTGTCCTCCCACTCGACGGATCTGTCCTTCAGGAGCACAGGGTCCTTTTCTTGGGAGCTGCTGTGTCGGGCTGGCCGTGGAGCTGCAACTCGGTGGACCACACTTTGCATCTTTGGTGGCTGCAGGGGAGTAGCTCCTCTATTCCAAGGGAGTTCCTTCAGGCAATTGGCGAAGCACTGGCAGCCCTCTGGGTTTCTAGAAGGCTGCACAGCGGTAGGACAAGTCTGCTGCTTCCACGTTTGTTGGGGCAGAAGTCAGGCTGGCAGGGTTGGCGCCAAGTAAGTTGTTGCTCCTGACAGGACTCTTCTTTGTCCACTCCTTCTCTTGATCCATCAGACTCTGAAATCTCTCTATCAGTGGATCTCCTAAATACTCGATTTATGGGTGTTAAGAGAAGTGAGGGATAGTAGCCCATGGGCTACTTATCCCTGGGGTCACTACACCCCCTAGATGACCAATTCCTGTGGGGAGTGGGCATCAACCTGTCTCAGAATTCCTAATTCCACCACACACAATATGGTGGAATTTTTAAAGTTGTTTCCATTTCAGACTTGGTCACCCTAGAGGTGTGCCCAGCCTGGCAGTGCAACACGCCTCCTGCATAGCTAATTTTTCTGCCTGTCCTGGCACCAGATGGCTCAGGGCAGGGGGGGGGGGGGTCAGCATCCTCTCCTGTGAGAGAAGCCAGACTTGCATACCAAAAGGTGGTGGGCTCTTTGAAGCTCCCTGCCTTGGATTCTAATTTTACCAGCCTTCCTGGAGAAAGAGGTGATAACACCTCTCTACAGAGCAGGCATTGTTCCTGACCTCCTGAGAGCAAAGGCTCTAATCCCTGGGGGTCAGAAACTCATCTGTGGCAGCAGGCTGGACTGAATTGGTAAGCTAGCACACTAGAGTGCTGGTAGGTTTCAGGGGGTACCTCTAAGGTACCCTCTGGGTGCAAGTATTAATAAATCCATCACTGGAATCATTGTGGGTTTATTAATACGAGGTGTTTGATACCAAACACTATAGGTTTCAATGAAGCCATTATGTAGCTGGGGAACTTGTTTTGACCATTACATACCTTAAGATGGCTTCCCTGCTCACATGCAATATATAGCAATAGAACTAGACGTCACAGGGGCATATCTGCTCATGCAGATATGTCCTCACAATATAATGCACCCTACCTTAGGGCTCGAGGCCTGCTGTAGGGTTGACTTACATATGTTAGATGCAGTGACTTTGGCATGGCACAGAAGTGTCTCATGTCGTGTTTTCACTCATGGTATGTTTTCACTCATGGTTTGCACCATGTCACGCAGCCTGTACTGGCAGTCTGTGTGAAATTTGTATGTGGGTCCCTTAGGGTACCACTGCCCTAGGTACCTGGTGTACCATATACTAAAGGCTTACAGAGGTGCTAAAGTCCTTAGCCAATTGTAGCACAATTAGTCTTTACCTTGTTTTAGGGAAGGAGCACTGGCACTGAGGTTTGGTTAGCAGGCCTCAGTGCACTGTCAGAGTCAAAACTCGGCAACTAGTAGCTAAAAAGGGGGCATAAGTGTGGGGGGGTAACTACAACAAAAGCCTAGTTTACCACACACCCCAGGCAGTCATCATTCACCTCCACACTACGGTGAACTTCAGGGTTCATTATCAGCGTGCCAAATTTGCACCCGACTTCATCTCAGACACCCCCTTCATCTGAGCCATTCTGGACTCGGTTTGGGTTTGTGCCTTTCCTCAGAAAGAAGAGTCCAGGACATTCAAGCTATGATGCTGATCTTTCAGCCTCGGTCCTGGATCTCAGTGAGGTCGACTCTGAGGCTGCTGGGATGGATGGCCTCTTGCATCCTGCTTGTACAGCACGCCAGATGACATATGCAGGCTCTGCAGTGGGATCTGAAGTCTTAGTGGTGCCAACATCAAAGGGATCTCTCCAACCACGTTCAGATTTCATCTGAGACTGCACAAGAGATGTAGTAGTGGTTACTGAGCCGCAACTGGGTCAGTAGCAGACTCCTTTCCCTACGTCACTAGAGCCGACAGTAGTGACTGATGCATCCCTTATGGGTTAGGGCAGACTATCAGAGTTCTCTGGGGGAGGCCCGGCTCCAGAACAACCTCCTTGAGCTCCAGTCCATCCACTTGACTTTGAAAGCCTTCCTTCCATCCATCAACGGGAGGCTAGTTCAGGTGCTTGTGGACAACACCACTGCCATGTGGAATTGCAACAAACGGTGGAGTGGGGTCCTAGGCCCTTTGCATGGAGGCACTACGCCTCTGGAAATGGCTGGACTAGCAAGGGATTTTTCTGATGGTGAACCACCTGGAAGGGTCTTTGAATGCTAGGGTGGATGAGCTCAGATGTCGACGCCTAGCGGATCATGAGTGGCATTATACCCAGAGGTGGCACAAGGTCTCTTGCACGATTTGGGAGATCCTTGGCTCGCCACCGCTAAGAATGAGCAATGCCAGCAGTTCTGCACATTGGAGTTTCAAAGGCGTCTCTCTCTAGGAAACGTGTTCAGCCTAGAGTGGAACTCGGTACTCCTGTATGCCTTTCTGCCTATGCCTCTTCTGCCCTGAGTTCTGAAGATCAGGACCAATCAGGCTCAAGTCATCCTAGAGGACCTGCTGTCATAGCAACCGGGGTAGGGTTTGCAATCTTCACCTTCATGCTTGGAGATTGAGCGGCGACAGCTGAACACCTTTGACTTTCCTCAGTAATTAGTTGATTCCATCAGGCAGCCAGCCTACCCTCAATAAAAGCTGTATACTCCTGTCATTAGGACAAATTTGTAGTTTAGTATAACCCACGCCAGAGTGACCCCCTTCAGGCAAAGTTCTGTTCGTTTAGTCACTCATCTGAAAAGGCTTTGTTTTGAGTACAGTTAAAGGGTACCTTTTGGCTCTTTTGTACTTTTTACGGTTGCTAGACCACCCCTCACTGTTTAAATCACCAGTTGTGATGCATTTTTTGAAAGGCCTACAACCCTAGTTTCCTCCCTCCTCTCCTCACGCCATAGCGGGACCTTAACTTGGTCCTCACATATTTCATGTGCACTCCCTTTGAGTAGTTTCACAGCTGTCCTTTACTGCGCCTCACCCTTAAAATGGTGTGCCTCATTGCCATCGCTTCGGCGAGTGAAAGAGCTTCAAGCTCTATGTGGCAACCTGCCGCACACCACCTTCTTCCCAAACAAGCTGGTTCTGCAGATTTGAGCATCCTTCTTGCTGAAAGTTGTGATGCTGTTCCACCTCAGCCAAACCATCACTCTGCCAGCGCTCAATGCTCACCCTCATCCCTCTTAGGAGAAGAAGAGATTTTATCGCTTCGATCCCCAAAGAATGCTGAGCTTTTACATCAATTGTACCAACGAACATGGGGTGAACGATCAGCTGTTTTTGGGGTTCGCTGGAGAGTAAAAAGGGAAGGCCATGCAGAAGCACATCATCTCCCACTGGATCATGCTCTTCATCAAGATCTGCTAATTGGCTAATAGGCAGCCCCCAGAAGGACTCAAACTCATTCCGACAGGGGTAAACCTGCTACCGCTGCGTTGGCATGTGAAGGTCCTGTCCTGGACATCTGCCAGGCAGCTACATGGGCGTCACTCCATACATTCACGAAGCACACCAGGTGGCCAACCAGGTTCACTGGGAGGGACATTTTGCCTGCATGGTCCTACACGACCTTTTGGGTTGAGCAAATTCACAGACCCACCTACTAATTGGTACTGCTCCAGTATCTATTCAAAAAGGTGAGGAGTCTGTGGTTAGACGTCTCTATCAAAAAACAAGTTAGTTTCCTTTGGTATGCTCTTTCTGGTAAAGACACTATCCGCAGATTTCTTGCCCCTCCCCCCCATCCTCCCAGTTCTGTGAATTGGACTCTATCCATTAGTAAGATCCAAAGTCAAGGAATCTGAACACTGGTCAAAGCCAATTCGCTGTTGTGGCTCTGTCTGGGACTGCAGACAGTCCTGACAACAACTGACATCAGTGAACAGGAGTGGGGTCTATATAGGCTCCACACGTGAATTTACGGCTCTGAATGGTATCTGTGCAGAGCTGCACACTGCTACTTTCTGGTGCTCAAACATATTGCTGAAAAAAGTTTCTGGATCCAGTCTGACACCTGGGAAATATTCAAATGTTTAGGAATCACTGGTTAGAGTCTCTATCAGAAAGAGCATTACCGAAGGTGAGTAAGTTGTTCTTCGGGCCTGGCAGTCCAGTCAGATTGCCAAATCCCTTACACAAACTCCAGGTGACTTGCGCTTTTTTTGTCCTCCCACCTGAATATGAGGGGTGTTGTTTTTCAGACATAGTCATCAAAGCTGACTCTCAATGCCTTTCCTACGGCACCCCTGCACAGGGAATCCGAGAAACATGAGCCTTGGGTAGCAAAATTTTACCTCCGGAAATTTGGCCCTTTATATAGCTAATGGTCACTAGACTTTTAGGCCAAAACTTTCATACCTTATGAGAACTAGTGAATCTTACTGTGATCAGCTTCCCAGATCATATGAAAAGGCCATTGTCTGACCTTGTAAGCAATTACCTGGATGCATCAAAACAGATCCCCAAGTGTGGCATTGATTCTGAAGAGATATTGCTTAGTCTACAGGTGCAACTATCACACTTCGTCGGCATACTTGGATGCGTTCAGTTGGATTTTTGAGATATATACAGACCACGCAGAAGGACATGCGCTTGATGGTGAGCCGTCATTTGGTGAGAAGGCTTGACTCCTCCTTGGAACACTTCAGGACCAGCAGGGGTTCAGCTTGCATCCTGGGCAGGGCCTTCTCTAAACAGCAATTCCAGTAGCAGTATTGGAAGTGCTGTGGTTTTTCTGAGACGTTGCAGTCTTATCAAAGGCTTTTCCTGGATGTCATGTCACTTTGGCCAGCTGTCTTGCGACGGCCAGCCAGACATGCACACTTTAAACCTGTCTAACCCAGCTGACTTAGACAGCTGGGTTAGAGAAACCACAGGCCGCCAGGGTCCCCTGGAGCACTGAGAGCGGCCGCTCCCTCCAATCCTGGTGCTTCTCTCATGCTGGTTAACCTGAGTTACCCTGCAGCTGGGCGTCCAAGGCCTACCCCGGCGACCCTGCCTTTCTGACCCAAAACCTGACTCCTGAGGGCTTGGTGATTCTGGCTTCCACAAGCAAGGTCAGTCCTAATTGTGAGAAAGTGCCCTCTTTCTGCCTGGTTGCCCCCACTTTTTGCTGAATTGCTGATGTTCTTTGACTGAGTGTGCCCTGGGCTCCTGCTAATCAGGTACCCAGGGCCTATGTTCCTTCCCTAAAACGGCATTGAAGCCTAAACCCAATTGGCATCCCTGGCCCCAGGTAGGTCCCTGGTAAATGGTACCACAGGTACCCAGGGCACTGTGACCAGGGAAGGCCCCTAAGGGCTGCAGCACTTATTGTGCCACCCTTAGCGGCCCTGCACCTTTTCACACCCACACTGCCTTTGCAGACTGCGTGTCTTGGTGCAGAACAAAGTGAAGAGTCGACATGGCACACATCCCTGTGTGCCATGCCCACAACCCACTGCCCTGACCTAGATCAGCCACCCCTCCAGCTGGGTGCACTATGCCAGTGGTGAGGGTACAGGTGCATGAGCCCTGTACCCCTACAGTGCCCAAGTCCATTCTTGGGCAGTGTAAGTGCAGTGCTGCCATTAAGAGTATATGGTGCTGGAAGGTTGTCATTACGAACTCCACAGCACCATAATGGCTACACTGAAGACTGGGAAGTTTGGTATCAAACTTCTCAGCACATTAAACCCACACTGATGCCAGTGTGGGATTTAATGTAAAATGCACGACAGAGGGCATCTTAGAGATGCCCCCTGAAACTTGACCAACTTCTAGTGTCCCGACTGAGTGGCTGCTTAGGCTGCCACCAACAGACCTGGTTCTGGACCCTTGGGTCGAGAGCCTGCTGCTCTCGGGGGCCTGAAACAATGCACATCCTGGGACGAGGTGCCAAGCCTCCTCCCACAGGATGGGCAGGGTTCACGAAGGGGAAGCTTCAAAGGCTTGCCGCCTTTGTGAGCCTCCCCAGATCATTTGCTGCTTTCAGCAACTGGTCCCCACTGGTTCTACCCCCCACTTTGGGCGGGAGAACCGGCGGGAAAAACAAGTGAGGGAAAGAGGTGTGCCCACCTCTGCCAACTCCACCCCTCAGGTGGGGGAGGCGAGGTGAAGCACAACTCTGAGTCACCGCCATCTTGAGGATGGGGGGACCTGAACAACCAGGGACAGGCTCCTGCCCCCCTCCCACTGGAGGGTGGCACGATAGGGGGTGTACCCATCCCAGGGAAGGGACCCATTGGTCCCTGCCCTATACCTACCTGTAACGCCCCTAAATCTAGTATTTAGGGGGCACCCTGAACCTTGCTCCCTCAGATCCAGAAACGACAAGAAGAAAAGAAGAAGGACCGAACAGCTGTGCAGCCAGCTAACAAGAGGAAGACGCCCACTGACTTGGCCCCAGCCCTACAGGCCTGTCTCCCCTCGAACTGCTCCTGCGAAATCCCGGTGTGTCCTGCAGCCAGCAACCTCAAAAACCCCAGAGGACCTGCCTGCCTTCACTTCCAAAGACTGCTTCTCCCGTGAACACCGGATTTGTTCAACTGCAACCTCTGGCAGCTGCCGGAGGCCGCGAATCCAGCCCACTCTGCACCCGCCGAACCCGGCCCGAGCTCGAGTGGAAAAACACCACGAGGAGGTCACCCCGGCGATCCTGACCCGAGATCCGGCGACCCCTGACCTGCCTCAAGCCTCCAGTCGACGCCTGCAGCCTAAATCTAGAAGGGCCCCCTAACCGCGACCCGGAGCTGGTAAGAAGATCCGACCCCAAAAGGCACCCCTGCACCCGACGCCCCACGGCCTTGTGTGCCCAAACCAATGGTGCCTAACCAACCCCTAACTTCCCAACTTACCTCTCGAAGTGGTGGTCGCACCCAGAAGTCCTTCGTCTCCCTGCCTGCAGTGCTTTTGCAAACCGGAGGTTCTCCATTGAAAACAACAGGGCGCCCGACGTCGAAACAGCACTCTGCACCCGGCCGCCTCAGTGCCGCTGAGGGTGCACCTTTTGTGCTACTTTGTTTCCCCATTTGCCCTGACCTAAACCCTAGGAGCTTTGCTCCCACAACCCAGTGGCCTGCTTACCAGCAGCCACCAACCGGAGGCCCCCTATCCCCCATTGGATAACATTGGGCCTCAACACTCTGCACCCGGCCGCCCTAGTGCTGCTGAGGGTGTAACAAGAGTGCATCACCGACCCTGGGGGACCCCTGAGTCTAACCCCAGAGCCTTAACTCCCACAGTCGATAACTTACCTGTGAACCGATAACCTGTTTTTCCTCCATAGGATAACATTGACCATTTTTCTTCCAAAAAGTTTGTGTGGAGTTTTGAAATCTAAAAATATTCTTTAAAAATCGCACGAATAACCAAAACTTATTTACTTACCTGTTTGCAGGAAATGTCCCAGTGCTGAATCTAGGTATCCAGCACTGAGTTAGAAAAGTAACGTAAAAAGTAACTCACCTGTAATTTACTGAAAAAGCCTATTCATTTCAATGTACTGTATTTGCTAAGTATTGCAACCTATTGCATCCCCTGTAAATCAAACAAAGTACAAGTCCTATTGCATTTTCAAACTGTTCTACAATCAGCAACTTATTACTGTAAAGTATTTAATACTTACCTGTGCCAGGCTTGCTTGGTTCTAAAAATAAAACAACAGTATATTTTTTATACAAAAACAATTGGTCTAGAGTTCAGTCCTTGAGTGTGTGAATTCATTTGCTGACTGAGTGTGTACATCAAATGCTTAACACTGTCCTCTGATACTGCCTTACTGCTCGACCACTCTACCACAAATAGAGAGTAAGGTTCTATCTAACTTTAACCTCTGCCAACCTCTGGGGTCACCTGGACTCTATACACACTATACCTCACTTTGGTGTAGTATATATAGAGCCAGTTTCCTACACTAATGAGTTCCCCGGGGGCCACGCCTGATAGAAAATCAATATAATAAATGGGGTGACCCAGTATAGTGTCAAAGGACCTGGGTATCGATCGGTAAGAAGAACAATTGGTCCTAGACAGTCCTACTTACACTGAAATTAATAACAGTAAGTGAAATAAGAAAAATCCGCACAGCTGTGGTAAGCGATTAAATCATATAGTTGAAAGAGTACGTAATACAAAAGCACATTCCACAATGATGACTCATAGGGAAAAGGCACCCAAAAGGCAATTGAATTGTAAACATTAGTTTATTTCATGATAAATCATATGCATTAAATGAAAAACATACATAAACACAGGGGCATAGTGTTCAGCATGTAATGCTCAATAGGTTACTTCCAAGGAAGGAGAAGGAAGTGAAAGTTGGTGCTCATGTGATAGGAAAGGAGAGAGGATGAAGATCCTCAAGAACATTTGGAGAAGAACAGTTCAAAAACACTAAAATACGAGGGATCTGGCTATGATTCCCAACACGGCCAGTATCCCTACTGTAGTAGGCCTGCCCCTAAACTAAATAGCAATCCGAGTTTTAATAATTATTCCTCGATTTGATGCACAGTGCAACTTCATCTGTGGCTTGGGTCGGAGGGGAATAGACGTTGAGTGGAGGCCCAGTGGGGAAATGTCGACGTTTCGACCCCGACGCAGAGGTCGCTGTGTTTGCTACATGCATACGAGGCGTGCACGATTTTGGCATCCTTCAATTACAGACGCTTTACGCTGCGGCCAGTCTCCTTCCAGACACTGACGGGTGAGGAGCGTTCTTCGCCGGTGTGAGGAAACCGCTTTTCGAAGGCAACAAGATCATGAAAATCAGATTTGTAATATTTTCGTGGGACTAATAGCAGCATTCAAATAAGAGGTCCCACGCCGCGCTTTTTTCCAGCGGCACCTCGGGGTGTAATTCCCCCTTGTTGGAGTACTCTCAGTACAGTTTGACTGGGAGCCGAATTTTGAATAAGATTTCATCGCACTACGACCATGTTCGGATTACCCACCGTTTGGGGGCATCTTACTAGACACGGTTGAACAGAGGTTCCCCTCCCCTGTCCTGAGGAAGACCCGCAGCAGAGGAGTCTACTCATCCTTTTGCGTCGGGGTCGAAACGTCGACATTTCCCCACTGGGCCTGCACTCAACGTCTATTCCCCTCCGACCCAAGCCACAGATGAAGTTGCACTGTGCATCAAATCGAGGAATAATTATTAAAACTCGGATTGCTATTTAGTTTAGGGGCAGGCCTACTACAGTAGGGATACTGGCCGTGTTGGGAATCATAGCCAGATCCCTCGTATTTTAGTGTTTTTGAACTGTTCTTCTCCAAATGTTCTTGAGGATCTTCATCCTCTCTCCTTTCCTATCACATGAGCACCAACTTTCACTTCCTTCTCCTTCCTTGGAAGTAACCTTTTGAGCATTACATGCTGAACACTATGCCCCTGTGTTTATGTATGTTTTTCATTTAATGCATATGATTTATCATGAAATAAACTAATGTTTACAATTCAATTGCCTTTTGGGTGCCTTTTCCCTATGAGTCATCATTGTGGAATGTGCTTTTGTATTACGTACTCTTTCAACTATATGATTTAATCGCTTACCACAGCTGTGCGGATTTTTCTTATTTCACTTACTGTTATTAATTTCAGTGTAAGTAGGACTGTCTAGGACCAATTGATAGAAAATCAAAGCACGTTGACATGTTTGGAAAGGTTTCTCATCTGCCAGTTTGGCATGATGGTCCCTGATCGATGTCATTCTGCTAGGGGTTATACACATGATCTCAAGGATATGGTCAGTGAGGTCTTACGCGCCATTTCTGAGGAATTCAGAATTTCATTCAATCTATGAAAGACTGGACACAGCTAAGCACATATTGGGAGCAGGTCTGGATACGACAGACTGCGTGTGTCACACCATTGGCCCCAGTGTGGTGATTCGACGAGATGCATGGATGCACGTCACAGGATTTCTTTGAATAAGCCATTATCCCTTACAAATATGCCGTTTGGGTCAAAGCATTTTGGAGAAAACCAGATTCTGTATTGGTGCCCCTTAGCCATGCTACGGCCTGTTCTTTGGACTTGCTATTTCCAGCCCACCAATTTCCACAATGGTAGCAAAAGTTCAGAGTATACTTTGGGGTCCTGCCTGCCGCCAATGACAGCCCTAGAAGCTTGTTTAGCAGCCCGGACAGTCCTCTTGTGGCCCCAGAGGAGGACGTGGTTGTAGAGACTGTGGCCACCAGTAAGGGCTGCAATCCGCTTCCTCCTTGTCGCCCGCCACGGCTGCAGCAAAGTGCTCTAATTCCCCCCTCCCATGGTTAAACTAAGCCGGTAGGGGGAGAAGAGGGTTTTATCTGCCCGGCTGGCAAGCAATTACCTCAGACCTGTGGTGCTGCATGTTAATCAACTTGGTGATGCCCTGACTTCTGTGTACACGCACCTTCTGCTCCTACTGTTTTTGATCAGACTTTGGCAGGCCATGCCTCCATCCTTGCTGAGGAGCTTCAGACGCTGTTGGCCGAAGGGGCCACAGAAAGAGTTCCAGAAGCAGAAAAGGGCCTGGGGGTTACTCCTGGTATTTTTGGTTACTCCAGTTACTTTTAGGTGCCTAAAAAGGACAAGAAGGTGGGTTCAAGCTGTTATTGGACCTTAGGTTGCAAGCTGAAGATGATGGCTCATGTTCAAGCCCTCTCTATCCTGGATCTAGGGTCGTGGATGCTGTGCTGGGACTTGTAAGACATGTACTTTCATGTGCCTGTCCTGCAGTGTCTCATGCTCTTCCTTCAGTGCATGGTGGGGATGGAATACTTTCAGTTTACTGTGCTAACCTTTGGCCTCATGTCGGCCACCTGGGTGTTTACAGAGGTGATGGGTATGGTCACAACCAGCGGCGGCCGCCATAAATAAAAGGTGGTGGGGCGGGAGGCGTGGGTGGTGTAGGGTGGGGTGGTGTGGGGTGGGTTAGGTTAGAAATAAAAATACAATATCAAAAAAACGTAATTTTTGGCTGCCGGCCACCTCCAGCATTGCGTCTTGTCGCACCGCCCTCCTCTTCTTCCTGGGTCCCAGCAGCCCCTGGGACAGACTCCCTGTCCAATACCCACACTGCAGAGCAGTGCAGGGATTGGTCTGAGTGGGCAGGAAAGACGCACTGCTCAGACCAGGGAGTCTGTAGGGTTTCTCCAGCCCGGCTGCTCAATGCAGCTGGGCTGGAGAAAACCTAAGGGCGGCTTGTGTTTTGGTTGGCCTGAGACGGCTAGCCAAACACACGTGAGCACTTAGGGAGGGTAGTGCACATAGCACTCCTTTCCCCTCTCCCATGCCTCAGCCCTACCCCTCCCAACACCGCTGGCTCAGAGCTGGCAAATGCAAAATAAAACGATGCAAGAACATCGTTTTATTTTACATTTGCTGGTTCTGAGCCAGGCAGTGGGGCGACGCTCCTACGCTATTGCGGAGGAGCCGCCACTGGTCACAACCCATCTTAGCAGGTCGGTGGACACACGTATTCCTTTACCTCTAGGACTGGCTGTTGAAAGTGAAGTTGCCAAATTCAGTCACAGACCACCTGAGGACGACCATCTCACTGGAGTCCTTCCTGGGGTTTTCGATCAATGACCTGAAATTCCATCTGCAACTAATGCAGTGGATTCTGTATGCAGGGGCCATCTTGGCCAGAATGGCTTCCAAGACCTTTCCAGCCCCGCAGTGAGTCCAAACATGATGATGATGTTTCAGGTTCACTCCTGTGTTCTGGGGTGGATAGTTCTGAGGCCTCTTGGCCTCGTACAGGCTCCTGGTCTCCTGTACTTGTTGGCACATGAGGGCTCTGCATTGGAACCTGCAGTTGGCTCAGCACTGCAGTTGGACCGAGTGTCCCCCAGAAAGAGTGTTGTCGAAGTTAAATAGTTTGTTAATTGGGGTCCTTATCCTCCTGGACTTTGGTTTGATGTTGACCAGCCCCTCCCCCTCCAGCATTTAGCTGTGCTTGAGGTATCTGGCCTCACACTCACTTGGAGTCAGTCTTTGTCTCTCGTACATTTGGTCACTTTAGTTCTGAGTCCTCCCGTCAGCCGGAGCTATGGCATGCTCCCAAGTGGCCCTTTCTATGCCCTCTGCTGCACTTTAACATTCACCTCCAACTGCTTGCTGCCTTTCTCCATTCAGTCTTAAGGTTTTGTGCAGACCAGGGTTCCCCATGAACATTTCCTGCTGCTGCTGATGTGCCCCTGTGGGCAAACCTGTCTGCTGGTTGTTGGGTCTCCCAATGTCAGAGGCTGTGGGGCACGGAGTGTGACCACCGTGCATCTTCGGTTTGCGTCTTCCTGTTCGCTCAGCTTGACAATTTCATCCTGTCCTGCTATCTGTGTATGTTCTCCCTGTCCCACAAGTCCATTCTCTGTTGCAGGGTCGATCTATTCTTTTAGTGTCCCAGAGTCCATGCAATCCCTGTTTCTGTGTTCGCCAGCCCGGGAGCCTCTGTCTCACTGTCCCAGTGTGTGTCCCTTTGTCAGTGTCAGAGTATCCACTGTCTCTGAAATCATTTCGGACTGTCCAAGTGTTCCTATAACTGGCCCTGACCCTTTGCGCTCTACTATCAGCACCTTTGCTGCTCTTCAGCGCTACACACACCCCTCCACTCAGTCAGCTGTCAGAGGTGAGGATGGGAGAGGGTCTTCTCCCAGAGGACCTTGGTTCTAGCTTCTCGTAAAACAAGAGTGGTCATCCACACCCCGCGTGTGGGAGCTCAGCCAGACAGCCCTCGGTCCCAGCTTCAAGCCCTTGTTGTCACACAGAAATATGCCTTTTTGTGACCGGCCTGATGAGTAAATGTGAAAACTTCGATGGATGGACGGGTGGATGGACGGGTGGATGGATGGACGGACGGATGGACGGACGGACAAACGGACGAACGAACGGACGGACGAACGAACGAACGAACGAACGGACGAACGGGCGGACGGATGGACGGGCGGACGGATGGACGGGCGGACGGACGGGCGGACGGACGGGCGGGCGGACGGGCGGATGGACGGGCGGATGGACGGATGGATGGATGGACGGACGGATGGATGGATGGATGGATGGGCGGATGGATGGATGGATGGGCGGATGGGCGGGCGGGCGGGCGGATGGATGGATGGATGGATGGATGGGCGGGCGGCTGGGTGGGCAGGCGGCTGGGTGGGTGGATGGGTGTCGGCCCTCCTGCCCCACATGTATCTGTACCTGTGAATGCAGAGATCTGCAGCAGTTGCTTTGCTCAGCTGAGCATACGACAAGCCACAACCAGGAAGCCTGGTAGAAGGCTCACATATCCAATAAGGGGGCAGGGTAGTGCCAGCGTGGTAATTTAACTTCACGGTGAGTGGCAGGGGCAGCTGGTACCTGATTGGCAGCCTGTCCTAGAATGTGTGAGTGCCTCGACTCTTCCAAAAGTGTGGGGGGAGCTGATCTCTGAAGACACAGAAGGGGTGCACCTGGGGGGTACCTGCAGGGCCTCGACCCTGCCACGTCCAGCGTGGATGGCAGGGGACTGACACCGTCCCTCGCAGGCAGGACTCCGGCCCAGAGGCTGGAAGGGCAGGCACTGGCCTCCTGCACCCTCAGGCCGGCAGCCCTGTGGGGGTGGGGGTGGGGGTGAAGGGGGGGCTCTGGCCCTGAGGCTGGAAGGACAGGCACTGGCCTCCTGCACCCTCAGGCGGGCAGCCCTGCTGGGGTAGGGGTGAGGGGGGCTCCGGCCCATAGGCTGGAAGGGCAGGCACTCGCCGCCTGCATCCTCAGGAGGGCATCCCTGTGGGGAGGGAGGCGGGCTCCGGCCCAGAGGCTGGAAGGGCAGGCACTGGCCTCCTGCACCCTCAGGTGGGCAGCCCTGCTGAGGGTCTGTGTCAAGCAGCCTGCCTTTGCCAGGTACAGAGAGGAGTTGCTGAACCTTTTTGTTCCTTGGGGGGGGGGGGGTGTAAGTGGACAAAGCGCTGCAAATCCCCACTAGGGCCTACTAACCCTGTGGGGCAGTTCATGGAACTGGGAGAGCACAGCATTTCACGGTGGGAATTGGAACTTCTCACAGACTTTAGTCAGAGACGTTTTAAGGCATGGGCAAAGTGGGCTCTGGCTCATGGGCCCCCCTGATACACAAAACAAAGAGAAGGGGTGGGCTGGGAGCCGATAAAGGTCCAGTGCCCAGGCTTCAAAGGCAATTGAATGTCAACCACAAAGGTACTGTTCCTAAAGAAAACAGAGGTCAAAGAAAGAGAGGGATAGAGAGACGATATTGCAAAATAGCTCAATGAGGGGGAATCCTACAGATTATTTCTTGTTACCCTCACACATCCCTAAGGATGTCATGCTTCATCATTGGGCAGTACGCCACATCAGGTTGGCGCTGCAATGCCCTATTGTCCCCATGAAGGGTCACTTAGCGTGGAGATCTTTTTTTGATTTTGCCGTATGAGGAAAAAGGCTGTAATGGGTGTGTAGGGTGGTCAAAAGTAGGAGAATAAAGGATAAAACTGTCTAGGAGATACCAAAAAACAGTTTAATGTGGGTGTTCTCCTGACAGGATTAAAAGAACCAAAAAAAGATTAAAGCTACTGGCGAGGCGTAATGTGCCCTAGTAGCTATGAGTGCGAAAAAATGTGATTAGGTCAACATGTTTCGCGTCTTTTAGTCCCTAACGGATTCACGGCGCTTCGTCAGGATCAGAAAAAAGGTGGGTAGTGAGCCCACCCCACACCTATGTTGTGATGTAGATGTTCCTCAGTGGTAAAAATACGTGGCGTAAAAGTAGATAGGTTATGATCATCCACCTAAAAAAGACATGATAAATAAAGAAAGAAAATTTGAAAACAGCGTATCTCATATGATATGTCATTGGATTCCTGGAAATGCCAGTGAAAAATGTCTCCACCTGTAGACATGAACATGCTGTGGGAAGAATCCACAGTTGCCCGAAAGATGGGGACAATCAAGGATGTCATCTCTAATGCAGTGCTCTAGTGAAACAGAGGAAAGCACACACAACACGACAACACTTTGAGAGAAACAAAAACACAAGTGCTGGTGTCACACTGTGTAAATTTGTGTGACTCCTATGAATCTCATAAAGGGGTCTCACCCTGTGTAGCAATCATCAATATTCCCATTGGTCGATGCAGAGGTCATCGCACTGCTGCTGACTAGAACAACAAGCATTTGCAATGCAATAGGTCTAGCATTTGGGGGAGTTAGAGATATTGGCGTTGTAAATGACAATGTCTTTTACCTATGTGTTTTGGTTTGAGGGTAGTGGATGTATGTGGTGTGGTGTGGAGTGGAGTGGAATTATGTTGGTTGTATTGGAATTGTTAGTTGTGGAATTGTGTCATGTTAGAGTTGTAGGTTAGAGTTAGTGGCAGGAGTAGGGTTGGGTGTAAGGTTTGGGTTAAAGGTAAAAACTAGGATTAGGTGAGGCATTGGAGCAGGTCTTTCTTGAGGGTGAAAGTTAGGGTTAGGGTGAGTGATGCGTCTGATTTAAGAGGGAAAGCTGGGGTTACTGTGAGGGACAGAAGCAAGGTTAAGCATAAGGTATGGGTTAAGGGTGAAAGTTATAGTTATGGAGAGAAATAGGAGCAGCATTAAGGGTGAAAGTTCGGGCCAGGGAAGTGTTGGGTCTGGGTTAAGGGAGAAAGCTAGGGTTAGATGAGGGATAGGAGCAGGGTTAGGCATAAAGTCTGGATTATCAACTGATTTAGGGTCAGGGGGAGAGTTTGAGTTAAGTTAAACAGCAGGACACAGTTTAGATTAGGGTGAGGGTTAATGTTAAGAGTTAAGGTTCAGTGAGCAACTGAGGGAAATAATTTTTTAAAAAAACATTAGAAAGAAAACTAAATTCAAAACAAATTATGTGAACTAAATGTACATTTCAACAGAGATTAGCAATTTTGATGCACTGGCTAAATAATATTTTGATGAGAAGTAAATGTTATTTTGAGTAATTTACTTAAACTCTTCACCTAGTGCTGCTGCCAGACCCACACAGCATGGGCCAGGTGTATGCCAGGTAAGGGAGCGAGTACCGCCCATGACTACAGATGAACAGCACAATATTTGTGTAAAAAAATGTAAGTCCGTTTTTATATAGCGCAGCTACCCACCCTTACGGGTCTCAAGGCGCTGGGGGCCATCGTGGAAATTAAGTGAGCTATTGCCCAGAGTCACATGGTGCTGAGCTGAGCTGCCGCCGGAGCCGGGATTGAACCGTGAACCCTGTGCTCCGAAGTCAGCTGCCCTGGCCGCTGCACCACACCTCTCCACTGTAGCCCTGTAAGGATCTCTGGATGACAGAAGAGGCATAGCGGTGCTGGAGTATGGGAGCTCATAATAGGTCTCAATAAGAAGGGGTCTCGAGGCTCTTTCTCATTACTGCGCATATGCATTAGTCAGAGGGATGAGGTAATGCCCTGCACAGTCAGGAGAGCCTGTCCTCTACTCCAAGTGCTGAGCGCGCTGCCCTCCGGTGACGTCATCTGGTCCTCATCAATCCAAACCTAATTACGAAGGACGGAATTTGGAAAGATGGAGTGTCAGAGGCGATCGAGCCATCCGGAAAAAAGGCAGAGAGGAAGGGTGAGAAGCGGGCAGCGCTAGGACCCAGAGTGCGGCGTGCAGAAAGCTGACAAAAAAAGAAAATAAATAAAACCAGTGGCCCTGTCTATAGGGCAATGAGGTAGTGCCAGATGGACTTCTCTCAGAGGCTTCTCTTAAAGCGAACACCTAATAAGAAGGGTGAGATGAGAGAGTTTAGAAAATAAGTATGGACATGTGGTAGAGATGGTAATATCACAGCTGTGCAGGGAGAGCATACTTGCCCCTGGGGCTGCACTTTAAATATGGCAGGAGTCTGTGCAGGCCGAGTCCCCTTGTATGTGAAATGATTTTGATTGTTTAATTGTGTGGTGACAGGGGTAGTAGCGCCTACATCTCTGCAGCGCCGTTTGGAGCATCTCCCTCCTCAATGCAGGTCAGGGGGTGGGCAGTGGGCCCCAATTGCTTGTTCGGCTTTGTACTGCACCTGGAGCTGCTTGCTTCATGCCAGAGGTAGGTTAAGCCTATAGATATATTTTGTTTACATCCTCTGCTGAGCTATACCGCGACCGCCATGTTCAGCAGGTCCGAGGTACGTCACTTCTGGAGCAACCTTCATGGAACGGAGGGGCTATGGGGTTCGATAACGGAGTTCTGCCACCGCTTGACTTTGGACCCTAATACAATAATAGAACATTTGAATTGAAAATCGGGCTTGCTAACTGGAAATAACGAGATGCACAAACTGCGCATTTATGAAGCAAGCAATGTTAAAAAGATATCAAAAAAATGTTTTAACTGGAACAGGCTATAGACCTTAAAAGTAAAGCTACAAACAAACCCACACGGAAAGCCTACACTACCCTATGGACTAATCGAGATCGGCATTTAAGGATCTATAATATCCAACCTGCTGGAATATAGTGAGTGAAGACAAGCGCAGGACTGCAACAACGGTGCGACTCATCTCGGCTGATGCTGGAGACGGAGCAAAAGTCAAATGATTCTTCTTTTTAGATTCACTTTTTTTTTCCCCCTAAAACATATAGACACTGCACAAATTTGCAGTGTAATCCGATCATAAAGTAAGACAAGAATGGAGGTGCATCTCTGGAATTAACAAGCGCTGAGCAGGCGAAACCATGTTGAAGCTGTGTTCATGACACAGGACCAATTCAGCGAAACAAAGAGTGCGCCAAACAAACGAAAAATACAATCACGGTGTAAGGGGACATGTAAGAGGGGCAGTCACCACAAAGAGAACAAGCATTGGCATAGCCAATAGGTCTCGCTTTTGGGACATTATAAGTGTTTAGCCATGCAACAGTTGATGTTGTTGCACCAAGGATATTGTGCTGCATAACTAAATACTTAAGGTCCCAAAGGCGAGACCTATTGGCTATGCCAATGATTGTCTTTAAGGTTGCTTCATATGTGCAGAGCACAAACCAGCCAACCTGTTTCGTCCATACACAAATGGACTTCTTCAAGGCACAAAAGAAGTGGAGAAATCTATTGTGTAATCCACTCTTGCAACAAGTTAGTTTCACCAGTCGATCCAGGTACAAGTCTTCCTAGAACATTCCATCAAAATGTTTAGAATTAATGACATTTCCTCCATCCCTTCGTCTAAAGTCCATGCGTCACATATGTTTCAAACGGATGCAAGAATTAGGGCAGGTCAGCCCATCATCGAACACTACAATTGGGGCCAAGTAGGAAACGGAGAAACACCCCTCTCGACCGTGGTGCCACAAGACTAACCGCCAGAATACAATGCAGCAACTTCATAACCGCCACAACACAGGCACGCCCCTGCCACCCTGACCACCACAAAGTCTGTCTTTCTGACTCTAAGCGCTATAACAATACATACAATGCATGCATGTGAAAAAGAATTACATTTTGAGGTCCAATCTCTGGAAGACCTACTGCATGTTTCTTTTTCATAGTGCACGTGTATAGCACCACAGAGCGGTCACATCGCTTATATACACACCGAAGTCATACATATGTACTTCAGATCTATTCCATAGGTCCTACTATATACGTACAGATATAAACAGTGAAAATAAAAGTAAAGGCAACAATCTTTGATAAAAAATGATATGTGATGGAACACTCCCAAAATGACATGTAGGGCCCTTGTCTCAGACTTACATTATAATTGTGGTTACACTGATGAATTGGTCTTGCAAGCCTCGCGAAACAAACAGAATAGCCTCTAGGCGCTTTGGGTAATGTTCAGAAAATGTATTCTTTAACTCTCAACAAGAAATTCGAAAAAACATACCATCCAAACTGCCTTGAATCAAATTAAAAAAATAAGATCTAAAATTCTACTCTTGCGACACCTGCCCCCTTGCAGGCCTTGGGTGCCTTTAAATACCCTTGCCTTTCTTTCAGTTTACCCACTGCTCGGTTGCCCCTTCACTATGTTTGATCCAGGGGCGCAACTAGAAGCAAATTTCGGGGGGGGGGGGCTAAGAAAAAATTTCGGGGGGGCTGACTCTTCCAGTAGAGTGGAGATGCAGGGGCTCTAGAAGGGGTGAAAAAACCAACAAAGCCTCATTTACAAGCGAATGGTCTTTTAAAGACCTGTGAAGTACTCGGGTGCGGCTGTGTGTGTGCCCAGGAAGCTGTCTCAGCCCGGGCTGCCATACACGACGGGGGGCGGGGGGGGGGAGGACTGAAGCCCTTTGATCCCAATGGGCGTTGCGCGCCTGGTTTGATCTGTTGCAAACTGCTCACCGTAAAGCGACGAGAAGCCTTCCGGGCGGGGGGCAGAATTACACAATAAAACTATGCTGGCAGGGAGGGTGTGTGTTCAGTGCCAGCTGGGGGCATTAAAGCCAAGCCCTCGCCGTCTGTGCCAGCTTCTACAACTACTTGCCAGAAAGGTGCAACCCCACCTTGGCAGGGGTCATGAGAACAGAGACGGTGACCCCATTCAACGATCTGTCTTTCTGCCCCCGACAGTGCCAAGAAGGTGTTTTGTTAAAATAGGTTTGCGGTCTGTGCAGCAAAGGGAATAAACATATAGAATGCATGGGAAGAGACATGCACTGGCGGAAAAGAGCGGAGGGGGGAGGAGAGAAAAGATTTATAACGCTCAAAAGCAAACATAACCCCCTCTGGGCGCTTCTGTGCTCAACAGAATAATTGATGATTTGCCTAGAACTAAAACAGGGGTATGCGGATTGTTTCCACGAGTGCATATTCTGGCAGCCCAGGGAGCAAAAGCAACCGGAGAGAATCTGCTCTGCCCAACATCACACCGTGCTGACAGTTGGGGAAGCCGGGATTGAAAGTCAAGTTTCCTAGTTCCAATGCATGGAATGTAGGCGGCACATCACGTATCTAGAAGTCTCATAAAGAGCAAAGCTGTTTTCGTTAAACAGTGGTAAAACAGCAAGACCTAAAACAATGAGCTGGCTGCTTGTGTGTCCCCTCTGTCCTAAATCACATTTGCTGCTGTCGAAGTCGGAACTGCTTGGGGCGTGAGCGCCTCATTTGACGCCGTTTCCCAGCAGATTAAAGAGAATTTGGCTGTAAAGTATTGAGTGGCGGATTTTCGGTTGCAGCTGAGAAGCTGACATTTTACTGACTATGTAGAGGAACTCCATCTCCCAACATGCAACTGAAAAGCACATGAAAGACAGATGAAACCCGGATTGGTTGCCAAACCGATATTGAAAAGAGAAAGTGCACAACCGATATCGGTGAATAGAAAGTGCATGCGAGTTATCTACCACGATCGTGACCTACTGCCAGATAATGATATGCAAAAATGCAGACTCTGACCTCTGAAATACTGAATCCCTGCTGTTTTGGCAAAATTAAGTATATAGTGTGTCCGTCGTTGCAAAGCGCTGAATTTCGAAATCTAAAAAGAAATGGCATTAATGATCAAAAAGAGCTGATGATAAGTGTTATTTCCACATGCCCCAAGGGTTTCGCTTACCCAAGTCTTTGCTAAAAAGTTTCCTTCGTTGCGGAGCTTGAAGTGTTCCGTGCTACAAAAGTTATGTATTTAAACGTGCTTCATTGTGCGTGCCCGAACGTTAGGGAACGAGTGAAAAGAAAGAAAGACTCTGCGTGATGCCGATCTTTGTAGAGTGTTAGTCGACTGTGGAAAAAAAGTTCAGAAATACAGCGGTCGGGAAATGGGTTACAAGTACCGTGTATTTTGGATGTTATGGTACTTTTCTGAAAAATAAAAATAGAATGAAATAGAATAAAACTCGCTGGTGAAAAAGAGGTTTAACAAGCGCTGGTCACATGCCGCACCCGGCACACTAAAAACAAGCATTGGCCGCACGGCCGTGCGAGACGCGCTCTGTGGTGGGGTAGGGGGGAGGAGCGGGAAAGCAAGTGACGCGCGGCCGTGAAAGTGACACGGCCGCGTGGGCCCGAGAAGCGCTCTGTGGTGGGGGAGGGGGAGGAGCAAGTGAGAGGAAAGACATATGGCGCCTGGAGCATGCGAGGAATGTGCGTTAATGTGCGCGTACCCGCATGCTCTAGGCAAGCCCAAAAAAAAGTGGTCGCATTTCTAAAAGCCCACTTACAAAATGTCTCACCCAGACCAGCGCAAGCGCTGGCTTCAGGGCGAGACCTAAAAACACATCCAAAGGCGGGTCAAAGAGCAGTGTTTGACCAATAAGAAAAGAATGAAGAAAGGCACAAGAAGGAACAAATGGTAAGCGGTGGGCATGGTCTGAGCACCCCGACTAGATACAGCATGCCTTGCAGAGCAGCACATGCGTGCTGCTAGGCGCAACCTAAAAATGTGGTCAGCTATACTTGGGCATCAAAGTATTTGTTAGTGAGTCAAGCGTAATGTAAGAAAACCATAAGAACCTTGTGGAGATGTACTCACATGTTACTGGCACGTGGAGAACCCGGGACCTAACCTCCTGTGCTCGCCCGGATAGACACTGAGCAGAGGAGGCAGAGGAGGTCAAAATAGCAACTGTCTCTCTACTTCAAAGGCTGCGGAACATGGCGTCCCTCAAGGCTTGATCCTCGCGCCCACCCTGTTCAATCTTTACATGGAACCGCTGGGAAATCTCCTAAAGAAATCTGGTATCCATTATCACCTCTATGCTGATGACACCCAATTCTAACTAAAGGTGTCTTCTGCACACGATATTTCAATCCTCAACACCACTCTCAACTCCATCCAAGATTGGATGCCAACTCATCAACTAATTCTGAATCCCTCCAAAACGGAATTCCTTCTTCTCTCTACCTCACTCACTCAACCTCGTGTTCAATCATGGATGGACAATCTGAACATACTTAACAACCTATCATTGTTGACAGCGCCAAATCTCTAGGCGTCATCCTAGACAAAAGACTCAACTTACATTCCCATATCAATACCATCGCCAAGAATGCACGTTACCAACTGCACCTTCTTTGGGGGGTTCGGCATCACTTTCCTGAGCAAGACCTAAAAACTTTGGCCCAATAATTGGTTCTCTCCAGATTGGAATACTGCAACTCTCTCCTTGCTGGTCTCCCCAAAACCCACCTTTCCCCTCTAAAGTCCATCCTCCATTCAACAGCGCGTTTCGTATATGGGGCCAAAAGAAATGATCGCATCACACCCATACTTTTTTCTCTTCACTGGCTTCCCATTGAAGCAAGGTCAATCTACAAGACTGCCTGTATCACCCACAAAGCCTTGCGCACTTCCTCCCCTCGATACCTGGCGAATAAACTCAAAATCTCAGGCGGCTCTAGACCTTCACGCAATGCGGAAAACTTACTGCTCGAACCTCCTACTTTCAAAAGGGAGAGATTTGTGGCTCAATCCTTCTCAGGCAGCGCGGCTAGAATTTGGAACTCGTTACCTCCTATCCTCCGGACCACCGCCTCTTTCCGGACTTTCAAAACAGATCTTAAAACTCTTCTCTTCTAAAGACACTTTCAGGAATAATTCAACCCAGTTTATGACCCTCAAGGCCGCTTCGCATTCACATGAGCCCAACTTTGTATTCCATACCTGTTTTAACCTAAGTTTGCCACCTTTAATTTTTTATAATCCTGTTTATATATGTAACACGTTAGTGTGTAAATTCCATCACGTGTAACTTCTGTAACTTACTTAGTTCTATTGCAAAGCGCTCTGACACCTTTGGGTAAAGTTCGCGCTATATAAAATTGCAATAAATAAATATGAGCCAGAAAGAGAACGGCGCCCCCTTTAACACGCGGGCACCTGTACATGCAGTGTGTGTGGGTTTCCCCTCAGCAGTCCTGTCCCGACCCAGGAGGGAGAGTCCGGGTGAGGCTGCAGGTCGGGCCGGCGGACGACGCATCAATCCGACATCGGGAGACGTGTGATCTTCGACTAGACGCGATCCAAGCCCCTCCCCCCAGGCCGGTTACCTCCCCACCATCTCGCCGAGGAAAGAGAAGTGTCGGTTGGAGTTACCAGACGTCTCCGTGTCACCCCTCCTCCACTCCTTGGAGTTACCAGACGTCTCCGTGTCACCGGGTCACCCCTCCTCCACTCCTGGGTTTTTATCTAACAATTCAGTGCATTCTGGGAGTTGAATCCTATGTTCACCTAACACCCCTGAAAATTATGATTTGTACAGGTTGCGGACGGGTAACCCCAGTTATACTGGAAACTCCCGGGGTTTCTGCTCAGCACACCCATCCGCCCCACACACACTTCTTGCCACGTCGTGATTCCTAACGCTGGCCCTCCAGAAGCGGATGTTGAATTTAATGCATGCTTTGTATAGCGTCTACCGCCAGAGGTTGCTGCTTCAGCGCGCTGCAAACAACGGGTTGTGGATGCCCGGATTGCTGTCAGCGTGTTTCCGGGTGCCGAGCACCCTGTGTGAGAGGAGACACTGCAGCTTTAAAGAGCTGCACACGGTATTGTGTACAAAACACGGCTCTCTCCTGGCCGGCCGGCCGGCCGCACTCCTCGTGGCCTCCTTAAGGTGGCACCGCACAGGATGCTGCAAAGGGTGGTAGGGAGCAGCGGGGGGCAGCCAGGGGAGGGCGCCGGTCCCCGGGAGGGCTGCAGTGTCCTCCACCCTCCGGGCCGGAGGTTCTCACCGCTTTACTTCCCATGCCCAGGAGCACAGGTGCCAGGGCGGTGCCACCTTAAGATGGAGTGTTGCTGCTGTGCAGTGGGAGGCTGTGCGGCGGCACATGGCTGTGTTAAAGCAGACATGGCCCGAGCCTGCTTGCTGCAACCAGGAGCCACACTGGTGCTGTGCATGGCTGTGTTACAGTACACGTGTCCAGGCGCTGCCCTAGTCCCAGACACTGGGGCTGTGTCACGGCAGCCCTGGCTGGTGCTGCGCATTGCTGTGGTACAGTACACGTGTCCAGGCGCTGCCCCAGTCCCAGACACTGGGGCTGTCACTACAGCCCTGGGTGGTGCTGCGCATGTCTGTGTTAGAGTATATGTGTCCAGAAGCCGCCCTAGTCCCAGATACTGGGGCTGTGTCACTGCAGCCCTGGCTGGTGCTGCGCAGGGCTGTGTTACAGCACACGTGTCCAGGAGCCGCACTAGTCCCAGATACTGGGGGGTGCTGAGCATGGCTGTGTTACAGCACACGTGTCCAGGAGCCGCACTGGTCCCAGATACTGGGGCTGTGTCACTGCAGCCCTGGCTGGTGCTGTGAATGGCTCTGTTACAGTACACGTGTCCAGGAGCTGCCCTAGTCCCAGACACTGGGGCTATCACTGCAGCCCTGGCTGGTGCTGCGCATGGCTGTGGTACAGCACACGTGTCTAGGAACGGCCCTAGTCCCAGACACTGGGGCTGTGTCCCTGCAGCCCTGGCTGGTGCTGCGCATGGCTGTGTTACAGTACACGTGTCTAGGAGCTGCCCTAGTCCCAGACACTTTGGATGTTACTACAGCCCTGGCCGGTGCTGCGCATGGCTGTCACAGCACATGTGGCCTGACCTGTGACTACTGTTGAATGCCAAGACAGATCCACATGTATTCCGCTGGTCATCTGCAGACATGGTAGAGGAGCGGGCGGTGAAAGTCCACCTCCCTGAATATATTCACTTCCCCATCTAGCCACTCTGAAGCTTCTGAAATCTAAAGACCACCTACCGGTTGGTTAGGACTTAGGACCTGCTTCCCGCTGGGACCCTCACGGAAGAATGCAGGCTGGCTCTCTGGGCCAAACACTCGCATATATAGGCCGATTACTAGAACTTCTCCCCTCCAGTCCCAGAGGGACAGCCAGATAGCTGCTTTCTCTCCAGATCTTGGTGTTGTGTCAAGAAACCTGCAGCCAGGATGTTTGAACTCTCTCTAGCCGGGAGGGTTCAGGAGGTCTATGCATCTGAAATAAGAGCTGGAATGGACCCGTCAAGCCCTCTCCTCATTCCCTACTGGTGGAGCCCTTGGACCAAATGGATGCTCGAGGACGTGCCTCTGAACTGGAAAACTGGGTCTGCGTTCAGACAGTTCTGAGATATGGGCTTTTGAAGCTTAGAACCCTAGGGGACATTGTTGCTTGTGAGTCTCTCGCTATTTAGCATCTATTCCCCTTGCAGGCTTGCGACCAGTTACGCCAGTACTCTGGGGGACATTGTTGTGAGTCTCTCGCGATTTAGCGTCTAGTCCCCTTGCAGGCTTGCAACCAGTTACGCCAGTATTCTGGGGGACATTGTTGTGAGTCTCTCGCTATTTAGCGTCTATTTCCCTTGCAGGCTTGCGACCAGTTACGCCAGTACTCTGGGGGACATTGTTGTGAGTCTCTCGCGATTTAGCGTCTAGTCCCCTTGCAGGCTTGCAACTAGTTACGCCAGTATTCTGGGGGACATTGTTGTGAGTCTCTCGCTATTTAGCGTCTAGTCCCCTTGCAGGCTTGCGACCAGTTACACCAGTACTCTGGGGGACATTGTTGCTTCTGAGTCTCTCACTATTTAGCGTCTATTCCCCTTGCAGGCTTGCAACCAGTTACGCCAGTACTCTGGGGGACATTGTTGTGAGTCTCTCGCTATTTAGCGTCTGGTCCCCTTGCAGGCTTGCGACCAGTTACGCCAGTACTCTGGGGGACATTGTTGTCAGTCTCTTGCTATTTAGCGTCTAGCTCCCTTGCAGGCTGGCGACCAGTTACGCCAGTACTCTGGGGGACATTGTTGTCAGTCTCTTGCTATTTAGCGTCTAGCTCCCTTGCAGGCTGGCGACCAGTTACACCAGTACTCTGGGGGACATTGTTGTCAGTCTCTTGCTATTCAGCGTCTAGCTCCCTTGCAGGCTGGCGACCAGTTACACCAGTACTCTGGGGGACATTGTTGTGAGTCGCTCGCTATTTAGCGTCTAGTCCCCTTGCAGGCTTGCGTTGTGAGTCTCTCGCTATTTAGCGTCTAGTCCCATTGCCGGCTTGCGACCAGTTACGCCAGTACTCTGGGGGACATTGTTGTGAGTCTCTCGCTATTTAGCGTATAGTCTCCTTGCAGGCTTGAGACCAATTACGCCAGTACTCTGGGGGACATTGCTGTGAGTCTCTCACTATTTAGCGTCTAGTTCCCTTGCAGGATTTCGACCAGTAACGCCAGTACTCTGGGGGACATTGTTGTGAGTCTCTCGCTATTTAGCATCTAGTCCCCGTGCAGGCTTGCGACCAGTTACACCAGTACTCTGGGGGACATTGTTGTGAGTCTCTCGCTATTTAGCGTCTAGTCCCCTTGCAGGCTTGCGTTGCGAGTCTCTCGCTATTTAGAGTCTAGTCCCCCTGCAGGCTTGCGACCAGTTACACCTGTACTCTGGGGGACATTATTGTGAGTCTCTCACTATTTAGCGTCTAGTCCCCTTGCAGGTTTGCGACCAGTTACGCCAGTACTCTGGGGGGACATTGCTGAGTCTCTCACTGTTTAACGTCTAGTCCCCTTGCAGGCTTGCGACCAGTTACGCCAGTACTCTGGGGGACATTGTTGTGAGTCTCTCACTATTTAGCGTCTAGTCTCCTTGCAGGCTTGCGACCAGTTACGCCAGTACTCCGGGGGACATTGTTGTGAGTCTCTCACTGTTTAGCGTCTAGTCCCCTTGCAGGCTTGCGTTGTGAGTCTCTCGCTATTTAGAGTCTAGTCCCCTTGCAGGCTTGCGACCAGTTACACCAGTACTCTGGGGGACATTGTTATGAGTCTCTCACTATTTAGCGTCTAGTCCCCTTGCAGGTTTGCGACCAGTTACGCCAGTACTCTGGGGGGACATTGCTGAGTCTCTCACTGTTTAGCGTCTAGTCCCCTTGCAGGCGTGCGACCAGTAACGCCAGTACTATGGGGACATTGTTGTGAGTCTCTCGCTATTTAGCGTCTAGTCCCCGTGCAGGCTTGCAACCAGTTACGCCAGTACTCGGGGGGACATTGTTGTGAGTCTCTCTCTATTTAGCGTCTAGTCCCCTTGCAGGCTTGCGTTGTGAGTCTCTCGCTATTTAGCTTCTAGTTCCCTTGCAGGCTTTCGACCAGCTACGCCAGTACTCTGGGGGACATTGCTGTGAGTCTCTAACTGTTTAGCGTCTAGTCCCCTTGCAGGCTTGCGACCAGTTACTGGGTGCTCCAAAACTCTGACTCCTGGACCTCCATTAACTCACAATGACTTTGTGTTTGACCTGTTTGTCATTCAGATATTCCTAAACCAGTTTGTGTGGTAGGTTGCCAATCCCTGTACATGTAGGCACACATACACTAGGAAGGAGGCCCAGACGTATCAACCTGAAGCCATTGTATTATTTTGTCTGGAACCTCTCTTCCGTTGACTAGGTAAACAAACTCTAGTAAGTCTAGACAGGCTGTAAACGCTTCACCATAAGATAACATTTGCAATTGGGCTAAATGTTATATAGAATTTTTATCCTGGTGCTAAAGAGAAATAAATACATTTGCAATTATTTTTCAGCAGGATCAAGCCCCTTCAGTGTTTTGTGTGTCATGTTTGTCACTGTCATATTTGAGTTGCCTGTAAATAATTCTCATTCTTGACAGAGGTTACTCAACTTCCAGTTTTTGGATTACACACACTGTCATGCTTATCTTTGTTTCTATCCCCTATCTCGTGGAGTCAGTCTTAACTTCTTCTTTTCACAAAACTTGCAGTGTTAACTGCACAAATGTAGTAACCTGGGTATCCCACAGTACTGGTGACCTTGGGACACCATAGGTGTGAGAAAGTGCCATCTTTCTTACATGGTATGCCCCCACTTTTTGCTGAATGGCTGATGTACTTTGACTGAGTGTGCCCTGGGCTCCTGCCAACCAGGTACCCAGGGCCTGTGTTCCTTCCCTAAAATTGCATTGATACCTACACCCAATTGACATCCCTGGCCACAGGTCAGCCCCTGGTAAATGGTACCATGGGTACCCAGGGCACTGTGACCAGGGAAGGCCCCTAAGGGCTGCAGCACTTGTTGTGCCACCCTTAGGGACCCTGCACCTTACACACACACACTGCCTTTGCAGGCTGCGTGTCTTGGTGCAGAACAAAAGTGAAGAGTCGACATGGCTCACATCCCTGTGTGCCATGCCTACAAGCCACTGCCCTGGCCTAGGTCAGCCACCCCTCTAGCTGGGTGCACTATGCCAGTGGTGAGGGCATAGAGGCATGAGCCCTGTGCCCCTACAGTGCCCAAGTCCATTCTTGGGCATTGTAAGTGCAGTGCTGCCATTAAGAGTATATGGTGCTGGGAGTCTGTCATTACGAACTCCACAGCACCATAATGGCCCCACTGAAGACTAAGAAGTTTGGTATCAAACTTCTCAGCACATTAAACCCCCACTGATGCCAGTGTGGGATTTAATGTAAAACGCACTCCAGAGGGCATCTTAGAGATGCCCCCTGAAACCAACCCGACCTCCAGTGTCCGGACTGAGTGGCTGCCCAGGCTGCCACCACCAGACATGTTTCTGGACCCCTGGGTCGAGAGCCTCTGCTCTCAGGGGCCTGAAACAATGCACATCCCGGGACGAGGTGCCAAAGCCTCCTCCCCAGGATGGGCAGGGGGAGCTTCAAAGGCCTGCCGCCTTTGGAGTTTCCCCAGACCATTTGCTGCTTCCAGCAAACTGGTCCCCACTGGTTCTACCCCCACTCCTGGCGGGAGAACCGGCGGGAAAACCAGAAGCAGGAAATGGGTTGTGCCCACCTCTGCCAACTCCACCCCTAAGGTGGGGGAGGCGAGGTGAAGCACAAACTCGAGTCCCCGCCATCTTGAGGATGGGGGACCTGGCCAACCAGGGACAGGCTCCTGCCCCCTCCCACTGGAGAGGAACAGAATAGGGGTGTACCCACCCCAGGGAAGGGACCCATTGGTCCCTGCCCTTACCTACCTGTAACCACCCCTAAATTTAGTATTTAGGGGCTCCCTGAACCTTCCTTCCGCAGTTCCCAAATCCGAAAACAAGAAGAGAAGACGAAGCAAGAAGACCAGCCGTGCAGCTGCTAAAAAGGAGGCGACAACAACTGACTTGGCCCCAGCCCTACCGGCCTGTCGACCTCTGAACCTGCTCCTGCGGAATCCCGGCCTCAGCAACCTCACAAACCCCGGAGGACCTGACTTCTGGGCTACAGCCTTCGACCCAGGGATTCCCACGAGCAGTGGTACTGCTCAAAAGAAAACCTACCAAAGACCCGGCCCTGGCACGGAGCCGCGAAACCTGCACACTCTGCACCCGCCGAGTCCAGCCTGTGCCTGAGTGACCAAAGACCTCGAGGACGACCCCCCGGCGATTCTGACCTGGAATCCAGTGGCCAAGGACCCTCCTCGACGACCCAGACGACGCCTGCAGCCTCAGGACAAGGGACCCCTCCAACCGCGACCAGCAGGGGGTAAGATTTCCCGACCTCAAAGACACCCCTGCACCCGGCGCCCCACGGCCCCCTGTGCCCAACTCCTGGGTGTCTACCTATCCTCCAAGACCCCAACTTACCTCCTGAAGTGTTGGTCGTCCCTGAAGAATCACCGTCCCCGAGCCTGCAGCCTTTCTTCACCTTTCACGACCTCTATTGTTTAACATTGAGCGCCCGAGGGCTCAAAGCACCCTGCACCCAGCCGCCCGAGTGCCCCTGGAAGTGCAACCTCTATCCTAACCTACTTCCCTACTTGCCCTGAGCAAGTGACCAGGAGCCCAGCTCCCACAGTCGCGTGGCCTGCTTGCCAGCAGCCACCAACCCGGGGCCCCCGCCTGCCATAGGATAACATTGGGCCTTCTCACTCTGCACCCGGCCGCCCCTGTGCCGCTGAGGGTGTAAAAACTGTACTTACCTGATCCTGGGGGACCCCTGAGTCTTACCCAGAACCTTAACCCTGCCAGTCAAGTACTTACCCGAAATCCGATAACTCACTTTTCTTCCATAGGGTTCCATTGACTGGTTTTCTGCGAAATTTCTTCTAAGTGTGGAGTTCTGAAACTTTAGAATATTCACCAAAAATCAACCGAGTCACGAAAACGAAAATACTCACCTAGTATTAGGAGGGGCCTCAGTGCTGGACCCGAGTGCCCAACACTGGCCCTAAAAAGTAATCGCAACGTTACTTACCGTTAACTCACTTTTCCTTCATAGGGATCCATTGACTGGTTTTCTGTGAAATTTCTTCTAAGTGTCGATTTCTGTATTTTACAAATATTCTTTAAAAATCGAACAAACTACAAAAACGTAATTACTTACCTGTTTTAAGTAATGTCCCAGTGCTGAACCTAGGAGTCCAGCACTGGATTACAAAAGTAACGTAAACATACTTTGCTTGCACACTGTATTTCCTTTCATAGGATAACATTGGTAATTTTATCCAGAAAAGTTTCTAAGTGTCAGCTTTTGAAATATAGTAATATTCTTCAAAAATCACTACAATAACCAAAACGCTTTTTCTTACCTGTTTACAGGAAGTGTCCCAGGACTGAATCCAGGATCCAGTCCTGTGGTTAGAAAAGTGCTCTGCAAAGTAATCAATTGTAATTAAGCATAATTTTCCATTGAGCTCAATGTTGCATTGAATTTGACCCTGTGTTGCCTCTTGCACCAACTGTGATTACCACTATCTAAAAAGTCTATTGCCTATCTGTAAGGTGAATAACCAAAGCATCTCATACTGAGAAAGTATATTTTGACCCTATTGTCGGTTCTAAAATAAAACAAGCATATATTTTTTTTATATACAAACCATTGGCCTAGAGTTCAGTTCTTGAGTGTGTGGCTTCATTTGCTGACTGAGTGTGTACAACAAATGCTTTACACTGTCCTCTGATACTGCCTTACTGCTCGACCAAGCTACCACTTTGGAGAGTAAGGTTATATCTAACTTTAGCCTCTGTCAACCCTCTGGGGGACTGTGGACTCTGTACACCCTGAACCTTACTTGGGTACAGTATATACACAGCCACTTTCCTACATTGGTGGATCAGCGGTGGGATACAAACTTGCATTTGTTGGACTACTTGGTTACCATCTGATCACACGACAGAACTCTTAAATTGCCTTTAGAATTCTGATTTTTTTAATTGGCATTTTTTTTTTACCAAATTACTAAAAGTCTTGTTAGGGCCTTGCTTAAGTCCCTGTAGCATCTTAGAAAATAAAAAGTCACTATAGCCAAGGTTAGAGGGGTTAGATTTTTTTTTTTAAAAATGTCTCAAGACAAGAACCCAGCTACTAGTGAAGATAATAATGACATACAGGAACTGGTTGAGGAGCTCGACCTCACCCCTTATCTTCATTTGTCTTTCAAAGAGATAAGGTCCTTATGCAAACTTAAAGATATACCAATGGGCCAGCATCCAACCAAACAAGGGCTCCAGGAGCTCCTGGCTGAGTATGCTAAAGCCCACCCCTCTGAGCATGGTGATGACCCAACAGAGGAGGAAAGGAATGAGGAGGATGGGGATGGTAACCCACCTCCATCACTTCCTAGGGAAGATAGGGTCCCTGCACCCTTAACTCCAAGAATAGACCTCTGGGGACCTAGGGCCACCTAGGTGGTCCTGGTCCCAGAGAGGACACTGAGGATACCCTCAGTGAGGAGGACAACTTGTTAGCCAGGTTGGCCAACGACTGGACCTAGAGACCAGACTCCTGGCTCTAGAGAAGGAAAGACAGGAGATGGGTTTAGCACCCATCAATGGTGGCAGCAATACTAAAAATAAGGATAGGGAGGAAACTTCTGAACCTAAAATCCCCAAAGGGATTGTCCCTAAGTTTGAGGAAGGTGATGACATCACTAAATGGTTCACAGCCTTTGAGAGGGCTTGTGAAATAAGAAGAGTAAAGAAACCTCTGTGGGGGGCACTCCTGTGGGAACTGTTCTCTGGTAACTGCAGAGACAGGCTTCTGACCCTCTCTGGGCCAGATGCAGGGTCCTATGACCTCATGAAGAGTACTCTGATTGAGGGATTTGGGCTCACTACTGAGGAGTATAGAATTAGATTCAGGGGGCTCACAAAACCCAGACCCAGTCCTGGATTGACTTCGTGGACTACTCAGTAAAGACACTGGATGGCTGGTTAGCTGGACATAATGTGCATGATTTTTCTGGACTTTACAATTTGTTTATGAAGGAACACATACTAAGTAATTGCACAAATGAAAAGTTGCATCAGCATTTGGTAGACCTAGGTCTAATTTCTCCCCAAGAATTGGGAAAGAAGGCAGACCACTGGGTCAAGACTAGGGTGACAAGGACAACCACTGGGGGTGACCAAAAGAAGGTGGTCACCAAACCCCCCAGGGGAAAGGTGGTGAGAATCCCCAAGATAAAAAGTCTGAGTCTTCCAAAGGGCCCCAAAACCTGTTCAGGGGGTGGGTCCCAAACTACTCCCTATGTGCCTCAACCCTATAGGGGGAAGAACTTTGATCCCTTGAAGGCCTGGTGTAATAACTGTAAGAAGTCAGGACACCTCACTGTAGACAAAACTTGCCCCCACAACAAAGCCCCTAAGGCACCCAGTACAGCTACTCCTGGGGCAGCAAGTTTACAGATGGGATCAGAAGTGTACCCTGAGCAAATCTGGGAACCCACTGAGGCAAGTCTGGTCTCCCTAGGGGAAGTGGAATTTGCCACTGTAGCTGTGTGGCCACCCAACTTAAAGAAGTATTTGCAATACCCCTGGGTGAATGGAACTAGAGTAGAGGCTCTGAGGGATACAGGTGCCAGTGTCACTATGGTGAGGGACACACTGGTTTCCCCTGAGCAATACTTGATTGGGAAAACTTACCCAGTCACCAATGCTGACAGTGTCACCACTAGTCATCCCATGGCCATGGTGACATTAGGCTGGGGGGTTACTGGCCTGAAGCAGGTAGTGGTCTCTCCGAAGTTACCAGCTGCATGTCTGCTAGGAAATGATCTGGAAACCTCAGCCTGGGCAGAGGTGGAGCTAAAGGCCCATGCAGCCATGCTGGGCATCCCTGAATTGGTGTGTGTAAAAACAAGAGCACAGAGCAAAAGGCAGGGTGAAGAAATAGTGTTGGAGCCTGAAATGATGGCCCAGCCTACCAAGAGAAAAGGAAAGAAGACTGGCGGACCAGCTTCTACACAGTCACAAGAGCAGGACCCCTCTCCTCAGGGAGAGAACCTGGAAGCCCCAGAGGGAACTGAGCCCCTAGAGCTTGACCCTTACCAGGTTGAACTCTTGGGCCCAGGGGGACCCTCTAGGGAAGAGCTGTGCCAGGGACAGCAAGACTGTCCCACTCTTGAAAGCCTGAGGCAGCAAGCTGTTTCAGAAGCCAAGGGAGATGTCAGTGGTACCCACAGAGTCTATTGGGAAGAGGGATTACTGTACACTGAGGCAAAAGACCCCAACCCTGGAACCACCAGGAGAGTGGTAGTGCCCCAGAAGTACAGGGAGTTCCTCCTAACTTTGGCTCATGACATCCCCTAGCTGGACATCTGGGCCAAACCAAAACTTGGGAAAGGCTAGTTAGCCACTTTTACTGGCCCCAGATGCACCAAAAGGTGAAGGAGTTTGTCAGCTCCTGTGTTACCTGTCAAGCCAGTGGCAAGACAGGTGGCCATCCAAAGGCCCCCCTGATACCACTACCTGTGGTGGGGGTTCCCTTTGAAAGGGTAGGTGTGGACATAGTGGGTCCACTGGAACCTCCCACAGCCTCAGGGAACAAATTCATACTGGTGGTAGTGGATCATGCCACTAGGTATCCTGAGGCTATTCCCCTTAGGACTACTACAGCTCCTGCAGTAGCCAAAGCCCTCATTGGTGTCTTCACCAGGGTAGGGTTTCCTAAGGAGGTGGTTTCAGACAGAGGTTCCAACTTCATGTCTGCTTACCTGACCCACATGTGGAAGGAGTGTGGGGTGCAGTACAAGTTTACTACACCCTACCACCCACAAACCAATGGCCTTGTTGAGAGGTTCAACAAGACATTGAAAGGCATGATCATGGGGCTCCCTGAAAAACTCAAAAGGAGATGGGATGTCCTACTACCATGCCTGCTTTTCGCTTACAGAGAAGTGCCACAGAAGGGGGTAGGTTTCTCACCCTTTGAACTTCTGTTTGGCCATCCTGTGAGGGGACCACTCTGTCTTGTAAAGGAGGGCTGGGAGAGACCTCTCCAAGAACCCAAACAAGATATAGTGGACTATGTGCTTGGCCTAAGGTCCAGAATGGCTGAGTACATGGAAAAGGCATCCAAGAACCTTGAGGCCAGCCAGGAGCTTCAGAAGCACTGGTATGACCAAAAAGCTGCACTGGTTGAATTCCAACCTGGGCAACAGGTATGGGTTTTGGAGCCAGTGGCACCAAGGGCCCTCCAGGACAGATGGAGTGGCCCTTACCCTATCCTAGAGAAAAGAGTGAGGTCACCTACCTGGTTGACCTGGGCACCAGCAGGACACCCAAAAGGGTTATCCATGTGAACCGCCTAAAACTCTACAATGACAGGGCTGACATCACCATGCTGATGGTGACAGATGAGGAACAGGAAGCTGAGAGTGAACCTCTCCCTGATCTCCTCTCCCACAGCCCAAAAGATGGGTCAGTAGATGGAGTTGTCTTTTCAGACACCCTCACTGCCCAACAGCAGACTGACTGCAAGCAAGTCTTGCAGCAGTATGCTGGGCTCTTTTCCTTGACCCCTGGTCTGACAAACTGGTGTACCCATGATGTGGACACTGGTGACAGTGCACCTGTCAAAAACAAGATCTATCGTCAGTCAGACCAAGTTAAGGAAAGCATCAGAGCTGAAGTCAGCAAGATGCTGGAGCTAGGGGTTATTGAGCCCTCTGAGAGCCCCTGGGCTAGCCCAGTGGTTCTGGTCCCCAAACCTCATCAAAAGGGTGAAAAGAGAGAGATGAGGTTTTGTGTGGACTATAGGGGTCTCAACTCTGTCACCAAGACAGATGCACACCCTATCCCAAGAGCTGATGAACTGATAGACAGATTGGGTGCAGCCAAATACCTGAGTACCTTTGACTTAACTGCAGGGTACTGGCAGATTGGCATGGCCCCAGGAGCCAAACAGAAAACAGCATTCTCCACACCTGATGGGCATTTTCAGTTCACTGTTATGCCCTTTGGTTTAAAGAATGCCCCTGCCACCTTCCAGAGGTTGGTGAATCAAGTCCTTGCTGGGTTGGAGTCCTTTAGTGCAGCTTATCTTGATGATATTGCTGTCTTCAGTTCCACCTGGCAGGATCACCTGGTCCACCTTGGGAAGGTTTTAAAGGCCCTGCAAACTGCAGGCCTAACTATCAAGGCATCCAAATGCCAGATAGGGCAGGGCACTGTGGTGTACTTGGGCCACCTGGTTGGTGGAGGCCAGGTACAACCCTTACAGCCCAAGATCCAGGCTATCCTGGACTGGGTAGCTCCAACAACTCAGACCCAAGTCAGGGCATTCCTTGGCTTGACTGGGTACTACAGGAGGTTTGTGAAGGGATATGGGTCCATTGTGACTCCCCTCACAGAACTCACCTCCAAGAAGATGCCAAAGAAAGTAAACTGGACAGTCTGTTGCCAAAAGGCTTTTGACACTCTGAAAGAAGCAATGTGCTCAGCACCAATTCTAAAAGCACCAGATTATGCCAAGCAGTTCATTGTGCAGACTGATGCCTCTGAGCTAGGGATAGGAGCGGTCCTATCCCAGACCAATGATGAAGGCCAAGACCAACCTGTTGCTTTTATAAGCAGAAGGCTTCTCCCCAGGGAGCAGCGTTGGAGTGCCATTGAGAGGAGGCCTTTGCTGTGGTCTGGTCCCTGAAGAAGCTGAGGCCCTACCTGTTTGGAACTCACTTCCTAGTTCAAACTGACCACAGACCTCTCAGGTGGCTAATGCAAATGAAAGGAGAAAACCCAAAACTGTTGAGGTGGTCCATCTCCCTACAGGGAATGGACTTTGAAGTGGAACACAGACCTGGCACTGCCCATGCCAATGCAGATGGCCTTTCCAGGTTCTTCCACTTAGACAATGAAGACTCCATAGGGCAAGGTTAGTCTCATCATCTTTCGTTTGGGGGAGTTGTGTGAGAAAGTGCCATCTTTCTTACATGGTATGCCCCCACTTTTTGCTGAATGGCTGATGTACTTTGACTGAGTGTGCCCTGGGCTCCTGCCAACCAGGTACCCAGGGCCTGTGTTCCTTCCCTAAAATTGCATTGATACCTACACCCAATTGACATCCCTGGCCACAGGTCAGCCCCTGGTAAATGGTACCATGGGTACCCAGGGCACTGTGACCAGGGAAGGCCCCTAAGGGCTGCAGCACTTGTTGTGCCACCCTTAGGGACCCTGCACCTTTACACACACACACTGCCTTTGCAGGCTGCGTGTCTTGGTGCAGAACAAAAGTGAAGAGTCGACATGGCTCACATCCCTGTGTGCCATGCCTACAAGCCACTGCCCTGGCCTAGGTCAGCCACCCCTCTAGCTGGGTGCACTATGCCAGTGGTGAGGGCATAGAGGCATGAGCCCTGTGCCCCTACAGTGCCCAAGTCCATTCTTGGGCATTGTAAGTGCAGTGCTGCCATTAAGAGTATATGGTGCTGGGAGTCTGTCATTACGAACTCCACAGCACCATAATGGCCCCACTGAAGACTAAGAAGTTTGGTATCAAACTTCTCAGCACATTAAACCCCCACTGATGCCAGTGTGGGATTTAATGTAAACGCACTCCAGAGGGCATCTTAGAGATGCCCCCTGAAACCAACCCGACCTCCAGTGTCCGGACTGAGTGGCTGCCCAGGCTGCCACCACCAGACATGTTTCTGGACCCCTGGGTCGAGAGCCTCTGCTCTCAGGGGCCTGAAACAATGCACATCCCGGGACGAGGTGCCAAAGCCTCCTCCCCCAGGATGGGCAGGGGGAGCTTCAAAGGCCTGCCGCCTTTGGAGTTTCCCCAGACCATTTGCTGCTTCCAGCAAACTGGTCCCCACTGGTTCTACCCCCACTCCTGGCGGGAGAACCGGCGGGAAAACCAGAAGCAGGAAATGGGTTGTGCCCACCTCTGCCAACTCCACCCCTAAGGTGGGGGAGGCGAGGTGAAGCACAAACTCGAGTCCCCGCCATCTTGAGGATGGGGGACCTGGCCAACCAGGGACAGGCTCCTGCCCCCTCCCACTGGAGAGGAACAGAATAGGGGTGTACCCACCCCAGGGAAGGGACCCATTGGTCCCTGCCCTTACCTACCTGTAACCACCCCTAAATTTAGTATTTAGGGGCTCCCTGAACCTTCCTTCCGCAGTTCCCAAATCCGAAAACAAGAAGAGAAGACGAAGCAAGAAGACCAGCCGTGCAGCTGCTAAAAAGGAGGCGACAACAACTGACTTGGCCCCAGCCCTACCGGCCTGTCGACCTCTGAACCTGCTCCCTGCGGAATCCCGGCCTCAGCAACCTCACAAACCCCGGAGGACCTGACTTCTGGGCTACAGCCTTCGACCCAGGGACTCCCACGAGCAGTGGTACTGCTCAAAAGAAAACCTACCAAAGACCCGGCCCTGGCACGGAGCCGCGAAACCTGCACACTCTGCACCCGCCGAGTCCAGCCTGTGCCTGAGTGACCAAAGACCTCGAGGACGACCCCCCGGCGATTCTGACCTGGAATCCAGTGGCCAAGGACCCTCCTCGACGACCCAGACGACGCCTGCAGCCTCAGGACAAGGGACCCCTCCAACCGCGACCAGCAGGGGGTAAGATTTCCCGACCTCAAAAGACACCCCTGCACCCGGCGCCCCACGGCCCCCTGTGCCCAACTCCTGGGTGTCTACCTATCCTCCAAGACCCCAACTTACCTCCTGAAGTGTTGGTCGTCCCTGAAGAATCACCGTCCCCGAGCCTGCAGCCTTTCTTCACCTTTCACGACCTCTATTGTTTAACATTGAGCGCCCGAGGGCTCAAAGCACCCTGCACCCAGCCGCCCGAGTGCCCCTGGAAGTGCAACCTCTATCCTAACCTACTTCCCTACTTGCCCTGAGCAAGTGACCAGGAGCCCAGCTCCCACAGTCGCGTGGCCTGCTTGCCAGCAGCCACCAACCCGGGGCCCCCGCCTGCCATAGGATAACATTGGGCCTTCTCACTCTGCACCCGGCCGCCCCTGTGCCGCTGAGGGTGTAAAAACTGTACTTACCTGATCCTGGGGGACCCCTGAGTCTTACCCAGAACCTTAACCCTGCCAGTCAAGTACTTACCCGAAATCCGATAACTCACTTTTCTTCCATAGGGTTCCATTGACTGGTTTTCTGCGAAATTTCTTCTAAGTGTGGAGTTCTGAAACTTTAGAATATTCACCAAAAATCAACCGAGTCACGAAAACGAAAATACTCACCTAGTATTAGGAGGGGCCTCAGTGCTGGACCCGAGTGCCCAACACTGGCCCTAAAAAGTAATCGCAACGTTACTTACCGTTAACTCACTTTTCCTTCATAGGGATCCATTGACTGGTTTTCTGTGAAATTTCTTCTAAGTGTCGATTTCTGTATTTTACAAATATTCTTTAAAAATCGAACAAACTACAAAAACGTAATTACTTACCTGTTTTAAGTAAATGTCCCAGTGCTGAACCTAGGAGTCCAGCACTGGATTACAAAAGTAACGTAAACATACTTTGCTTGCACACTGTATTTCCTTTCATAGGATAACATTGGTAATTTTATCCAGAAAAGTTTCTAAGTGTCAGCTTTTGAAATATAGTAATATTCTTCAAAAATCACTACAATAACCAAAACGCTTTTTCTTACCTGTTTACAGGAAGTGTCCCAGGACTGAATCCAGGATCCAGTCCTGTGGTTAGAAAAGTGCTCTGCAAAGTAATCAATTGTAATTAAGCATAATTTTCCATTGAGCTCAATGTTGCATTGAATTTGACCCTGTGTTGCCTCTTGCACCAACTGTGATTACCACTATCTAAAAGTCTATTGCCTATCTGTAAGGTGAATAACCAAAGCATCTCATACTGAGAAAGTATATTTTGACCCTATTGTCGGTTCTAAAATAAAACAAGCATATATTTTTTTATATACAAACCATTGGCCTAGAGTTCAGTTCTTGAGTGTGTGGCTTCATTTGCTGACTGAGTGTGTACAACAAATGCTTTACACTGTCCTCTGATACTGCCTTACTGCTCGACCAAGCTACCACTTTGGAGAGTAAGGTTATATCTAACTTTAGCCTCTGTCAACCCTCTGGGGGACTGTGGACTCTGTACACCCTGAACCTTACTTGGGTACAGTATATACACAGCCACTTTCCTACAATAGGCAAACAATATTATCCTTGCTACTGGCTTGTAACCTCTGACAGAGTCACTTTCAATGGAGCAAAGGGAACCTTCTTAACTGTTCAGAGCCAGCTGCCCTCAGCTCCGGCAACTAGGAGACCAGAAGTACACACAAGCAGACATTTCCACCCTATATAAGGCGAGTCTGCTTAAGGGACAGCTGCCATCTTGGGCATCATGTATACTAGGTTGAAAAGCACCATATCAGTCACTCAATCCCAATAAACCTCACATATTTCTTGCTGTCATGTGTTAAGGACACCATCTTACCCAACATTTAATAAATAGATTCTGTCTACCTATGTTCTGAGATCCACGGTGATCTACATAAAACCTGAAATGATCAGCCCCCCAATCGTATTCAACTTCCCTAATTCAGTTGCATCTTTTGAAAGAACATGGGATTATTCCTCTCCTTCTGACTCTCAGGGACACGATCCTTGCTAAATTTGGTCTGAAGGATGAAGCACTCAATACTCCCAGTTGTATCACCAAAAACTTAAGGATAATACCGCCTTGCTTGAAGTCTCACTTACATCTCTTCAGTAAAGCGGAGGTTCAATTTTGTAGTTTCTTAAGTGCCAAAGGCCGAGTGGAGTGTGATATATTGAAATCCAACTATAGATTTTGATCATGAGATTTTAGGATGGCTCCTTCCTTGTCATGTATATCTCTCCATGATCTCACCTTGAACAAACATTTGAGTGTGGTGTTTTGGCCAATCTATTCTACTCATCGAATGGAGACACCTCTTTCCCAATTTTACCAGTGCACATTTCTTTCCATCTGCCCTATAAAATTTTACTATAAAGAGAATGTAGAATGTCCGATTTCTTCACCCCAATCTCAGCCACACAATCTTGCAGCTTTATTCTCCATAAGCTATGGAGATCAAGTATTAAACTGTGACCTGTGCTATCTTGATCTTCACTGCTCTTCATGAATTCTCAATCTAAATGGGGCAATCCAATGATGGACCAATTGTCCAGTCTTTTTCAAAAGTACAGAATACTTGATCAGCATACAATATTGCCTCAAAAGGTGAACCTCTAAAGATCTTTACTTTGGCAAACATTTGAAATTGGTTGAAAACCTATTTAAAGAAAAACCTTATTGAATTACTTAACCCCTTCAATGCTCATGACGAGCTCAGCTCGTCATGCTGCGCGGTGGGCGTGTGCGCATGACGAGCTGAGCTCGTCACGACCACACCCGCGATCGGAATGTCCAGCACCTGGGCGGAATTCCGATCGCGGCGAAGCGGTTAAGCAATCAAAAGTGGGCCTTTGTTATGTCCAGTATTTGATGAATGCTCACAATCCTTTTCTACATCAACTGCTTTTAAGAAAGAGGGTGGGTTTATTGCTCACAAAATGCCTTTACTACTGAGGATGGCCAGGGACCAGCCGGGCACGGTAAGTGGGTCACTAACTACTTGAGTCACCTATTGTTAACATGTACATTTTTTCAGGAAGAAGGGAAGCACATTTACTCCCACTGTTAACTGCATGTGATAACACAAACCATTGTCGAAACATTTACACCTTTATTCTCTCTGGAAAAAAATCTGGTGGACTTAGCGTTGGGAGGTATTCAGAAGTGCAATGTGTAAATTGAATGCCTGCTTTCAGTTACACCTTTTTAAAATCTCCATTGTTATGTTTTTGCCACATCCTATTTATATTCTGTACTTCTATGACTATTGTGTAAATTATCGAATAAAGTTGTGACTGAATAACTGGTTTCTTTTTGATAATGTAAAGCTGTTCATAAAAATGTTTTGTTTTTATTTGCGTACACACCTGTTTGTTGTGATGTGTTTTGTTTATAAAGGCTCAAAACCTAATGAACTAATAAATACTGTCTTGGCAGTCCCAGTTAACTCCACCCTTTCAGCTGTGGTTTCCTGTGCTTTTGATACTTCACTGATCCAAAGTCTCTCTTGCACTGTATTGATACCTGGCATGCATGTCAATATGAACAGAAATGCATTCTTCATGCAAACCCCAAACTTGAAATGAATAGCTAAAGCCTTAAAACTTGCTACAAATGTCTGGATGCCTTCCCACTTCTGCTTCTTTGAGAAGAATTTATATTTATCGATGGTAGAATACACTTTCATCATGCAAGCATCATGTGACGCAATAGGCTCATCATAGGATATGATCAACATGTCTACCTTTTATTTTAGGAATCGGTCAAAAATGCGGTCACTCCGACCCCGGGGAGTTTACTAACACTTGTTTTCTTAAACTGGCTAAACTCATTCTTTTTTTTTTTAAATTTTTTTTATTAACTTTGCTCAAATGACCATACTTTACGTTGATCACATGCATTCGTACATGGTTTAGCTTTATCAATACAACAATGATATGAGAGAGAGGTAAAAGGTCATATACCTTCAGTGGCTTCAGAAGCACAGGGTGGCCACGGACGACATTCACTGACAGGAGACAAAGAACCTCGTCCAACAGTCCCTCCCCACCCTCGAGCAAGACGAGTCTGATGCGTATCACCTCCTTGCGATGTTTCTTTTGGCAATCCCGGCTGCTAGTGCTAACCATGTTCCCACAAGTCTGGGCCAGTCAAGGTCTCTCCGAATCATCAAAAGGAGCCATTTGGCGTCCATAGGGACCGTCACTCCCGACACCCTAGACATTACATTTGTGACCTTCTGCCAAAATTGAGCAATCTCCCGGCATTCCCAAAGAATGTGAAAGAAAGTCCCCTCACGTTGACAACCCCTGATGAAAAGCGCTGAATGTGCATTTCCCCATTTATATAAGTGTGTGCTTGGATAGTAGGTACGGTGCAATATCTTGAGTTGCACCAGTCTAAATCGTGTGCGGATTGCAATTTCCCTTGGGCTTTGTATGGCCTCTTGCCATGCCTCATCATCTATGTTCCCAAGGTCGTCAGTCCACTTCGCTCGCAAGGTCGCCAGGGAGTCTGGCACATTGTTTATTCATTTGCGATATATCGTGGATGTCGCTTTTTCGGGGATGGGGTCCAATAACAATCTATCGTCCAGGGGGGGGGGGGGGAGTGATCTGGAACGGAGGTACCACATTGGATATATCGCCGCAGGGTGTGCATCAGTCTTAGACAGTGGTATCTCTGTGTCTGATTTAAATTATATTCCTGCTGTAGATCCTCAAAGGCAAGAGGAGCTTCCCCCCTCCACACGCCTCCCAGATATTCGATTCCGATCAGCTTCCACCCTTTAAAACCCGCTAGGGCGGCCACTTCTTTCAACCCGTCCCCTGCCCACAGTGGAGTCCGACTAGTTAATTTCTCAGTCTAGCCCAGGAATCTGTTAGCCTCCCTCAAACACCCCGCAACTACCCCCGTGTATCGGCCATTCCGGACGTGCTTTCCGGGAATAAAAGAGTGATTAGCAATTTCCTCCCAGCATGCTGGCTATATCTACTCTATAGGCTGGCTCATGCACGTCTGCGTAAATCCAGTAAACTCATCATTCTTGATAAGAGGTGGAATGAAGGAAAAACTCCATTTAAGTAATCCAGCCGGGAATGCATTGCCCTGGCTTTGGAAGACATGGTTGCAGGTTTGTTAACAGTTGAACTTTAAGAACATATGGTCGGATATTTTTCAACCCAACAAGAGTGCACTAGATCTACGTTTATATCTTTTCTACCATAAGGTGGAAACATAAGGTGGATGAGTTCAAAGTTTCAAATATTTGGGGATTACATGAAGCATTTTAAAGTTATTAGACAAGTATCTTGTGAGCAATTAGGATTTAGTTTTACTGTGCTGCAGAGTAACCCAATTAGTTCTTTCCTGCGTGAGTACTCATCTAAGTGAAAATGAAAATACAGCATCAAAGCCCACAAACCCTTCTACTTATATTACTATAAACCAAAGCTGGCCCAGGCTTACAATGCACCTTGCTTCTAGCGACCTAATATTTCCAACAGCTATAAGTAAGTCAGTTTCTAATTATTGCAAAGGGGCCCTGACAGTGTTGCTAGTAAAATTTCTTCAAACAGGAATTGTTGGGGCAAGAGTGAACTTAGTTTTTTCTGTGTGAACAGCTGTTTGAACCTTTATCTTAAAGACGATGCAACAATTTACTGCGGATGAGTTGCACCATTTGCCTTCAGTGAAATTCAGAAATTCTTTGCAGGCATTTGGGGGCACTGAGCTCCACTCTAAGTTTGTTCGATGTGCCAGGCACACTGATTACCTCAGGTGCGTGAAGAACTAGGCCCGGACAGAAAACGCACATTAACTTCTATTAGGACTGAGTCACAAGGCGCCTTTGATCAGTGTGTAAATATACTAGCACCCACATGCTGGTTCTCCTTGTAAGAGAGCAGAGCATATCTTCTGCCAACATAACACACAGTCACCCAGTAACTAAGCCTACGTATGATGCCCTTAAGGAACTATTAACTAATACTGTCTGCATAATCTTCTTTCCTGAAGAATGTATGTGGTCACAGAGTTTAGACACTCCTTGAGTTGTTAAGTGCAAGGCAGCAATCATCCCAACACACTATAATTGCGTATCTGATTTTGGAGCCACGTTCGGTCATGCTTACATATTCAGTGCAGAAACACCAACTCACTGCCTACACATGATCACCCTGTTTGTTATTTGGCTGTCAGGTCTCTTCATCTCCAAAGAAAGGAGAAGGTGTGTACCTATTTAAACAATTATGTATTTCATTTCAAAATGTATATGGTTGTTATCAACTAAAAATAATCTGCGTGCTAAAATATGTAAATAAGGTTGCAATTTCACTGGGATGAAATGCCAGGCACTTTGATCAGGACGGGGACCAGTCACCACATAGTTTAAAAAGACGACCAGTGCAGTTTTAGAAAATCTGGGATATGGATTACAATAAAAAATGCCCAGATCATTTATGGGGGAGGGTTGAAACCTCTCCACAAACAGGATTATGCAAAAAAAAAAAAAAAAAATGGAGAAAATAGTGTTATCTTTCTATTTAATTTAAAGTGCGATATTAGTTTAATTAAACCATGTAAAAAACACAAGTAAAGAATTATGCATTCAAAATAATCCTAAAATGTACAAACGGCATGTTCTGTCTATTATCAGACGTTCAACTACCCCCATTATTGTTTACAATACATTCATCCTTAAGAAAATGGTCCCAAAGTAATATCATGGTCGAATTTAAAATGCAGGCAATCACATATAATATACAATTGTGTGCTGATTTGATTCTGTTATCCTTAACAGCATCTTCACATTGTGTCACTGGGATGCATCTTAGCTCACGTACCTGAAGGCTCACAAGACATACCACCCCACCTAATTTACAGACATTGATAGTATATCTTAGGATCAATGGACATATATGCTGGTTGTTGTTCTTCTCTATTTTTAATCTCAATAAGAGTATATGAGCACTCCTGGCAATCTCAAATCTAGTTACTGGATTTTATTTGTGCCTTTAAAATGAGACATACTGTGGAGCAATGAAAAGAGTGAAGCAGTACAAAACCAAAGGCCAGATAGGCACGTTATATTTACAATCTGTTTTGCATGGTATCTGACCTAGAAATCGTTTTTTGTCATCTCTCAGGGCTCTTAAAAAGAATGTTAGCACTTGAACAAAACAAGGCGCCACTGTGCTTATATTAAGTTCTGTTAATCTATGCAGGAGTGGAAGGTAGAAAAGTCTGCATAAAGATGCCTCCTCCAATTTATATATTGTATTATATATTTTATTTATATATAAGTGCCAAGTAAGATTTTATATACCTTCTGTGTCAGCACATATCAATACCCCACATATTTCACCAAACCCTGCAGAGAGGCTTGGTTACTTACTTATGCCTACTACCCATCCTGGGGTGTAGGCAATATGCCAGGACTCTTCAGCCATCTCTGCTCTGGGCTTTCTTTAAATCTGGCTCCATGTGCAACCCACCTCCTTGCAGTGAGCCTTGCGGCCTCGGTGCCAGGTGTTTCTTAACCTTCCTCTTTTACTTTTCTCTTGAGGACTCCAGGTCAGGGCTTGCCTGATAGTGTTTGATGCCAGCTTGCAGAGGGTGTGACCTATCTAGACCTGGCATCTCTTTGTTACACTTATATTCTTTTCGTTATTATAATTTGGACACAGACGTCGGGGACTGGATGCTGTGAAGGTTTTTCTTGTTTCCTTCCTAACTGCCAGACGAAAGGGTGACTCATCCCAGTAGCCACAATGCCAAGTAAACAGTGGTAAGCGTCTCCTTGAGAGGGCCCCTGTTAAAAGGAACAGCCACAAAGGGCAGAAAAAACCTCCAAAGAAATATTTGTATTTCTTGTATGAAGATAACAGATAATAAAGGAGATGACAAGAAATTCACCAAACCATCCTGAATTCAGGGTGAACAAAGTAGCAAACATACAGTCTTACAGAAGAAAGAATGGAACACTACTACTACTACTGAAAAATGAGAGCAAAAAACGGGGACAACAATGTATCAAAAAAGGACAGTGAATGACACGAAAAATAGTGGAACTAATGTGCTGTGCCACATCCTTCTCTGGCTAAAGCCGCCTTATATGAACCAGCCAGAAAATTACATCACAGAAAAAAGGATGGCATCATGAATATGAATGAATTTAAGGATACTCACGTTCACTAATTCAGGAGAATGGTAGTTATTAGAATTGGCTAGCTTAAGAAAAAGAACTCCATGTTTGATAACCTTCAACTACACTGTGCTTACACACTTCGCCAGCCATTTCCGAAACCCGCCCTTCGGCTGACTGCAGATGCTGGCTGGGTAGAATGAAAGAAGACTTCTCAGCATGAAGACCCAAAACAAGCTTTTTTCTCCTCCCAGGGCTTTCATGTACTTAGACTTCAGGCAGTGTTTAAATCAGCAATAGTAAAACTGTCAGATGTGCACAAAAATCATCACATAAACCAATTTTTGAAATTGAAGAGTGCGTCTCAGGGCTCTTAGGTTGCAGAATTGCACCCACGTTGCTTGTTCAAACTTTGCAATGCTAGGCTCTTCGAAGTGGGATTTGGCAGAAACCCAAGTTGCCTAGTGCCCACAGGAATGAGCAATAATCTTCTTGAACAGAATACAATACATTTCCTCTACAATGCCTTTTCTTGGGGTCTTGGCCTGGGAGCTGCCGCGTTCTGGAATGTCTGAAGTTAATGCATGGGGTATTTAGATAAACCCAAATAAAAAGGGTAATATCTATATTGCCTTCCCTCTATTTAATAATATACAACATGGAAGTATTTTATATCATTGGTGTTTGAGCTCTGTGTATGCTTTCCTCTAAGTGTGTGCAATGAGCATGCTCAGCCCAGCAATGAAACTCCTCTGCAAATACTGAAAACTAAATGTTAGAATTAAGCATGTCTTAAGAAGAAGAATTTAATCTAAAAAGATTTCAGATAGAGTCAATTTCTGCTGGAATAAATGTTTCCTTCACATGCGCATGGCACCATTTTTGGCTCCGTCACCCAAATGGCCCATAGCCACTTTTGCTCCGAACACCAGACAACTTAAATATGCACCACCAATATCATGCATATAGGATGTCACCTTTCAAGAGTTACATGCAACCTACCACACTCTTCCACTTTAAAACAACTATGAACTGTGCCACAGTTAAAACTGACCTTGCCATAGTCCCTTAAGGTATATGACCAATCTCCTAAAAGCCATTACCTTCTGCCTTTTCCACCGTATGAGCTTTAAGATGTTGGTAAACCTCTGCAATGTCCACCCTTCACTTACCACTAACCTTCCAGGTTTAACGAATCCTTCAGAGTAATATAGTTGTGTAATTAAACCATGAAAATAAAGAAAAACATCACTTGGACACTTTTAAAAATACTCTTTACAATGCTGATAAGGGCACAATTTAGAGGACAGCTTAAATGTTAAATAGTGTGTCCGATGATTTTCGTGTCTTTCTTGACACTAGCGCAGACTAGGAGTTGGCCACTAATTGCTCTCTCTTGCAACTGATGTTCTATTTATCACCAACTATGAGATGGTGATTAAAAAGAACTGCGACATGAACAAATAGCAGGCACGAAAACATTAGTACTTGCAGGATCCTATCTTGTGCATCAATCTCTAAATATGGTGCTCAAACTCCGAGACACGAATGTCCATTACATGGTGGAGTTTTACCAGAATTATTGCAGGCTCACTACAGCTGTCTTTTGGGAAAACTTTTTGGGAGGTCAGCACCAGGAGATACTTTGTATTTCAATTCTGGACAACTTGGGGCACTTGGTAGCACGGAGAGACCTTCTTGCAGATTTTCAGTCCACTGGGCCTTATTCGGGTCTTCTTGGACAATTGGGTTAAGTTGCTCTCCACTTTGGGCAGTGCAACTTCTCTTCTCATGTTCAAGTCGTAGCGGAAATATTCTCCAGAGCACAGGACTAGTACACAACAAAAGGGATATGGAATCCTACCCAAAACAGACTTAGTTTTGGAATGGAAGCTCAATGAAGAAGAAAAAAAACAAGCAGCCACATTTCCCATAGACAAAGGCATGCGCTGCAGGGCAACCCATCATTTTAGTAGAGCCGTTCCTGTGTTTCCAATGTACACCAAATGTCCATTTCAAACAATGAAGCGCACATACACATATTCCTCATGATGCAAGTGGCCCCAGTTTGGAGGGCACGTACAGATCTTTGTGGGTAGAGCAGCCTCCCCACCAATTTAATGACGCAGCGGTGCAGTTAACTATACCCGTCAACTATGATTCCATTGCTAGGCATGTACTAGCGAGCACCGCCTTTATTTTGGTTTTGGATAAACTTGGAAGTAGCTCTTTTGAAAAGGCTACTCTGCTGCTAAACACATCCAGCGGGCTTATAAAATGTTGAGTTCATAGGAAGATCATAAGATAGGTTAGAAAAAAAAATTCTGGGCGACACAGCTTTAACAAGCCATGTAAAGACTGTTTTTACAGGAGACAAAAGCATGGGGAAAACGAACAGGGCTGATTTTTTGGTAGGGGAGGAATTTGGTGATAACTGGGCCACTTTTGTGTGTTTCCCCCAGCTGTCATGCTAGAAAATCCTGAAATGAAGCAACACTTTAGGCTAGGACATGGCAGATGCGAAAAATGACCTCTTTCGCTGAACTGACACTATTAGATTGAAGCTGTACACTCAAAGAAGAGCATTAGGAAAATGAGTCAGAAAAGGTCTATGTTGCAAGTGCTGCACCCTCAACAAACTACTGCATAGCTTTTCCTTTTGATAAAGGGCCTGAGTTTTTGGTGGCTCTTTAAGAAAGCCTACGTGGGGGCACGTTTTAACTTTGTGGGCAAAAAGCTGTTATTTGAACATTTTATCAAGAAAATAAAGTAAAACAAATCAATGTGCAAGTAAGATTAGTGACCAACACGGTCTCTCGTTAAGACCGCCGGCGCCTAAGGTATACACGCTGCATGTTCTTTCTAAACAAAAATGCCACAAAGCAACAACTGTGATATGGCTATGTCAGCAAACATATACGGAGTCTCAGTTACAAACTACAGGTGGCATTTGAAGTTTAACAAACGGGCTACTTGATGCCCCACACAGGTCTTTAAGTGGGGAAAAAAAACCTGGGGGTGCTCTAAAAGGGGCGTGGCACATTTCTTAAAGGGGCGTGGCCTATCCGAGTAGGGGCGTGGTCTAAATCAAGATAACTAGCATTGTGTGCTTAAGAAAATCATGAAGTCGCATCCAGCAAAGGATAATAAAATAGGCAAAAAAGGTATATTTATTAAGTATAAGCCATAAAATACCAAACACTTTAAAAAACATGTAAAAATTATTTACATTACTTAGAAATCTATTGCAGGATTTCCCAAAACCCTTGAAGATATTCACTGTGTCTATTTTGCTGGGGTTTCTCACAACAATTTTCTTCAGCAGACCTTCTACCTTTTGCCAGCCAACTCTTTACATACAGCTTTGCGTCAAATGGAGGACCATTGAGTTTTACCCATAAGCATGAAGAAATGGTCTCTACAAGAAGAGAGGACCTTGTTGGACTAGCAATTAAGTTCATTGCGCTGAAACCTCTCTCGCAATCCGCATTACTTGCTGGCAAGGTTTCCATGCAAACTACTAACTTTTTTAATGCTTCAGGGGTTTTCTTTCCACCAAAATCTTTGAAAAGTCTAAAAGCTTGGATAGTATCTCTTGCTGGCAGCTGAAACTCTGAACACAGTTTCTGGATATCTGTTTCACCATAAAGAATGCATTCATCACCGGAAGGCAAGTTGCCTGCATCTAGCACACTGAAGCTGGCTATAAGTTCTTTCTCAGAATCCGGGGCACATCGTTTATTGATATTTACAGACAGACTTTGGTAAAACTGATTTTGATTAAGGGCAACAGAGTTACTTCTACCATGGAAAAGAGGAACATTCTTGAATTTGCCCTCGTCAACTGCTCTCTGAGCCGCAGAAGCAAACTCCCCTGGTGAGTCCTTCATTGCTCTAAATATACGTACTTGACTAACCAAAAGTCTGTGGGCATTAACAATTGTGGTGGGGTTATTGGTATTTTCCGGCGCTGGCACAAGTCCTTCTGAAGGCTCACAGGTTGTGTGTGCAAGCACCGGCGCTAGTGTATGCCAACGTCGGTATGTATTTCATGTGTTATTGTTCATCCTATGTGTGATTTGACATGTGTGGTTCCACGTTATCACATATGCTTTAAGGCAGAGCAGGGTCACACTGGTTGCTGGAGAAGTCTTGGTGCAGGCCGTAAAAGCAGGGTCGTGCCGGTTCTAACCAGCTGTTGTTGTGCTGATGGCTGGCACGATGACGTAGGTGGCGCTGCGTGTTCAAAGACAAGGGAAATCCTGAGAGAAAGTGTCTCTCTTCAAAGGATTTCCCTTCCTGCTACAATGACGTCACGCCTTAAGCAGTGCGCGCGCATGCTCACCCGAAACACCAAACAAAAAACGGGACGTCTGGTCACCCTACCTTTGAGGCCCGAAAATAGAGCCCCCTAGAGACCCCTTTCGAGGCCCCCCCAAAAAAACTGGGGGTGCTCAGACCCCCACCCCCCACTTAAAGCCCTGGCCCCACCACACAAACCTAAAGGGAACCAACAAGAGCTTCTTCTTGTTCCATCCACAAACTGGACTGGCCTTTATGGACGGCCCACCCAAGCAACGGCAAACGATAAAAACACTCGATAAACAATAGTTGAAAGCCCAATGGCTCTCTGTACTGCTCGTCACTGTCTCTTTTGTTAGATTTGTTCAAATGCGTTTTTGAAAGGTTTAAAGCGGTCTGAGGCCGGACCTAATTATGTCAGAGTGTTGTGAATATAAAGCACCAGGGCTCATTGACTTTTGAAGTAGATAGCTTTATGCTACATTGAAAGGAAACCGTTGTATGGATTGAGAACAAACAGGGCGCCCACGAACCCACCCGCAGCCAGGCCTGAGTAGGGCCACCTCACCACACAGGCCCTGGGCGGAAGGGAATCCGTCACACTCCCTGGCTTCACGGGCGTGACACGTCGGAATTCACAGTAGCTAACACCACTGATGTGTACAAGGGTAAATGGAGACACATGTTATAAACTGTAGGTCTTGCGGCGCTCCCGGTCACCCTCCGGTAAAACCCAACTGCTCTCTGTCAGCGACAGTCACGCTCTCTGCCCGGGTCCTCTCCGCATTGCGCATGCGCCGCCGCTTCCGGAGGGCCCCAGAGGCTCGCCTCGCGCGCGCAGCCCCTTTAAGCCAGTCTGTCGAGCGGCGCGGGGCTCTCGCGAGACGTGGCGCGCGCCCCCGGAGCGCCGCGCTCTGATTGGTTGGAAGGGGGAGCGAGAGTGCCTACCGATCGTAAGATGGCGCCCGGGGAGCTCTGAGGGAAGAATAAACACACGGCGGAGAAAAGGTGGAGCGGGGGAGAGCGGCGGGCCAGTGCCACCCGCCCTACGGGAGAGAGCCGCGGGGGTCAGCGCGTGGGTGCGGTGAGTGCCTAAGGGGGGCTGCGAGGGTGGGCGGAGCTGGGGGGGGGTATGACTGCAGGGTGGGCCGGGTGCCACTGACAGCTTCATGGGAGGTCGTGGTGGGGTTGGAGGAGAGGGAAGAGCCGGGGGTTGCAGGGCCCCGGTCTTCATATTGGAGGGAAGCCGGCAGCGGGGTGCACACAGTGCCGGCGCGGCAGAGGCCTCGCCAGAAGTAGAGAGCCGCTGCTTGACCGCGGCCTCCGCCGCCTGCAGAGCTGGGGCTCCAGACCGCGGCTGTTCTAGCTGCAGGTCCTGTCACTGACAGACGCGCTCTAGATCCCGGCCTTCGAGTTGACATGTAGTCCGTGTCAGTAGAAAGCGGACTGGGACGGGCAGGAGCATAGACATAGGAGAAGGATTCCCGGGCCTGGCCTGCCTGCGCATGCACTCATTGTCCTTGGTCCACCTCGGGTTTAAATGCTTGTGACTTCCCCAGGGACTGCAGTGGGGTTACTGTGTCTGCAGAAGCAACGAGGGAGAACGTCGGGAAGCCATCGGCCACGCTCTGGCCACGTCCACTAGAATGGAAACGCCTGCGATCCCTTGGATTGGGAAAAAGATGTTCAATGAAGTTATGCAGTGGGAAAGGATCGTTTCCTGGGTTAAGATGCAGAACACTGACATCCCAGGGATTTGCTATTTAAACTCTTTAAAGCATGTCTGAACTGGGGTGGTGGAGTGAGCTAAAGAATGATGATGGATTAAACCCAGATCAGTTGACTGGGGGTGAGTGTTTGATTGGCTCAAGCGTTCCGTCCATCATCCCCTTTTGTATCGCTTTGTTCGCCCTAAGTTGGCGGGGGTATGCCCAGACGTGGGTCCCTTGCTCACTTTGCTACTGGATTCAAGCAAGCCTGGCTGATGACGGCTGGGATGCCAGAAACCGGTCCTAGGATGCTTGTTTCCGGTCCAGGGAAGACATGGCTTGGCAGTTCGGGCTGGACTGTTCCCATGAGGCACAGGGTCAGACTGATTTGCATATGGCCATGTCTGAACTGGGGTGGTGGAGTGAGCTAAAGAATGATGATGGATTAAACCCAGATCAGTTGACTGGGGGTGAGTGTTTGATTGGCTCAAGCGTTCCGTCCATCATCCCCTTTTGTATCGCTTTGTTCGCCCTAAGTTGGCGGGGGTATGCCCAGACGTGGGTCCCTTGCTCACTTTGCTACTGGATTCAAGCAAGCCTGGCTGATGACGGCTGGAATGCCAGAAACCGGTCCTAGGATGCTTGTTTCCGGTCCAGGGAAGACATGGCTTGGCAGTTCGGGCTGGACTGTTCCCATGAGGCACAGGGTCAGACTGATTTGCATATGGCCATGTCTGAACTGGGGTGGTGGAGTGAGCTAAAGAATGATGATGGATTAAACCCAGATCAGTTGACTGGGGGTGAGTGTTTGATTGGCTCAAGCGTTCCGTCCATCATCCCCTTTTGTATCGCGTGGAATGTTGGTGTGCATGGTGAGGTAATGGAATGTTGGGATGCCTGGTTGTGGAGTGTCAGTTGAGAGTATGGGCTGAGCAGCAAGGAAGCTGCTCCTGGTGGGGCTCAATACTTTATGGATTTAATCCTTTATGGGCTCTATGCTTGATACCTATCTACATCTAAGAACTTCATCAATAAACCTTTCATCTTTATTCTACACCTCGGCTACTGGACTTATTACAACGCCACAGGTTACACACGTAACAAACATTACAGGTATCATGATAGCATAAGAAAAGTACCAAACCGAGAACCTTTGGAAAATGCAAACAAGTAGAAGGAACAGGACAACATGGGAATATGACATCGCACCATAAATACCATCAAAATAAGAGGTTTGTTATTGACAAATTATTCTGTGTAGAGAAAACCGTAGAAAACAGCTGCATCTTCAGAGACTGTGACTCTAGAAATCATTGGAATATTACAGTCCTTCAAAAGTAAGCGTCAGAGCACCGTACAACCAAAAGAGGATGTGGCCCAACGGCTAGGGCGGTCGACCTCGAAGCTGGGGAACCGGGTTCGTGTCTCGGCAGGGACGCTCAACATCCTGTGATTTTGGGCAAATCATTTATCTCCCTGTGCCTTACAAAAAATTAATGTCAGTCTGTAACGCAACAGGTGCTCATGTAAAGCGCTCTGATACCTTCAGGTCTAGTTTGCGCTATAAAAACTCCCAAAAGAAAAAATAGGATGTGAATGGTAGTGAGTTGTAGAAATCCATTAGGCTGACTATTCGAGCACCAATAGTACAGAAATTAAAAACCAAGTGCTAAGGGATTTCAATGAAGGATAGCGACACCAAATACTGCTAAAATAAGCCTGCACAAAAGCTATTGAAACGGAGAGTAGGCGAGCAGTGAACCTTTAGAAGTGCAAGACAGATGTTTACAAGTCAGTGGCAAGCCCACGAGCAACACAGTGAATGGCATGTAAGTTGGTGACTGACCAAGCCAAAGGAATAAAATGCTGTTTGGTAACAGAAAGCTGAAGAAGGTGACATATGAAGTGCTTTAGAGATCAAACACATATAAGCAACTCACTGGTGTTGAAGCAGGAAGCATACAGAGATGCATCAAGAAAAGCCCAGGTGACTAGATGGAGACATGAAATGACTAGGCAGCCCAAAACCAATTCATTTGGTATTAGAACACAATTAAGCTAGGTGTGCACTATACAAATACGGCATCCACGAAATTCATAGAAACAAAACTCTGCTTCATAATAATTCAGATTGCACTAGCAAGCAGATAATAAATGTGGAACACAGTAAAAAAAAAAAGTAATGGAAAGCTGATCACATTGGGGCAAAAACAGAGCAAGAAATGGAATGGCGAAAAGAAGGAATTATGTTGATTTAAAAAAATGGAAAACGGACTAACATGAGAGATGTACAACGCATGTTAAAAATTATACAATACACAAATAGAAGGTCCGCCAGCTTTGGAAGACCATTGAAATAAACGGGGCTTCAGTGACCAGGAACATTTATAATAAAAAATGATGGGTTGTGGGAGTGGTTCTTACCAGAAAACGATGCACGGATAAACATTCTATGCAATAGATATACTTCATTTTGATTACAGTGCGTATGTAAACATTCTGGGAGACCAGTTTATAGTAGAGTTGGGGGGAGGGGATTGTAATTCTGAAGCTAGTTGAACTGAATTCCTTTGCATCACTAACATGTTTTTTGACCCTACAAAGCAAATGCTACTTCACACATTTTAATACTTATGCCTTATGCAGTTTCTTTGCATTGTGTCAAATCTTGCATTACTTTAGTTATTTTCCATTATGTCCACTTCCCACTCAGACCCTTCTCTGGACTAGAGATGTTCTGTGTTGACATAGTTCTCTTTAGAAAATGATATTCTATTTGCTCTGTGACTTCTCAGAGACAGACGCCAGAACGGGACTGATGAAGCAATATTTGGCAAGATGTTGGAACTCGAGAGAAACCAGGTGTCAGGCTGGAGGCTGATAGGGGAGGACCACAGAAAGCACTGATTAAGAAAGAGCTCCTAAACTCCCATGAACCTGATGCTGTGTAATATCCTTAAAGCCTTGTTAGATATGAGCTGTTACAAGCATATTCCTTTTCACTTTTCACCATTACAGATGCTTAATTTTATGAACAGTGATTGATTTTCTGTAAAAGGTGTTGTTGCAGAAAGCACTTAAAATAATAATTTCTTAATTTTGCTGTTTGTAGCAGATTAGCTTGCACTTTTGCTCCATCTCCAACTTTCCCACTAAAGCACTTCTGGAATTAATTTACTTTTTGCCTACTTTTCATTGTATCTGGGGTCTTAAAAAATGTCTTGTTCTGCTCATACCCCAACACACTTTTCTCTTTTGCACCTCCTACGATTTGCGTCTTGTCTTGGGGTCTATAAGAGATGAGGCTTCTCCCGCATTTTGCATACTTTTATAAAACCAAGAATTGCTCAAATAGCAGTTGTCAAAATGGGGTCCTTCTATACTCTCTAATACTGAAATTTATTAATCGAACGAGACACCGTATATTGTGTTCCTTTTCTTTTATGTGATCTGGAATATGCAAAACTCAAGTTTGATTTCACATTGCAAGTAGCAAGGATTTCATCTTTCATGAAAATGTCCCCACTTTTTTTTTTTTACTCTCGATTGCAGATTTTGAAACTTTTTTTCTTTTACTTCTCCATGATGTATTTCCATACTAATTACCTATTTCACTCCACTCATTCAGTTTGTTTCCCATTCTGGATATCGAAGTCCCCCTTTTCCCCAGAGTCTCAAATTATGTTGAAAAATAGTGTTGAGGATCTAGAAATAGCCCAGTTACCTGCCTTCACTTTTTTTTTGTTGAAAGTTTTTAAATTTAAACTCACTCTTTAAAGTTAGTGACACATTTAAATATCCGACACACTTGGTTTGAAAGGACACTAGTCTGTTAGACTAAGATTTATGCATATTTGGTAATGTCCAAGAAAGTGAAGACTCGCGTCTGGGCCAAGCTAATGTAAAACAATTATATACTGAAACACAAGGTATTGAAATGGAATAACAGTTGAGATTTAAAAAGCAATAAACGGATAACCGGTTAGAAATAGTTGCTGCATCTGGTTTCTTATTCTTGACCGATGCACCCAGAATAAATATTTGACCCCTGGATGTTGTGGTTGTCACAAATGGCAACCTTGCTCATTTGGATATTGTATCTCCAAATATAGAATGTAGCATCAAATTATGCTTGACAGTATAATGCTGATGCTTTTTAATTGGTTAAAGGGTCTCATTTTTATATTTTCTGATCCAGAATATTCATCAAGGGATTTTGCCATTTAATTTCTCAAGTGGCGGACATGCTTATGTTAAATGTGTTGCGATGCCTATAATAAGAATGCAGTAATCCTTCAACATGGTTTAGGTTACTAGACCAGCCGTAAAGACAGTCTGGCAGGCGCTCTTAAGTCGTCGTTGACCTTAAACTATGGTTCGTACTACTGTGTTGATGGTATGCTTTCTGTTTGGGTCTGGGATTACATATGTTGGAGGGTTCTGATAAGACCAGGACAGATAAATAAAAGGATTCAACTAGGCTCTGTATACCGTTTGATCAAAGTGCTGTGATTAAAAATATCCTGTGTCTTTTACCAAGAGTAATCATCATTTGCTTATCTACATCCAAATTTAGAGCCTACGTAATATGCACCATGAGGTGACCTTCTTAACCCAAGTGGTGAAAATAAGTATAGATTAGTTGATTTTAGGTGGCAATAAACTGTCCACTCGTTAATCTATGGTCAGCTTATCATTTGAAGAGGGTAGAACATTTTCTATCTTTTGAAGGTACGGAGTATAGCTTTTGAGGAACAATTGTTATATTTTATTTGTAGATGTATATAAGTTTTGCTCATCAAATTTCAAATGGTGAACCTGAAGGGGCAGCTTGTCATCCGAAGACAGTACCATGCATCAAAGTTCTTGGCAGATGCCCAATTCGATGTCTGGCGTCACCCTACAGGTAAAACATGTCAAACATGGAACCATTGAAGAGACCAACTGTCTTTTATAGATTTAATTGTTCAACTATTAATTGTCTGGAGCTGCTTCCTAGTGAAAAATGAGTTCTTTAAGCTTATGTTTGAGGCAAGGAATTTCAGGCTTTCGGATTCCTGACTTGTAGTTTTCTTCCTAATTGACAATGTTTTTATATAGCCTGTTGTGATTCTGACTGTTGTAATGTCTGTTACTTCTTGGAATGGTGTACATCGGAGAATAAGTTGTCAAACAGATCCATCGGATTTTATGGACCAGGAAAAAACATATAAAGGCTCTTATCTACTGCATTTGAAGTCAAGAAAAGTACAGCTATGTACTAGGGTAGTTATAATCATATTTGTCTAGGGTAAAAACTGTAAATGGTTGCCTGTTAGGTAAATTATATGTACATTTTTCGTGCTAGTATTCAGTGGCGGCTGGTTAGATTTGAAATTGGTGAGGCGAAAATAATTATTGTAGTGTACTGCACTGCAGTGAGCGAGCGAGCCCAAACAACCTACGGGGGGGGGTTCTCCCCCCGAGAAAATTTTGAAAAAAGAGTGGACAAATGGTGCATTTTCAAGCAAATTTGAGAAAGCGGGAAGGTTAATAAAGCAATTGTTAATTGCCTTGCTATTTCCCTGTCAAGCAGCATCACACCCCTGTACATCTCCCTTCTATGTTCATTGCCTTGCTATGTCCCTATCAAACAGAAGCAAGGTCCTGCATACCTCTCTCTGTTCTGTTCATTGCCTTGCTATTTCCCTGGCAAGCAGCAGCACTTTTTTTGACAAGACATGCTGCCACTTCTCCTTGTCTGCATGAATGCATGCTGCTGCTTTTCCTACATCACAGTTTTCTCAGAGTGAAGGCTGTCACGCAAGGATCATGGCAGCTGCCATACTTCAAATGCATGAAAATCACAGGATACACCAAGGCTGCCTTTTCCTGGAAAGGAAGGGATTATGAGAGCTCCATCACAGTTTTCTTGTCAAAATGACAGGCTGTGATGACCACATTCAATTCGCTAATTTAAGAAGTAATGTGTATCACAAATCCCTTCTTTCACAACTAAGGCACAGACATTTGTAGATACCCTAGTAGGCATTCGTCATCACCCTGTAAGAGTGCTCCGAACATTCAGCCAGCCTTTTGCATCTGTCTGTTGGTGGCAGACATACACTTTCAGTCTTACCAATGAGTCTTCTTGCTGCTCTTCTGATGCGAAGACAGTCCACTGATCTGTTTGAAATATTTTTGGGGAGTCAGATTGCAATTTGAGCCAACTAGGAAGGGTGAGACCGCTCCCCAACACTTTTGTCACACATTTTTGGTGTCACTGTAACTAGCTCTCAACTGCGGAACTCAAGTGGATTCAAGCGCTGTAGGAGGAATAACTTTTCTACGACAATAGTACTAGAAACATGTGGGGCCATAATAAAGAATAATCAGGCCATTTGGTTACTTTTGGAAATGCATGTAGACTCGCTGTTTTCATTTTATGGCTGCAAATAGAAGAGTAAATGATGGCATCTGTGAAAAGCAATAACACTCACCATTTAATAAATGTAAATATTGATGGGTTTCAATGCTACCGAAATCTAGAGAAAATTGTGTGCCATCTCAGTATGCCTGATCCATGTTAAGAATGAAATATGCCAATAAGCAAAAATGTATCCGATACTGTTTCCAGACAGGGAGCCCTACATAGTCATCAGACAGTCAGTCTTGCTGAAGCTGAGAAAGGCATAGCACTAACCTGTGTCCATAACATCACCTCTCCCACTGAATGCTAACAGAATTTAACTCCTTAGGGCCCAGCGCTAGCCTGCAGCATGTTTGATTCCAACCTAGTAGTGCTGTCGGCAATCAGCCGCCCATGAGGAAAGTAGCTAAAACATGCGTGACAATTTGAGAACATGGCTCACATGATGTAATGCGGAAAAAGGAAGTAGTGTTCATTTAGTCCCCTTTGCGTTATTTACATGGCATGGCTGTATCTCAACACTGCCTCAAATATATTTTGTGCTCCTGTTGATGACTGCGCGGTAATTAGTTTTCTCCTGGACAATGCCGATGATCCATGCAGAAAACCAGACCATGGTAAAAAAAAAAACAGTGTTCTGTGCTGCGTCCCTGGGGCTCTCCTGTTGCTGCGCGCACCTGACAGCGCCGAGAGCTTCTAAACTAAAGAAAGCGCTTGAAGAGGGAATCTGCCTCTGAAGCCCACTCATTCTCGGCTCCTTCGAAGTCAGGCTTCTCTCGCGAGGGGGTGGGCTCCAATTTTTAGACTTCAGGAACAACACAGAAGGAGGCACGCATACATGCAGCAACAGTCGCAACTCGCAATACTCGCGGGGGGGGGGGGTCGCGGGGGTGGGGGAGGGGGTGGGGTTTAAAAAGAAAACTTACCTGACCAGGTCCGTCCGCGCCGCCTCTACTCCTGGGCCGGGGTCCCGCTTTCTAAACAGGAACAAACAAGCATGCTGCAGCTCCCTCCCCTCCTGTAAGCCAATCTTGGCGCGGAGTCCCGGACGGCGCCCAGCCGGGCACCAGTAGGGACGCCATTTTCTCTATGTAGGCTGCATGCAGCCTACATAGAGAAAATGGCCAGTGCGCATGACTGCTTTGGTCGGCCTCAGGGCCGACCAAGCAGCCACGGCACTCAGTGGTGCAAGCCACTCCTCCAAGACCCGCCCGCCCCCAACCAGGCATTTGCTCCCGCCCGCCCCCAACCAGGCATACCCCTGACGTCTGCTTGCTCGCAGTGCGAGAAGCAGAAAATAAAATGGTATTTTTAAATACCATTTTATTTTCTGCTTCTCGCACTGCGAGAAAGCAGTGGGGCGGCGCTCCAACGCCCTAATGGAGCGGCCGCCACTGCTAGTATTCGAGAATAAGGCATACTTGTGGCCTTTCAGAACTGGAAATGGACTTTAATGCAGTGTGAAATGAGTGGAATGGGATAGGGTTTGCTTAATATTTAGAACCAAGATGCCCTTCAGCTCCTGAGTTTTTGCTGATGCCAACAGGAGCAGCACAGAGCCTGAAGGCCCTTGGAACATGGGGCCATGGTTGCAATAAAGATTCCATGTGTGCACTCACTATGTGTGTGTGCTTTTATTTTTCTTAAACACACTTTTAAATGAGAGATTGAAACTTTGGCGGTTTGCGCTCCTGCCTCCGTACTTGAAGACGAATGCCATCTCAGTGTCCTTCACATACCCCCCCCAATGGAGTGCACATCTCTCTGGCTTTCTGCAGCTAGCTATGTATGCTTCATTGTGCTTGGGGTGGCATGGTGAGCAAAAGAATGATGGATTTAACCCAGATCTCTTGACTGGGGGTGAATGTTTTGATTTGTTCTGCATTCCGTCCATCAATTGTGTGTCTTTTGCTTCATTGGGCTTGGTGACAAGAGCTTCTCTCTCATTAGCGGCAGTGAAGGTTTAAGGTACGGGCACATGTTGAACATTCTTTCAAACGGCAACAGACAACTAATCTAACATAAGCAGGAGTTCCACACTTCTGAGAACGTTGGCTCAGAGAACCTCTCAACATTCAGAGCACCATTTCATTGAAAAAACATTTAATTGCAAATCAAATAAAATAAATCCAAATAAGAAAATTTAAATTTGAACGAAATTCGGGTTATAATGGAGGGCGTAGGGTGAAGATTATAGATATGGAAGTCGTCGGGTTCAGAGGTAGGGTTCCTAGATGGGTTAACTGTTTGCATGAAAGATAGCCTTAGGGTACTGGGCAATATTGTTTTTGATTAGGGAAGGGAATAAAGAATAAAGGTTCATGTTTGGGAGTATGATAAGGACAAAGGCTTGGGTCAGGTTAGTGTTGAGATAAACATCTATTAACATATAAGATCGGAGTAATAATTGAGTCAGAATAAGGATTTGAGTCATGGTACTGTGAAATTAGGGGGGGAAGGGTAGTGTAATGTTTAGGGTTATGATTATCTAAAGGGTGGATTATGTTGGGGTCAGGATAATGGATGGCATCAGGTGTAGGATTTGATGAAGGGTTAATAACAAAGTTGGGTGACCTCACAGTATGGTCCCTGTAGGTGTAGGTTAGGTTCAGCATTAAGGTTTGAGTACATTTATGATGTAGACTAGGATCAAAGCTAGAGTGCGTACGTATGTACCTGGAATTTCTATAGCGCGAACATAGCCAAAAGGCAGCAGAATGGTGTACAGTGTGAAAGACCAGGTTAAGGTCAAAAAGTGGTAGGAGATGTGGCTGGTTTGTGGACTGGTAATGCATTGTGATGTAATGTTTTGAAAGAGTTGGAGTAAGGTTTGTCAGAAGTATGGTTTGGTTTTTAAAAATATTTTGGGACATTTTTAAAAATATTTAAAATTTGTGTCTTTGAAAACTATAAACCAAATGGTTTTCTACGACATGTCAGTGCAGAGTACGACAGGATATGATGGTTTCTTAAAAATTGGTTTGATAAAAAAAAAAAAAAATAGGCACATAGATGATTGTAAGTTCTATCACAAGTAAGTATGAATTGTGATGTGCAGGCATGAGTAATGTCAAATATTCACTTTTTTGGCACTTTCTGCTATAGAGTGACGTTTCCCTAGTGCTGAAAGCTTTTCTTACTTTTAGCCTATTGTGGTAATTTGTGACTTGGGAATGATGAAAATCCACCTGTTGTCCACTGAGATTCAAACTTGTGTCCAACAGATTGATGCATCAGAGGCTTGAATCCACTGAGCTGTACTATTTTCCAAAAGAGGAAAAATTATCTGGGCTATTGATCTGTATGTAGCACGTTATCCTTTTTCTGTACTTATGTTTTTGTACTCCACCTGGAATAGGTAAACCTGTTTTACAAAAAATGAAAGATTTAATACATTCTTTTTTTTCCCCGACACTACAGGGAATCGTTTTTTTCTTTATGTTGCAGCTTAAATGCATAATTTCGTGGTCGCATAGATGGATTTTTTTTATGTGAAAGTGCAGTAGAATAACCCCTCTGTTTCGATACACAAAGTACGTGTCTCTGAAAATCCACATTTGTAATCATTTTGTGTGGCACCTTGTTGGAGATTTATCCCCAGTAGCCAGGCATTCTGCTTCTGAATAGTTGTCACTTTACTACCACCTCCTGTTTCTCCTACCTTCGCATTGGCGTCCCTTAATTTGCAACTTTTACTACCCCCTCATCCCTTCCTGCAAAATCTTCAGTTGTGGTGGTTAGTAGGTCTCCTTCATTTTCATGCTGTCAGCCTGAATGTTCTGTGTATTGTGGTATTAGGGAGACCTCTTCTGCTGCTCAGAGCTTGGTGCTAGTTCCTTCAACAATTTCTTCCCAACTCCTGTCACCTTCCAGTGGGAGCTACATAATAAGTATAGGCTACAAGTAGTGCATTGTCCGACATGTATGCGGTACCTTGGATCATGAGGATAATTCTGTGCTGTGGTGCAGCTCGGAAATTATGTGATTTCATGAATTTCTCAAGTCTCTACCCTAGTTGACACTGCAATGAATTTGTGCATATATGCACTATTGTACCAGTGCATAATCTGTGTGCCCTGCATTCGATGACGATTACCCAACCGTGAGGTACAGTGTATAGTTGGATCAATGACAAAGTGTCTGCATAAATGATGTCATCAGTGGGGTGAGTCGATCATCTTGGGGTAATATTTGCATAGTCCTCAAGAAATTGAAATGGTTCGTTTTCAGAGCGTTTTCCTAAATATTGTTTGCTTCTGCATGTAGTTCGTATTTCCGATTTAAAGTGTATGTGATATCAGACTACTATTCAGATTTTATGAACGGTAAGATATTTGCACATTTCAGTAACATGGAAGAACGACCTTGTAGCTCGAATGTGGCACGTGCTTTCGGTTTTTGGTTGTAGGTTAGTGATGTCTACAGTTTTCTCTGCATTATACAGTTCTGTTCCATAGCTAATAAAAAGGTCGCCAGGATTGGTTTTTTCTGATTTCGATCTCTAGGGGGCTGCCATGGTGTTTGTCCTTTCTGTTTGGCCCGGGGCTAATAGAGCATGTCGTTCGAATGCTTTTGCTTCTGTGGATGTTGGTAGCTAATTGTATGTCCAGTTAATTATGTGTCTGTTGCACTGGGCTGAGAGAAGGAATGAGATGCTTTTATAGTCGAAGTGAGTATTCATGTGTGCCAGCGAGTTTCATTTTGTAGGTGTGCGAAAATTCTTTCATGCAAACGTCCTTTATTTCTCACAAAAACAGATTTAGTATCCGTGGTTCTACATGTGGGTTTTCATGTTATAGCACCTTCTTTCGAGGTGGTGGCAGCTTCCACTTAGCTTCGAAGCCTTAAGGAAAACAGTTTTAACTTTAACTCGTATGAAAATGGCTCTTACACTTTTCTCGCCAGCTAATACTACTACTCGCAAAATAAAATTGCTAGTTTGCATGAAACTAGGCATGAGCTTAAACATAGTACGGCCATGAAACTCTGAACCTGGGGTAGGCGGATACAAGGATCTGTGTGAGACATACACTTGGCACACCCCGAAAAATCATGGGCTTTAGCTATAACTAAGGACTGTCAACAGACACCTTTCACCTTTTCTAATTTCTCTTGGTGATTCTGCAGACTTTCTATATCTTCTGCTTTGCCTTTCTTATTGTTGTTTACCAGTTTCTCTTTTTTCCCCTTTTTTTAAAAGTTCTTTTCATTGATCAATAGACAGCAATTCGCCCAATATTGAGCAATACAAGAGATCACATCAGCGTCGTATACATACACATTTTTTGCCATTGATCATGTAACAAATATAAAACAGAAAACCACCCCAAGCATAACCAGGCACTGCTCCTATGCCATTGCAATCTCATCGGAGGCACACCAGTTTGTCTTTTAACATCCCATGTGCTTATTTTTAGATCCAGCAAACAAATGATGGACGGAATGCTGACAATGCAAACATTCTCCCCCAGTCAAAAGATCTGGGTTAAATCCATCGTTCTTTTGCCCACTACGCCACCCCAGTTTAGACCCAGCCATATGCAAATCAGTCTTGACCACTGGATTCAAGCTAGCCTGGCTGAGGAAGGGTGATGCCCTGAAACCGGTCCCAGGATGCTTGTTTCCGGTCCAGGGAGGACCTGGCTTGGCAGTTCGGGCTGGACTGTTCCCACAAGGAACAGGGTCAAGACTGATTTGCATATGGCTGGGTCCAAACTGGGGTGGTGTGATGAGCAAAAGAATGATGGATTAAACCCAGATCCTTGTGACTGGCGGTGAATGTTTGCATTGTCCAGCATTCCGTCCATCAATTGTTTCGTTTGCATATGTCGCCCTAAGTGGGAAGGGTATGCCCAGACGTGGGTCCCGTGCCCACTACACCACTGGATTCAAGCTAGCCTGGCTGAGGAAGGGTGATGCCCTGAAACCGGTCCCAGGATGCTTGTTTCCGGTCCAGGGAGGACCTGGCTTGGCAGTTCGGGCTGGACTGTTCCCACAAGGAACAGGGTCAAGACTGATTTGCATATGGCTGGGTCCAAACTGGGGTGGTGTGGTGAGCAAAAGAATGATGGATTAAACCCAGATCCTTGTGACTGGCGGTGAATGTTTGCATTGTCCAGCATTCCGTCCATCAATTGTTTCTTTTGCATATTTTTAGATCTGGCAGAGTGGCAGGAGTAGTTGTCTCGCCAGCCTCAAAGTTTCGTAATAAAAATATATAGATGATGTGCTTTGTGTCGGCCCTCTTCATCCACTGTTCTGTTCAGGTGTCATTCACATGCTGTTTCCACTCTCCATAGCATCAGGCACTGCATCAGCCCATATTACCGATCAGATGTCTTTCAATGTGAGTGACGCCATATTAATAATACACACAAAAGAAGGGGTGAGGGTACGGACTCGCCTACCCCGAACCCCCTGTAAACACTTGATGCACCAGAAGGAGTAGGGAGTAATAAAATATGTAGCGTGATGGCACCTGCAATATGTGATAATACTGCCCTCACTCACACAAATGTGTGACATGCTTCATCATTGGGCTGCTACCAAAAACACCCCAGCGTAGCCACGCATGGGGTGGAGCAATAAGGTGGGGGAAGACAATACACCACACAAAAAGACACAAAAATGATTCTACAGTGACTGGGGACGTCGGTAGTGAAGGTGCAGTGTGAAGTGAATTAAAACTAGCTCGGACATGTCGCTGTGCCTAAAACTTTATTCCTGGATCTTCCGGCCAGAGTTAAAAAGTGTAAAGGATGGTGGTGATTGGGAGATTCTATGTGCTCCTAGCACCCCTCCTTAACTGCAAGGGGGTCAACATGTTTCGGCCGTTAGTGTATGCCCCTCGTGTAGGGTCACGCCGGCCTTCCTCAGGACTCTACCTTTCCCAGTATGCTCTCACTCTCACCTCCAATTGAGATAAGAGGATAAAAGGTCAGTTCCTTCCGTGTTGAGGAATTTTCTCCAATGGGTCATGTAAGTATGAGTTTACCCTAAAGTCAAATTAGAACTGGCGGCGGGCAAGGGGAGATCCCCTGTAGTCACACTTACGCCAAAGGTGGTGCTCCGCTGGCACTGCTCGCCTCCGTCCGCCGGTTCTAATTTGACTTTAGGGTAAACTCGTAAGGTAGAGTCCTGAGGAAGGCCGGCGTGACCCTACACGAGGGGCATTCACTAACGGCCGAAACATGTTGACCACCTTGCAGTTAAGGAGGGGTGCTAGGAGCACATAGAATCTCCCAATCACCACCATCCTTTACACTTTTTAACTCTGGCCGGAAGATCGAGGAATAAAGTTTTAGGCACAGCGACACTTCCGAGCTAGTTTTAATAAACTTCACACTGCACCTTCACTACCGACGTTCCCGGTCACTGTATAATCATTTTTGTGTCTCTTTTTGTGTGTTGTATTGTCTTCCCCCACCTTATTGCTCCACCCCATGCGTGGCTACGCTGGGGTGTTTTTGGTAGCAGCCCAATGATGAAGCATGTCACACATTTGTGTGAGTGAGGGCAGTATTATCACATATTGCAGGTGCCATCACGCTACATATTTTATTACTCCCTACTCCTTCTGGTGCATCAAGTGACGCCATATTGCCAGCTCTTGGGCACAGCTGCCTGAAAAGGAGTGCCCTCCAGTGCCCCAGCTGGTATGGCTCCGTTGCTGTACCAGTGCCATTTTTATTGAATATTGCATATGTTTTCAAAAGTAGAATAATTTTTTTTAAATTGCTCACTTAGCTTTACCAATGCTTATTTCATTTACCCTGGAGTGTACGATATACCTGTGCGTTCTATTCCACTGAGTTAGAGTGCCGGATTAAATTCTCTTTGAATGTTAGGTGGTGTTTTCAACTTGTTTTGAGCCTGTATAGCTTTAGAGATGTAATCTATTCTACATTGTGGGCTCAATTTTCTGTATCTAGCTAGGACTGTAGATGATAGAAACACGCTGTAGGACACAAGCATAGACCTCACTGCATACCTTGTTGCAGAATTTATGTGCAAAAAGAAGCTACCAGATTAAGGCCTAAGAACACAATCCCCTTCTACGGCACCCATACCTTAACTTATGTCAAGACCTTTCCTCAGTGGCTTAAGTCTAGTGGGCCTGTGTTCTGTCCTGAGAGCTACCGGAGGAGATCCGAGCATAGGTTGGTAAGACCATTTTACATGACTGCCAGTAACTGTGCGGTACACAGCATTGAATGATGACTGGTGTAGCGGAGTGGAGACTGCAATCTGTACAAGAGAGCTCTGATACTGTGGACACAATGCTAAACATGTATTGTTACAGCTAAGTAGCACAATAAGTGTTAAATGTCCAATGAGGTTTTCTATAGTGTGGGCCATGTCAAGTCTATGTTGGAACGCTGTGTTATTGATAAAGAAAACAAGAGTTATGAGCAGTGCTTCATTTGACTATATACTGTTACACATTTACATGTTCAACTTGGAACAGACATTTTAAGGTTGATATTAATGATACAAGATGTCAAAGAGATACTCCTTTAATGCAGCACATTAATGCCTTTAATGATGCCCACCATTACAGTGTATCTGCATTATAGGCCTGCTGTAGACTAATTCTTAGATAAAACCACGTTTGGAAAAAGTACTATCATGGAAGTGTATCCCGATTGAGAGGTTAACGCACTTTATCTTGATTCCAGAAGCTCGATGCACAGAGATTACTTTTAAGTGCAGCCTTTATGTGAACAGTGTTGGAATGAGAACAGTATTCATTTTACACTGGTATTTATTCTGTTTAATAGGAGTCTTTTAATCCTCTCTAAAAGCAGTGTAAGAATGAACCATCCACAGTTCTGGTGCTTCCTCTGCGATGGACGGATTTAGAGTTTTTTTGACTTATGAATTTTGAGATTTCAAGCACCATTAATGTTTGTTTACTCCTAGGATATCAATTTTGTGCAAGGTGTACTAAGACAATATGTAGGACTGCATTCGGTACTCCAGCTTTTCACGATATATGCCAAGACATTTCTGAATTGACTCCCTATGGTGAAATGCTACATAAAATGTGTTTGTGATTAGCCTGGCTGCAGAGTTCAGTACTGTTTTAAAGGGCACAATCCTTGATTTAGGAAGGCCATCTAGTAAGTTAGTTACATAGTCCAGCCTAGAAGAAACTATAGAATGGACTGTTGTTTTTAGGTCTTTGTCACTGAGGAACATAGTTGTGTTCCCACCTCCCATTGAGAGTGGGAAGGGAGGAGCACTGCATAAATAATTAGAGAACTCTTTAAGGCACAAGATGTGTGGCATTCAAAGACTTTGATGGACACGCTGTTAAATGCTCATTTGAACATTATTTTGAATGTCGTGCTTGTGTCCATTATGGGCACATCAAAGTAAAATCTGAATGAGGTGAAAGTGTTAAGTGAGGTTGTGCATTCGTTTTACAGAGTTCTTGAAAGCACGTGACCTCTTTAGTCACAGATTCTACTCTGCATCTTTATAGTGTGTGTGTATGTATATGTATATGTGTATATATATATTGTGGGAGCGCCAGTTATAGTTAGCTCACTAACTATAACGGCTGAATTTCACTGGTTTTGTATGAGGGAAACCTGAACTTAACTTGAATGCCGTTGTAACCTTTGGTGCTCTCACCAAGCCATAGCAAACAACAATGTCCCATGGGTGGGCACTCCGGGACCTTGCCGGAGCCAGCCATGGGAGGTTGCCGTCCCCAGGGCCATCTATGGGTCCATGAGGGCTGCCACATAGCCCCCCCTCCTTTCTTTATATTTTTCCTGCGGCAGTGGTTGTCTGCGTGGCCCCCCCACACACCTTTGGGAAGTTGTCAGTCCGGGGGGGAGAGGGGGACTCCGTGCGGCTCTGCCACATATTTTTAAAAATCAAAGCCCCGGGGAGGTGGCGGTCCCTGAGGCTGGGGGTGGCTCATTTATAATAACATAAGGTGGTCCCTAGGGCAGTGGGGGAGGCCGTATGGGTCTCCCCCGCATTCTTTGTTAAAAAAAATCCCTGTGAAGGTGGGGCAATATTAGGCCCTGGGAAGGTTATTAAAACAATGCCCCCGGGACCTGGCCCAGCTAGGGGCCAATTAATAACAAAGCGCAGGACCCTGTGCTTCGCTTGTTTTTTTTTTTTTTTCTTTCTTTAATTTTCGGCCAGATCGGTGGATTCTACTGAAAATTTAAAAAAAGAAATGCTGCTTTTTTGGTCGGGGTGGAGGGGCAGTGGGACCTCCCAAGAGGCCGAAGGGGTCAGGATGTTTATACACTGCACTTTTTTAATTTTTTTTTAAAATTTTTTTTGTGGGACTCGGTTGAACAGTCACAAGATGGCTGCCAACACTTCCTGGTTGAAGATTTGGCAGCCAATTATATTTCAGTAGGCTGTTGGGCTCCCAGATAGCTATATTTTTTTAAACTTGAATATCTCTGAAACTACCGAACGGATTAACACCAAATAACAAAAAGCACGCTTTCTGGACCAACATCTAGCTTTCTGCCAAATTCGGTGTAATTCCTTTAAGCGGTTCAGGCTGTAGTAGTGTTGAAAAATCCCCATAGACATAACATGGGGAAAACTCGTTTTGGGGCCCCTCTTTTTTTTTTTCTTCACCCCTGCTTGATGGATCACTCTGAAACTTTCAACACAGCAGTAGAACCAAATGGGGGAAATTTTGTGAAAGTTTGGTGAAGATTCGTAAAGCGACGTCAAAGTTATAGGCAAAACAAAAAACACTTTTTCTATGAAAACTTTGGTCCTAACTATAACTACCTACTGGCAACCGCCAGTAGGTAAAATATATATAATTTCTGAGAAATATTCTTACAGAAAATCCAGGATAAGATAAAAATAAATACATTAATATATTGCACATCAATGATCAGTATAGCTCTTAAAGAATAAAAAAGATGCCATCAGTGCAGATATCATTGTCTTAAGGAAAAAAGGTAAACACTATCTCACAGAAAAGGATATAATTAAAATGCTTTAGAGAGCTAACTACAATAGAAGAATACTGGAGCCACCAAATATGGATTTCTAAGAGACTTGGGCATAAATATTATTGTAAATGTCTATCATTTGTACATTGGGCATCATTAAACAAGATGTATTTCCTTTTTATTTTGGGTTTTTGCTGTCCACCCTCCAGTGGCTTTTGTGTGTTTTGGGTATGGATATATTGAGCAGGTTTAGCCAGCTGCAAAATTATTTATTGCCTGGACCTAAGAGTGGGGAACTGATCTGTGACCGTGCCTGGGTACAGCCCTCCATAAAGAATGTCCTCAAAGTAATAACAAAGCCCTAAAAGAGAATGAGACTTGAGAGCCTGGGAGAAGAGGCATCTGGGCGGACAAGGCTAAGGGTCAGCTGGAGAGGATTGCCGTGAAGTGGCTATGATTTTCCAAATGTTATGGTGAGCTGGGTGTTTAAGCATCCTCTAAATTTCAAGTTTGTAATAGGTACTTGAACAGCCAGAGGCTCAGTTGCATCCATTCCCTAGGTTAATGGAAGGTGAGTGCAAGTTTACTTTGGGTAGGGTTTTTAACTAATGGGAAAACCGATTATTTTTTTTTTTTTTTTTTTTAATACACACAAAGCACTTCTTGTTAGTTTATACCTCTAGCTATAATTATAGAAAGAGAAGATGCTTTTATGAACTTGGCCTTCTTGCACACTTGAAACCGGAAGTCTGTTGCCCATAATTCTGTTCATCAGCCGTTGCAGAATGCCTACTATTTGTTTTGTATTGGAATAACTTATGGTCTGTTGTGCTCCCCTGTCAGACAGTTTGTTTTTAGGTCTGGCTTGACAGTGATGAACCTAAAAAAACAAGCATTGGCAATGCTAAAAGGTCTGGCTTTAAAAGAATGTTGTATGGTAATGTGAAACAAAAGTACAAATTACAAGTAAATTGCAGGTGAAGAGATGGGTATTTCTGTGGCAGCAGAGAACATTAGAATAATATTGGTGTAGGTTTAAAGGTCAGGTGACAGTTGCACTGTCAAGCCATATCTAAAAATTCATGTAGGTTAATGACTGCCCTCCTCCCATCTGTGCTGCTGCCAGAGGAAAACATCTAAATTACCTATTTATCTAAGATACTCTAATAACATTCCAATGTCATGTGTGTGCCCCTGAAAATTCAAGCTTAGGAATCTGGGTAAATAAATAAAATGATCACAGATTTGTGGAGGGCAAGCACTTTTTTGTGGAAGCACACAATGTCTGCCCAATCAAAACATGTGCTCCTGGCTCCCAACAGAACATATGGGTGGAGCCAAAGCCCCTCTTGTGATGCTTACATAGATGTCTGGCGTCAGCTAACTGAAATTTCTTCGTGGACCACAAACGTCTATGACCAATTTTTTAATTATATCTCTGAAGATTGTGATCTCTATTACATGGACTATCTGATTATATAGTTTTGTCTTTTGTTCAATCCTTTATATGTTGAATTCATTATTTATTGTCTTTGTCTAAAATTAATTTTGCTTTTCAATGTATCATCACTGATGTCCATCCTATATGATGAAATTGGTCCACTTGTCATTGTGTTGTTAGGTCTCGCCCTGAGCCAGCGCTTGCGCTGGTCTGGGCGAGACATTTAGTCAGTGGGCTTTCAGAAATGCGACCACAGCTTTTTGTGTGGCATTCTGTGCGCGGTTACGCGCACAGGCATGAGCAACATCGGGCTTTTACCTCTTGCTCTCCCGCGCGCGCCTCGCTCTGCCTCTGTCTTGCTCGCCCCTCCCCCACCCGAGCTGCCATCTGGCTTTCTCTGCACGCACCACTCGCGTGCTTGTTTTCTTTCACTTTCGCGGCCGCGTCACTTTCGCGGCTGCGTCACTTTTGCGGCTGCGCGGCCAATGCTTGTTCATTTGGTGCCCGGGTCCTCAGCCAAGCGGTGGTACCGGCCACTTCTCTTCAAGACCAAGGCCCTGTGTTGAGGCGCTTGCCGCTTAGATGCGCTATTAATGACACCGCTGTTCTGAGGATAGCACTTCAGCAGGACGGCAAGGTGGCAGTGTGGTCTTGCGTACATCATAATACTGTTGGTTTGCCTCTTTGTCCTCCCCCCCCCCCCCTTTTCTAGCTCGAGTGTTCGGAAGCCACCTGCAGAGGCCATGTCACTGCGCCACTAACATACGGAAACAAATGCAGGAGTTGTATCATTTTATGTGTACAAATTAATAGACTGGTTTTGCACCTAGTAACATTGCCTTGCATTTTACCGCACCTCATTACAGCTTTACAGCGCACCACTGCTGCTTTTTGTGTGGCTTTCTAACGTTCATCTGCATCTGTGTCTCTTTACGATAGTGGTAGCTTCCCTAAGAAGGAAATACTACTCGCAGTGTCGCAATGGCCGCTTGGATATTGCCTACAACTACATCCACATCTATACGATAAACTTCCCACCCAAAAATAGAAATGTAATGTATTCCGACGAGAGCTTGAAGCTGATGGGGGGGAAGGGGTGGTAGACCACTTACAGCGAGCACAATTCAGTGGGCAGTCGAATGTGTTTTCATCAAAAGTGTTATTACACAAATTAAGCGCAGCGAGTTTGTCGACCTCGGAAGGATGAATAGCTGAGTCGGGTCGTGTTGCTATTTAAAATCGTAAAATAAGTCAGGCCTCTTGGGATAAAAATCTCTGCTCTGCAGGTTATACACAGGATTCGCTGCAATGGCAATATAACCCTCTGAGCTCCCCCAGCCTCTGTAATAGAAGGAAACAAGCCACAAGTATGTGCACATAAAACGCTTTGTTATCGTGATTGCTATACCGGTAAAACGCACAGGGCAGGATACTGAAAAATGAGACGAGAATAACACAAAAAAACTGGAACTAAAGACATACAGAAACAAAGCGGGCTCCAAAACAGGACAGCCTTCATTTGTGCTTCTTGAGAAACATGCACAGAACAAAGAAACACCTGCCATGCAATTCAGGTTTCAAATGCTTTACAATATCCCTCACCCCCATCCACGCATTCGAACACACTGAAGAATTTACTGGAGTACATTTTTTCTCATATCGATGACAGAGCAAACGTAGCCTTAAATCTTTAACAGCAAACACGAGTGACTGTTTGCCCGAATTAAAGCATGACATCGAGAAACAGACGGTTTCTTTTAAAGAGAGGCCTTCCTGGAATGGCGCGCATGCCAACAAGTGGTTACGATAAACCTGCACCTGTGGGAGCCTCCCTCCGTTGAGTTTGGTATGCACTGTACTCCCGGGTCAAATATGCAAACAACTCCCCATAAAGTTTGTGCACACCCACAAACACGTGAGTTGGCTCCTGGGGCCGATCATGCGATGTGAGCATCCTATTAAATATATTTACACCAATGAAGTAGTTAGTTTATTTCCTATTTTCTGTAAATTGGGTCCGAAAAAGCTGCCAGCGAAATGCAGAATTTCCCGCACTCTCACCGCCACCACGGGCATCCTAAAGCTTTCCAGACACTAAGCTAATACGCTGCATAGCTAAATACTTATAAGGTCCCAAAGGCGAGACCTATTGGCTATGCCAATGCTTGTTTTTATTGATGACGTGTGTATTGTTGGATTCCTGTTTTTCAGGACGTATGAGTATGTGTGGGTATGAGTTTGGTTGTCTGAATGATTGAGTGAGCGTGGGGTAGGATGTGCTTTGTTTTTATCAATTGTTTATTTAATAATTAAATATTATGAATTGAATATAAATACATTTTGATATGTTTTGATATTTCAATTGTGGTATGTTTCTGTCAGTAGGCCAGCTTCTTGGGTGTCTATAAATTTGTGACGCATTGTGCACTTTGATTCATACAGGTAGAGAATCTTCGTTTGAGTAGTTTGCTTATTTCCCCTTTTGTTCTCTACCTCTTATTCTCTTAAGGGGCCCCCCTCTGTTAGAGTGGTTGTTGGCGTCAGCTACCTGTCGGGTCAGACCATAAAAAGGCTTTCTGGAGTACTACAGAGAGGGGCTTTTGCTCCGCCCACGTGTTGATAGCCCGGAGTACATGTTTTGATTGGCCAGAAGTTCTGTGCTTCCCTTCCACACAGATGTGATTTTCTTTATCCAGCTGTCTGAGGCAGCAGCCAAATGGCTGTCCGAGTTTGAACCTTCAGGGGCACACACACACACACACACACACACACACACACACATGACATTGTAGCGCTGTTAAAGTATCTTAGTTAACTAGATAATTTACAATGCTTGTGTTTTTTTTTCTGGCAGCAGTCCAGATAGATGGAAGTCATGAGGAATGTATCGTAGTTCCAGCATCCTCCACATCCATCATTAACTTTTGATTTCAAAGTGCTGTTCTGTGTTTGAGAGCAGTATGGGATTCGCAGGGCTACACTAATCTACGTGGATTTTGAGGTCTGACTTTACAGTGCAATTATCTTCTGACCTTATGTGATCAACAAAAAATGTTTCAGAGTTCTGCTGAGAGATGGGCCTCACATGTTGGTTCCCCTGAATACAGGATTTGATTGGGCAGCAGGAATGAGTTGGTTATGGCGGCAAGACCATGAACATGGCGGTATGCCTGGTCTGTTCATTATGAAAAGTTAAGATAAAGACACTAAGCGTGGCATTTATTGGGAAAAGTATATGTTAAAGTTAACAGGCATGCGAGGGTGATTTGTTATCACTGTATTAATGCCTACAGATAAGTATTTTGTTACATAGAATCTCATGGATTACCTTAGTAGGCAGTGGGTTTGGTGTTGGTTACCCCATATGACAAACCATGGCTGTAGATGATTTGCCCTGTAATAATCCTTTTAGGACCTTTTTAAGATAGATAATATTTAGCTAAGCAAACTGTAATTTTATTTTTTATTTTAGTTCTGTGTGTCTGATGGTTGCTTTGTGGGAAGGTTTATGATCAAAACTTTAGGTCTGAGTTGGTTATGATGACAATCTATGGGTCTGATTGAAGCAATTGAAAATGCTATGTCTCATGCCATAGGTCAGGTCTGCTTATTAAAAAGCATTTTGGCAAAGGCATTTGGTCTGGCTTATTAATTATGAAAAGCATTTGCTACAGCCAGCAAGCCTTTAACAGTTGGTTGTAATAACATTGTGTTACAGGCTATCGTAAAGTAGTTTGTTACATGTCATCTCACAGATTAGTGTAATAGTACGCAAGGGAGTATGCATTGGCCTCACACTCTGACAAACCCCGGGGGTTTTCACTGTGATTCTTGTTAGACTTTTTAAGAGGGGCTATATATTGTTTTGCAAGGTGTATTTTTCTACATATTTGTAATTTTAAAACTGTATGCATGCTGATTACCCGACCATGTGTACTTTAATATGCCAGTGTTGGATATGGTGTAAAACCAATGGTAAAGGGTAAAAGGTTCATTGGAAAAGGTCATGCCAGATTTCATAGGTTTGATCGCTTTATTATGAAACGTTATGACCAAGTCAGTAGGCCTGACCAAATTATTGTGAAAAGCGTTTGTTAGAGACAATAGGCTTTAAGGATTTATTCTCATTACACTGTGCTAAAGCTTCTAGTCCGATATTTTGTTACATGGAATTTCACAGGTTACCATATTAAGCATGTGTTTTGGTGTTGGTGATCTACCTGAATAAACTGTGGCGATAGAAGATGAGTACTACAGCAATGCTTGTGAGGCTTTCTTAGGAGAGATCGTATCCTGCATTGCCAACTGTAATTTTTTTTATACTTTTATGACTGTGTTCCAGATGGTTGCCTAGTGGAAAGCTTACTCAGTACAGTAGATCTGAGCTGGTTATGGTGACAAGCAACTGATAACTGCTATAGGCCTGATTGTTTATTATGAAAAGTTATGACAAAGGCAGTATTGATTATGAAAAGCATACATTAAAGTCAATAGACCTTAATGTCTGGATTGTTATTGCTCTGACTTAAACCCTACGGGCAAGTTTTATGCTACATGGAATCTCTCAGATTGCCTTAGTGGGCCAGGGTATTGGTTACTCCCTTTGACAAACATATGTATATACAATTTGCACTGTGAGAGTTCTTGTTAATCCCCGTTAGGAGAGATACTATTTTGTTTGGCCAACTGTACTTTTGTATACAATTGCAATTGTGTTACTGTGCACCTGGTGGTTGCCTTGTAAAAATGCTTATGCTCAGTACAGTAGGCCTGAGATGGTTATGGTCATAAGCCAAAGATAACAGCTATAGACTTGCTTGATGCACAGGTAAATGCTATGCTAATACCAAACATCTGGCCTGTCTATTATTGTATTGTATTGTAATTGCATTTTTATAGCGCTTACTACCCCTGACGAGGCGTCAAAGCGCTTTTTCGGCGAGTAGCACGCTACTCCGGGACCCATAGATTAGTGTTGAATTAGTATAGTGAAACATGCAAGTAAATTTTAAGTGGTGGATAGGTTAGTCAGTTATTTGGATTCGGAAGGATAGCAGAAGGATAGAAGAGGAAAAAAAGGTTTGTATTTATATAGCACTTGTTACCCCTGATGGGGTGTTGAAGCACGCTACTCTGGAAACCCATAAAGGATTAGTGCTGAATTAGTATGGTGAAATATGAAAGTAATTTGAGTGGTGGATATTAGTCAGTTATTTGGAGTGAGAAGGGTAGCGGAGGGATAAAAGGGAAGAAAGGTTTGCATTCATGTAGCACCTGTTACCTCTGATGGGTGTTGAAGCGCTTTTCTGGCGAGTAGGACGCTACTCCGTAACCCATAAAGGATTAGTGTTGAAAATTTAGTATAGTGAAGTATGAAGTAATGTGGTGGATATGTTATGTTATTCAGTTATTTGGATAGAGAAGGGTAGGTTGCGGGATAGAAGAGGGAAAGAGGTTTGTATTTATATAGCACTTGCTACCCCTTGATGGGTTTTTGAAGCGCTTTGTTGGCGAGTAGCCCGCTACTCTGGAACCCATAAGGGTTACTGTTGAATTAGTATGGCGAAACATGAAAGTAATTCGAGTGGTGGATATGTTAGTCAGTTATTTGGATTGAGAAGGGTTGGGGAGGGGTAGAAAAGTGAAAAAGGTTTGCATTTATATAGCGCTGGTAACCCTGATAGGGTGTTGAAACGCTTTATTGGCGAGTAGCACGCTACTCTGGAACCCATAAAGGATTAGTGGTGAATTAGTATAGTGGAATATGGAATTTGAGAAGTGAACATGTTTGTCTGTTATTTTGATTGAAAAGGATAGTGGAGGGACAGAAGAGTAAGATTTTTTTTTTTCTCTTTTTTGAGGTCATAGCAGTAGGAGGAGGCTTTCGGATGAGTAAAAAGGGGTTTTTTAGGGGAAGAGTCAGAGGGAAGAGTTTAGAAAGGTTTGTTTTGGGGGATCGGTATAGTAAAAAGAGGTGTCAGATGATGCAAGGAGGGGTAGAGTAGGAGAGAGTCTAGAAAGGGTTATTTTGGGATCATAGTAGTGGTATGGGATAAATGAGAGAGTGGATGTAGAGGATATATTGATAGATGTATGAACGTCATTAGGAATGCAGTTAGTCTGGCTTATTTATTGTGAAAAGCATATGGTTAAGCCAATAGGCCTCTAACAGTAGATCTGTATCATATTATGTTACAAGCCATAGAAAGGTATTGTTTGCATGTAATCTCTATTACCATAGTAGGCAAGGGTTTTGCTATAGGTCACCCACTCTGACAAACCCTGGAAGTAGAATTTCATTGTGATTGATTCTTGTTATGTCCAATTGAGAGAGACAGTATATTGTTTGGCCAACTGTAGTTTTGTACACTTTTTTTATAACCATCTTTATTGGCATTTTACTGGTTATTGCAATACTGTCTCTTATAGGATACATAATAATAGCAGTACTTCTTATTTAACAGTATCTGATTCTCAATTCAACACAATTATAATAACTTCTATGTCAGTTATATCATAAAGTAACTCCCCCATCTCCCACTCACCCCCTTCATGTCTTAATGTCCTTTATCTGTGCTCTCTTCTTAGGCTCAGTAACCATCATCCTGAATGCAGTACATTTTATCCAGCTTCAAAACTAGTTTTGTACATATGTTGTTTTATTTAAGTATGCCTGAAGTCAGCATAGAAGATTCATAGAATCCTGCTTAGGCCATCCTAAAAGAGAGTATTTTGCTTTGCTGACTTAAATTTTGTATGACTGATTGTATACTGTATACTGATGGTTGCTTTGTGGGAAAGCTAAATCTTAGTACAGGAAGCCTGCGTTTGTTATGGTGACTAGCCAACGGTGATCGCTAGAGCCCTGATCGGTTCTCTAGGTAAAAAATAATTCCCATCCCATAGGTCTGATCAGTTTATTATGAAAATTTACGATAAGCGCAATTGAGTTTACATATTGATTGTGAAAAGCATATGGTAAAGTAAATAAGGTAGGTTGTTTTTCTGTAGTAAAACCTACAGATAGATATTTTGTTGCATGAAATTTCACAGATTACCTTTGAAGAGAAGAGGACTTTGGTGTTGGTTACCACCTCAAGAAGATGTTAGGAATTCACTATATATATATATATATATATCTACCTATCTATCTACCTAGAGGTCCTTTGGGCCACATCTGTTCTGTCATTGGTCTGTCTGTCATTTACGTACTGCTTCCATCCATGACTGCAAACTTAATGGGCTAATGGTTCAGTCCACATCAGTCATTGGTCTCTTGCCCTTAGATTGAAAGCGTTTTCTGAACACACATCCATCCACTTGAAAATGACATGACTGTGGTTGGCCACTTCTTTCATTTTCTGTTTTCTCCTTTTTTTACCTCCCTTTTCATTTCTTTACTTCTCGATTTTTGTTCACGTTTTCTTAATAGCATACTACACCTTTACAGGCAGTGGTAAACGGTCTCTTGGTTGCCGGTCATTTTCCCTCCATTGTGCCACATCCCATGTGGCTGCTTCCTTTAAACCAGGAGACCATTATGAAGAGCCGTTTTCCATACTGTATAATTATTTTACCATATTCCAAGTTGGCCAAAACATTGTATTAAATGTGGTGGTTATGCTGGAACTTTAAAACAACGATAGACTATTCTTTGCAGTACCTCTGAAAGAGGGACAACGCTGCTATGTTAAATGTAGTTTTGCAAGCAGATTCCCCCTATGTTTAGACAGCAGCATATTTTCTTTACATGTTTTATTTTAATTTATCATGCATATGTTGTTGAGTTTGTGTGTGCTTTCATTGGATTTGTGTTAGAGGGTAATTGTAAGAATGAGTCAATGGATGGGTATTTGGATGCATGATAGCAAAGATGAGAGAGCGCTTGCGTGATGGTGTTGAGTGCCTAAATCCATAAATGACTAAAGGTACTTCCATTTGTAAGCTAGTCCTATGTTATTGCCAGTACTTGTTCCGAGGAGGCAGTGAGTGCATACATTGTAAACTTGCATAGGAATCTTAGAACTGAATGGTGCTGCAGTTAGATAATCTTTAAAAGTTTATGGAGAATGTTTTAACTTTGTTGTACACTGGCTGCATTGTGGGTTTGGCTTGTTTTAACTATGTGCGTGATTGGCGTGTAGTTCTTATTTTCTACGAACGATTGGGGTTGTTTTTCGGGTCTAATGGCTGCGCTGTAAGAGCTGATTGTCTGTTCTCTCTTTCCATGGACGGCCGGTCTAGCTCAGGGCTGCGTTGCCGAGTGTATGCCGGGCGTTGCCTGTCGTCTCTTTCCATGATGGCGTCTGTTTGTTGGTAGGCGGGGATTGGCTTGGGCAGGGCCGCGCGCCGCTGACCGTGAATGAGTGACGTCGCCTCGCGCCCCGTCCTTTCTTCTCGTCGCGCGCCACCCCTGGAATGCTCTTAAAGGGCGCGGATGGCAGCCGGCCGGGCGGCCCCCTCCAGAGGTAGGGCAGCTGGCTCCGCTGGGTTGCATTGCACGGGGGAGGGGCCCTGCAACGCAGGTTGCTTCCCCGCCCCCTCCAAGAGAGGCGGCCATTGTCCATCGGGCGCGCGCAGCAGCGGGGGCTGTGCGCGGGCGGCACGCGCTCCTGGGACTCCGGGTACCACAGTGACAGCTGTGAAGAGGGAGGGGTATGGTACGGCATCCATAGGCACCGCAAATTATGCCATGCCTCTGCCTACACCACTGCGAGCAGGCCCTCCCACCGAGGGGCTTTATCGAGAGTATATGGTCCCTGCAGAGAATAGCATGCTCTCTCCACCTGAACACTCCCGGGAGTGCAGGCACCAGCAGGGAAGAATATGATCCTTCTCCAAAGAGCATCATGGAAAGGGCGCGACCCCCCCCCCTTTTTTTTTTTTTTACAGGGAAGAGGACCCCTCCCCCTGGAGCACAGTGGAAAGGGCAAGCCCCTACTGAGAAGAGTATACCCCCCACCCCCCTGAACACCCTGGGGAGTGCAGGTATCTGCATGGAAGAATGTGATCCTCCTCCAAAGAGCATCATGGAGCCCCCTTACAGTTACAGGAGCACAGTGGAAAGGGCAGGTCCCAGCTGTGAAGAGCATGCCCCCTCCACATGAACATCCGGCGGGAGGCGGATTGCACGTTTCTGCAGGGTAGAATGTGATCCTCTGAAGAGCATCGGGGAGCTCCCCCCAGGGGCACAGTGGAAAGGGCAGGCCCCTACTGAGAAGAGCATGCCCTCCCCTGAACAGCACTCTGGACATGACATTCACCTACAGCGAAGAGCATGATCCTCTCCCCAAAGAGCCCCATGGACAAGTCTTACCCCTTCAGATACCATTTCCATTGAGCGAATCCTACCTGATTGAGCGGCATGAAAAAAGTAGGGTGGCCAACCGTGCCCTTCTTTTGCAGTTCTGATCCACATTTCAGTGGTTTGTGCCTTTCCCCACAGTGAGCTGTTGTGGGATGGCAAATGTCCTCCTGCATTATGCTGCTTCCAGTAAAGTAAGGTGAAACTCATCATTTCGATTTTAGCTGCCTGCAGAGGAGTGTCACTTTTTAGGTCGAGCCTAGCGGCAGCGCACATGCACTGCTCGCTCTGCGAGGCATGCTGTATTGGGTATGGAATAGAAACTTCGCCCATTTCCCCGCCCATCTTTTCAAATGGCTCCTGTTACCGTCCTTCCTAAATCGTTGCTTTTCATTGGTAAATAAGCTTACTAGCCCCTCCTTTGTGTACCGCCTTGTCTGCATTTGTAACCTCCCACAAGTCCTGGACCTGTTACATGTGGTGTTATACAGTGTGCTTTATATGGTCAGTGAGCTCTATTTTCTTGGTGCACAGCATGGGCTTTATAAGGAACGTCTCGATCTGCCACTCCGCCCTAGCTGCACTAGTAGTCTGAATGTTTCATTCTGCGCCAGCACCAACTCATACCTACGCCTCTCCAGCGATGCCCCCACAAGCCAACACCTCTCCAACGATACTCCCACAACACCCTGCTTCGATATACCCTTACCTCTGTCCAGACTGCACAGCTTCATGAAGGAAGGCGAGCCCAACAACCACTATAAGCAGAGCTCAGAGATAGCCAGATTCTGCCGTAGCCACCTTCCACATACACGCTGACCGACGCATAACAACCCCACTCCTTGCTGTCCCCTTTCCAGCTTGCGAAGGGTGCATGCTCCACTCATGGCACTCTGCCCACAGTCTCCCAGCTGTGTAAACGACTGTCTGGCCAGGCACTGGCAATTCCACCGCTCCGCCCTTCCCGAACATTTGTTGCTAGTAAGTAAGCTCCCCGACACCTAAGTCCTTCCGGCACTTAACAAAGCCCCAAGAAGCCCAGCGATGTGGTGCGCCACAACCCTAGAGACCCCTAGCGCATCCTCAACTCTCCCTCAGGTGACTAAAGAGTGCCAGTTGTTGAAGCACGTATCGCCCCGCTGATTCGCACTTCTGTCATAACAAGGCACTGCACTGGAAACAGAAGGACAGGCAGAAAATCACTCCATTATCAAGAGCTAGCGTCCTGCGCATGTAGTGGCCATGTTAGAGTTGGTCAGTTCTGGAAGAAAAAGAAAATACAACAAAAAGTTATGCAATAAACCTCAAATTAATCTAATGAATTCTGAAATACTTTTTAATACTTGCTCATGAATGTTAAATAAAATTCCAATCAGCCAAAGAAAAACTCATTTTATTAAAAAAACTTTATTACATTAACACACATCAGTCAAAGTAGAAGTCAAATATCTTGCCAAGACTTCACTTGTGAAATATGGCGCGATTTCCAGACCAAGTCTTCAGGATGGTTTGAAGGTGCAGAGCAGCGCTGGTTTGTCCCACCAGCCAAAGGGCTCTATTTGTTTTCTGCCCGCTAATCAATACACTGCGAATGGCTCGTACAGCAGGTCACATGCCCCAACAACAACTTTTGTCAATAAGTTGTCATTTCCTCTGGACAGCCTGTGGGCGAACTTTTAGTTGACATGGCAACAGGAAGCCAGGCCTACCTGTACCCCTGAGGCCCAAGCAGAAGTAGTGTGGAGGAGGCTTAGACTTTGCGCAAGTTACTAACAAGTGATAAGACAAGTCAGTTGCCAGCTTAACTCTGACAGTGTGATTTACAGTGCAGGACCAAATTTTGCCCTGCAATGTCAATCATACTCATAAACAAATTTTCCCGTTGTGGCAGAGAACGAAGAATGGAGGAAACAAAGGAATGGGGAATGAGGATAAGGTACGATCTTTCAAACATTCGACAACACCAGAAGTGACATCGCCAGAAGTGCTGTCATAGGTAGCGCTGAACTGACTAAAAATCGGTGGTTGAGATCAGGGGCGCAACCAGATCTTAACCTTAAAAAAAAAAAAGGGGGGGGGGTTTACTAGTACTAAACAGTGGTAGTGCGGCTATTGGGTAGGGTGACCACCTGGCATGGAGGCAAATTCAGGCCAGGACTGTAAAAAAGTCAGAGCGAAGGGTCAAATTCAGGACAAAAAGTAAATTTTACTGACACATCTGAGATGCAGCCATTCCCCACTACTTTATCAATTCATTTATTTGCTGTTTTTAGGTCGAGCCTAGCGGCAGCACGCATGCACTGCTCGCTCTGCAAGGCATGCTGTATTGGGTATGGAATACAAGCTCCGCCCATTTCCCTGCCCATCTTTTCAAATGGCTCCTGTTACCGTCCTTCCTAAATCGTTGCTTTTCATTGGTAAGTAAGCTTACTAGTCCCTCCTTGGTACCGCCTTGTCTGCAATTGTAACCTCTCACAAGGACTGGACCTTTTACTTGTGGTGTTATACCATGTGCTTTATATGGTTAGTGAGCACTATTTTCTTTAATGATCTTTCCCTATTACACTCACGACATCGCAGCAGGCCACGGCGCCACACTTAATAGTTTAGCAGGTGCCCGCTTTTTTGCTTGTCAATAAGTATTACTTTGCATTTTTTTAAACAGTATGTAACGCCGCATATAATTACTGCTGACCGAGAACTAAGCAAACAATGGTTGCCCCACGGCTCGCCCAACTCAGTTAACATCTCCGCTTTTATTTTCACAACAAGGGCGCCGCGCTTTAGGTTGCACCACAGCGCCCATTTTTCCACTATTTGCTCCCTGTTGCTGTCCCGCACCCGGGCTAAACTTTAAGTGTGAACAACACGGGCGCTGCGCTTCATATTTTAGCAGGTGCCCGTGCTAGCCTTTAAGGTAAAGAGAATTTTTTTATTATCATTCTTTGGAGATTAGAAGTCCTGTCCTTTGTATAGTGCCAACATGTCACCTTTCTGACACCTTACAGTGCATCGCGATCCTGGAGTGCAAAAAAGGTAGTCGCTGTATATTCCCTGGGAGCTCCGTTCGCCTGACTAGACTTCCCAATCAAGCATTTGCAATGCAATAGCTCTCACATTTACATGAGTTTAAGCTATTGGCATTGTAAATGACAATGCATTTTATTTATGTTTTAAAAACCAAAACATAAATAAAAGGCATTGTCATTTACAATGCCAATAGCTCAAACTAGCGTAATTGCGAGACCTATTGCATTGCAAATGTTTCTTATTTCAGCCCTATATATGAGCTAAGAGATGCCTGTCTGCAGCAATCAATTGTTTACTGCATGACTGGAAGGAGAAGCTGCAGTACAGGCGAAGTCCTGGACAAACTGGCTGCAGGGACACTAATAGGGAAAGTGAGACCCTACAGTTAAACAGCCCTTAATTTGTGAAGAAAAAACATGCTGGGGTCCTGTAGAGTAAATATCCCTTGGTGTTTATTTGTCCCTTCCAGTATCATCAGATTATGGCCCAAAAGCGTATGATTTACCCAAGGTACAACATTTTGGTAAAGTATGAGACCTGAGAGTGCAACCCAATACTACTTGTTGGAAAAGGTATAATTTTACCACCACATTACATTTTGGTAAATAGTCTATGAAACGGACTCATACGGGCAGATTTTTAAAGTAAGTACCCTGCACTGGGTAGGCCGCCAATAAGTGTACAATATTCAACCTCATCCTGGTCAGCAGAAATATATGGTTCTTGTGTGAGACCCAGATAAGATGAGGTTCAATACCGGGAGTAGTACAGATCAAATCATAAGTTAATACCTTAGTTTTCTCAGAAACACTATGCAATATTGCATTGCTACACTTGATCACTAAAGTTGCCTTCAGAGATTTTGAAAAACGGGAGAAAAAGTTTCCGGTTTATCTAACAGATCAAATAGATTCAGGCTACTGCAAGTGTTATAAATACAACAGCCAAGGGATCTTTAAGCCACTGTCTAATTTAAGGTAGTCTGCTAGAACTGACCAGTTAAAGGAAGTCTCCTTAGTCCATATCCTTGGCCACAGTAAGAGCGGTTGTAATTTGATTAGGTCATTGCTATAATCTAGCCCCACTCCTAAGTGGCAAATATGGGTAGAGGTAGCTTTTGGTACAGTCGACTCAACAGTCTTCTAATAAAACCATTCTCGACTTTCTGAAGCCGCAGGTAATTCCTAATGCCCCAAAGTCCAGCACCATAGGTCACATTTTAGCAACACTTTGCATTCTAGACTGTCATAAGCTCTCATGTAGGTCTGCTGCCAAGTCTAGAGGTGAAGCTAAGTCAACCTCTGTATTTCTTGCAAGAGCTGCAACTTTGACGGTGTTCAGTGGGCCCCCTATTGTCAAACAAAATCCCAGATACAGTTATGACTGGACCATGCTCATTTTCTTATTGTTGACAATGAAAGAGCTAACTTTCTTTTTCCAGGAGTCCTAGATCATAATCTACGTCTTGCCCCAAATAACCGCGAGATCAAGGTTAGCCATGAAAATGCAGAACTACTCTAATATGCGCTGGAGGCCAGTTGCAGTCCTGGCTAAAAGAACTGTCATCGGCATAAATCATCGCCGTGACACAGCGCTCACCTACCCGCAGACAGTCAGTGTTACGGTAAAGCAAGTGTATGTCCAGGCTGTATATATGTGTGTGTGTATATATAGATGTGTGTGTGTGTGTATATGTATGTGTGTGTGTGTGTGTGTGTGTATATATATATATATATATATATATATATATATATATATATATATATATATATATATATATATATATATATATATATATATATCCCCAAAATGCAACCCTGGCGTACACCTCTAGCGAGACAAAAGGCTTGGGTTGTCTCCATGCTGGGCCAAATCGGACACTGCAGTTACTTCAGAATGTAGTTCCCTCAGAAAATTAACAATGCTAGCCTCAACCCCATAATCGGTCATAATACCCCGAGAGTTTGCATCTGTTGTCTGAATCGAATACCAAACTGAGATCCATAAAAGCTAGTTGTAGATTCCATTCCTTGGCCACAGTATATTTATCAGGAATTAAAGGTTTAGACATTGCTCAATTGTCCCAAGGCCAGTGTGAAAGCCAGATTGCAATTCAGAGAGATTATTATTTTTGTGGGCTCAGGTTTGCAATCGCTCTAATAAAATCCTGCCCATTATTTTTGTTGTAGAATTAATTATTGATTTGGGGCAATAACATTGGTGACTCCCTTTGTATCCCTTCTTGAAAATGGGCACAGTGGCCGCATATGACCAAGCTCTAGGCGATCCAGTGCTTTGCATGGCCTTAAAAACATTTGTCAAAATGGGGGCCCACAAATGCATGTTTGCCTTAAAGAGATCCATAGGTATTCCATCAGGCCCTGGAGCTTTCCCACCCGGACATCTGTTAATAGCGTCTGTTTTCCACAGCAATATCTAACCCAGAGAAGAAAGAAAGAGGAGTGTTCAGTTCAAAGGAATGTTTATCTTGTATCTCAGTATCGTGAGAGATCCCTCACTAGCCTGTATCATGAGAATCATCAAAGTAATTCTGATTAACATTCTGCTAGAATATTTTTTTTTTTTAAGAGTAATAGCAATAGTTAAATCTTGGACGGCTTCCTCCCTTGTATCTCTTTTACGGGCCAATAAGGCTTTCTTGTACTCCTTTCTGCTGTTATGCACGGGTCTCTGGGAGATACTTTAATCACTTTCATAAGTGGCTATGAGTCTTTGAGCAGTTGGAGTCAAACCACATTTCTTTTTAAAAGTATTTTGTGGGATGGTATACAAACTCCTGGCACTCTCACAGATATTAAAAGCTGGCAGTCATTTCCCCACTGTCACTTTCCTCATTTAAACATGTTAAAAAGTCCACATAGGAAGTAGGCAGTGTTCAGAAAGGAATTGATCTTTCATTTTTAGACCTACTCATTAGCACCCCCTTGTTGCCAGATTAGACCAACGTTGGTGGATTCATCTCAACCTTTACTTTTTCTAAAAAGCAGCAATGGATCGAGATTACTAACAACTTATGATCACTATACACAGATTCTAGGACTACGTATTTTAGTCCATCTCATAAGATCTTGGGAAAACAAGATGAAGTCAATTAGGCTAGTGCATCCCCTTCCAATGTAAGTGGGACCTAATACTGGGTCCACAGTCAAAGAGTTAAGAGAATCGCAAATTGTACTTTGTTTAGAGTAAATTGAAGTCTTCTCCAAAAAGACTGTGACAAAAGCGTGTGACAGTCTCCTTCTGGCCCATAAAACCGTAAGGCCCTGTGGCAGACAATTTACAGTGCTGTATGTTAAAATCTCCCACCCGTTGGAGAGAGCAATTGCCATTAAGGCTATTTAGGCTGCATTCTAAATCCTCAGTAAAGAGTGGACTATAACAAAATTATTTGAGTAAAAATTATTATAAAATTTTAAGAGTAGCAGTTGATGCACATGAGAATTTATCAGAATAAGTTGGTAATGAGGGCAGTCAAGATTGGTCCATCCTATCTGACCCGGGAATGTGACAGGGACGTGCTCAGACTTCCTTTAGCCCTTCCCGCGTTACCTGGTAACGCAGGGGTGAAGTAGGTAGTAAAGCCATCTATGAATGCTCTGGCTGTCAACCAAGTTTCTTGTAAACACACAGCGTCGTAGCTCTTGATGATACTTTGTCAATTTAAGTTTGACAATTTGGAAGCCAAACCTGCAGTGTTCTTGGAAGCTAATCTAATGGCTACATTCGAGTGATTAATAGCACTAATCCTGGTAGTGGCCTCCCCTGCAACACTAACAGTAGTTGGAACTGGATTTACTAAAACAGCTGGTGGAGAGTCATGGTGACACCCCTGAGCGGGCTGATCCAAGAAATTAGGGGTGATCGCCCCAAATAGCTGTCCATCCAATTGATCTTAGTGTGAAAGAGGAGTAAATTTGTTGGAAACTGGGATGGGACAGGCTGCCGGCTGAAACATTGGAGATGGGCAAGCAGATGACCTTTAAAAGTGACCGAGAATGAGTGCCTTAATCCTACTGAATGCACATGAGGGATGTTTAAGCCTACCCAAGATATCATGCACAACACACTCATTCCTGACGTTTGACAGTACACTCATTTTTGACGGGTTCTGGCCGGTTTCCCTGCAGTGCAACTGCTCACAAAGTTTATTTTGATCATGCAGTTGTCCAAAGCCACCCACCCTGCTATTTAACCAATGTACAGATAAGTCCGTCAAGGGGGTGGGGTTCACCTTTGAGAACTATCATATTAGGAGTGGCTTCTGGGGGCAGCTGTAAGCCATGTAAACGGTCCCTTAGAGGGTCCATTATAGTTTGTCTTTGGTTTCCCACCGGCATAGGTACTGAATTAGCCCCCAACACCACATTATCTGCCCCTGGTGGGTCAAAGTGACCGCGGAGGATCGAGGCAAGTCCTTCAGAAAAGAGGCAAACTGTGCTTCTGGAATAGACTGCATCGACAAGGAAGTACCTGTCTTTGCCTCATTGACTCCCATGCAATTGGGGTTGACGTACTGCCATCTATTTTCTAAGTCCTAGTCGATAGTGCAGGTGTACGAAGCCCCCCTCACCAGATTCTCGAGCGAGTCCAGCCTGTCTAGAATGTTAGTGAAGCAAGTTAGCCTGTCTTCAAAGCAGGTCAGTTTGTTGCTCCGCTCCAGCTCTCGAATGTCCACCTCCGCCCCGGCTAGTGCCATACCCTTGTTAGTTGATCTCTAGTGTCATAGGTGGGCTTGCCCTTCTTACGCTGAGAGTTTCTTTTTTGCCGGTGGTGAAGAGCAGAGGGAATCTGATACTGGTAAACATGTAGGCGCATGCTCCAAGGGGACTAATGCACTGAGTGTGTCGGAGACACACAGATTTTTCCTTCTGGTGCCAGCGAATGCCGGGGAGGGGGGGATTAGTCTCGAGATCAAGGGCCTAGCTCCTTTACACTGCCAACTGATGATTTCATAGCAGTACTCAAGCGTTCTTCTACAGAGTCAATTTCCTGCTCTATTTGCCCCCTTTGAATAGTGGGATAGGATACTATGGAGCCTGTCAATGGATTGTCCTTATTACTATTTGTGTACTTTGTTTTAGCCATGCCGGCAGCTGGACCCAGCAAAAGCGTGTGTATATTCAAGCAAGAGCCAACCGTCAGAAAAAATAAAATATCAGGGTGGTGGCCCAGCCTCCTCCGGCTGCTGACTGGCACAGACGGGCCAGTCTTTACCCGGACGCACCCCATGCCCAGTGTCTCTTAAGCCTTAAGAGCGAGTTTGGCTGTTGGAGCCCCTCCTCGTGGGCTCAATAATGGCTGCTAGGGGATGGAGTCCCACAACAGCAGTGTGGCAGTCAGCATAAGTTATTATTATTATTTTTTTAATTTGTCTTGCCAAATACGGCAATAGTGAGCAGTTATAGCTTCAGGTGATGAAGGGATTGGAACTCAAATGCAGTATGACACAGTAATCACGTGTGGTGCGCTCAATATCTAACCAAATTATATCTATTTTTTAAGGGCCTGGGTTAGAGAACGTGCCATGGAATGAAATCCTAGAAATGCACCTCACAACTTGTTGTTTCCCCTCACAGGTCAAAAGAGGTTTTCTGATGCATTTGCAAAGTGTCTTTCCAAGTTAAAATGTAAGTTTGGCCATCCTAGAAAAGAGTGTGTTGCCCTCGATAGATGCCATACATCTAAAGAGAATAGAGACTTCCATCCCCAAGAACACCCTGGAACGAGCATGCTCATGTAGACTAGCCCACCTCCCAGACTGGGCAGCATGAGAGCGCTATGTGGAGATAGCATATCCTTTACAAACCACACTTACCAAGGTCAGGAGCTTGGATCATGTGCCCCGCCCAAAGAGAGCACCCTGGAGACACTCCTAAAAACTCCAAAGTGGCCCACATCATTTGTTTATTTACCACTTTTTTGTGTATATGTAAAAACTAGTATGCACTTTCTTTGTCTCGGAGTTGGACCCATCTCGTACAGGCTACCTATTGTCTAAGCTGTTGTTTCTCCATTATGGAGAAATAATTTAGTACCCTAGGTTTAGTAAAGTCGAATCCATAATCCATGCAATGCCCCCACCACTCCCCAGCTGCCTGACTCCGCTTGTTCTTTCCATTAAACTGTTGGGCATACTACCTGGTTATCCCTTTCCCCAGTGGTTGCTGGTGAGTTAAGCTCTTCGGTCACCACTTCCTTCATGGCAAATTATCTTGGGAAGGAGATATTTTTGTTTTTATTGATGTTCCCAGCTGTGATTGCGAGGTGGCTAACACCACCTTTTTTTATGGGGTTTGGGTCCCCATTTCCCTAATGGTCTCGTGTATGAACCCAAAGGTAGCTTTAGCTGCATGCACCAATTCCCCTCTTGTATGAATTATATAACTGAGATGCAGTACTCCTCGTGGATGTTTTCACGCCTTGAGTTTAACACATTGAAATAGATCACCCTTCCATCCCCTACTTACATTCAGGATTTCCCCCCACCAAAAAAGTGTCAGTAGGTTTGGATAGGTGTTCCATTTGCTGTAGTCTCTTGCCCACTGAAGCAGACTTAACCATCAGGGCTAATGTGGCATGGATGTATTTGTCATGTTGTTTAACTCTAGCTGTATGCCAGGGCTCACATAATCCCAAAAAGAATTTAAAAAGCACCATTAGTGTGAGGGTGTTAGCTCTTCCCTTTTTTATCTTTTTTTTTTTATAGGCATTTGAGTCGGCAACAGTTGTTAGCTCATCTATGGAGTGATTTAATTGCTTATAACTGTTTAAGATTGTGTTGACACTGACCCAGTGCCAACTACATTAGGAAGGGATTTTGCTTTAATTCTGTGACAATCGCAGAGGAAGGAGTTTTTACATTAACACTAACAGACCTTTTACAAAGATTTGTAGTTTATGAGGTATTCGAGATGTCACGTTTTGATTGTGTACACATGTAATTTTTCTTTGTAGTATTAAGTGATCTGTGAATTAAATAAAGTACATTTTATTTTTTCAAAAATAAAAGCACTGCTGGACATCGATTTATTTCATTACTCTGTGTTTTGTGGAGTTATAAGTATCTATCTCACAACACCTCCTTGAGTAAGACTCGGATTGCTCGCCTTGGTACCCTGAGTGCTAAATGTGTGTACTTGGTGCTCACTTTGCTTCCAGTAGTTGCCGCCATAACAAAAGAATTAAAAGATGCTAAGTGTCCCAAGTGAAACCCAGTAACTACTGATTACCTTGGTTCCTCTCACACTGTTAAACCAATTCTCACATGAAGTGCTATGGAGGTGCATTGTAACTGCCTCGGAAGAAACCAGCCCTCTACTGCCCATCTCCCCGAGTGCCACCTGCTCTGAGACCACAAATTCCAACAGCTGCTATGACGGTATTCGGTGGAAAATAGCCATAACATGTCGGGTCGTTTCTGCCAGCAGGAGCAAGGCCTGTGTGGCATGACACACTGGATTCCCCACCTATGCTTGTTTATGTAATATGCCACTCTTAAAAAACATGCTCTTCAGCACATGTGCAGTATAGTAATCCTTTGTGTTGGCAAATCATGCTATCAAGTTCACTGCCTGCACTAGCCCACTATGTTCTCACAAGGGCAGGTGGAGCGCTTTAGGTTTGGTAAAACCTGGGTAGAGCAGCTGCTATAACCTGCTCAGAGCTGTTTGCATGAGGCAGTTAGGCGCCCTGCTACTGTAGCAAGTACTTGGTGACACCAGTAAACTCAATCGGGTGTGTACTTGATGTGGTGGTCAAGTGTTCTATGTGTGGTCGATGGGTGGTGGTGGACTGCCAGCAGTCATGGGCAAGGGTTCTTGAAAGTAAAGAAATTACCAGCCTGAGTTCTTAATGCCCCATGCCTCCAATCCTTGGACATCTTCATTATGGAATGGCGGAAGAGGACTTTGCCTAGCAACAATTGCTGCAGCGTTCTTCCAAGAGTAAGACTCGTCCATATTTAAATAAGTACACAGCGTGTTTTAAACTGTTAAAGCACTTTTGTTGGAAAAGCAATACCTTCCCAATACTGACAGCACTCGCACTCCTCACAGAACAAGCATTTGCAATGCAATAGGTCTCGCATTTACACAAGTTTGAGCTATTGGCATTGTAAATAACTGCCTTTTTTTTTGTTTTTGTTTTTAAAACCTAAATAAAAGGCATTGCCATTTACAATGCCAATAGCTTATACTCTCGTAAATGCGAGACCTATTGCATTGCAAATGCTTGTTACTTTGTGCCCCCACCAAAGATGTGCGCAGTTCAAGAAAGAAGTTTGGACCCATAAACGTACAAAGCGCGCTTTGCGACTGTCATCTTGAAGTCTGACTGCCAGGCGCGCATATGGTACTTTTTCCCTAAGTGATTCAGCCACCGTGCGTTGTGGTGAATGACAGTAATCGTACTTATGTTGCAGAGTGCGATGTGTAGATCTGGCATAGACAGTATCTTTTTTAGTCCCCCCACCGAATAGATTGCCTCTTCGTAAATTAGAATGAGAGCTTTTGTCATCGTCTCTGTCTTTGCCCACACTTGCATTCACATCCATATATTTTCAGGATTCCTCGACAGAACTTTTCATCTCGTGCCGTTTGTACTCCACATGTGCGAGATTTGCATGGCGGACTGTGCATCATTGATGGCAGCCCGTGTTTTCATGCCGTCTCGGGCTCCTTGATGCTCGGCTGCGGTGCGGTATCTCGCTACAGATGATTTACTTAGTAACAGAGTAAGTGGAGCTAAAAGGCGCGGTCCCTCCGGTCTCCTAAATCGCTCTGCTTAGTCGTGCGCTTTAATCATTAAGTGAAGTTGAATCCATTTGGGAATGTTTCTTTTGGCCAACATGGCCGCAGTGTTCCATCACGAAAAGCTTCAAGAGCGCTGTTCAGTTTTGGGGTGGGAGGGGAGTTGCGTCTCCAGAACGTCCATGTGAACACCACACAGCCAGCTGATCAAAATAAACCACCACAACACTAGACCTTGCCATTGCTTAAGATATACATTTTCTGGATTCATTTCTTTGTCATAATTAATTACATTTACGACAAAGCAATCCAGTACACCCCAGCCCTCCAGAACAAAAATAAACAAGCGCGAGACGCACAGGGAAAGTTCTTCCCTACTGAGGACATCACGAGCTGAGCGTGCGTGCGCATTAAAAAGCGAAACTGCTTAAGGCTTGCGACAACGTCAGTTGCGTGGGGCATGGGCGGGGCATGGAGCGCGCGGCCGGAAGTGTCCGGGGCTCCCGTGAGCTGAGGGAGCCCCGTGTGTTGGAGAAGCGAGGCGGGAGCCCACCCCGCAGAGGGAAGTCCGGCGGGAGCCCACCCCGCAGAGGGAAGTCCGGCGGGAGCCCACCCCGCCTTCGTGAATGCCGCATGGTGCGGCCGGAGCAAGATTTCAGGCGGGGCTCCTGTGAGCAAGACGGAGCCCCGCGTGTTGCTGCGCCAGTGACCGGGTGAAGAGGCGAGTCCCCCCTGCCATTGAGGAGACCAGCCTGGGAGCAGCGCAGAGTCCCCACAAGAGCCGGTGAGTGGGGTTGAGCGGGAGGCATGCTGGACGCCGCGCCTGGACAGGACATGTGCACGCGTATGGTGCGAGCAGGAGTTGTAAAGACGCGAGCCGTACGCGTGCACATCTCCTGTCTGTTAAGCTTGAGCACAGACAGTCGATGTGCACGCGTACGGCTTGCAGCGTTATTACAACTCCTGCTCGCACCATACGTGTGCACATCTCCTATCCAGGACTTGCCGTACGCGTGCACCTGTCCTGTCCCGCATCGCAAAGCAAGTCAGCAACAATAGATCTCGCCAGGCGGGCAGCGCATGGCGCTGCATCGCTAGGCGAGACCTAAAAATGGTAATACACTAACAAAGGCTCTTACACCACTCACGTTGTGAATCTGCCGCTACTGATGGCACTCCCATGGCCATTAGAATAGCAGTCAATACATTACAGGATGCACACTTGCCCATCACACTCGGTTTCACTATTCGTAACATGCTGTTTCACTGAGGCCAGCAGTCACGTCCCCAAATGCAGTCACAAGCTACCAGAATCACCCTCTCCTCAGTGACTTGTGGATGCAAAGTACAAACCGCTCCCACACTTCTCACAGTGTATCACTAAAGCCAGTTGTGCCTTTCTAATGAATGACGAATAGTGGTTTGATCAGCTTTGTAGGAAGGCATCAACATTTCTACACAAGGCCCTTAAGGAGCATCCTAGGGAGTTATGTAAAGTACAAAGGTGCAGAGCGGAATATAAGGCCTTACTACGGAACAGGAGTCAGGAACTGCAAAATGAATCTTGGGGAAAACTGGTTAGGGCACGTAAGCTGAAGGACACTAAGGCTTCCTGAATAGTGGCACATAAGATCAGATGTGTGCCAAGCCCAACTCTGTTATCACTAACATCAGCCTGGAAGGCTGGGTAGACAATTTTAAAGAAGTTTATGGGCTGAGGACCTCTGACCATTCTGAAGCGGAGGTGGTCTTCCCATTAGCCCTGGAATTTACGTATGATAAAATTTTGGAGGCAATTAACGGTTCATCCAATACGACCCTGTGCCCAGACGGTGTCCCTATGGAGCTATAAATTTCATCACTGGATCTGTGGGCCCCCCTCTTATGTAATTGTTTTAATGCTGTCTGTAAAGTGGGTTTCCCACAGACTTGGCACACTCCTGTAATTGTGCTAATTTCTTAGAAGGAAAACCCGCAATCCCTTGGGTGTTATTGTCCAATATCTGTTTTTTTATTTTTTATTTTACAGAGTTTTATATAGCGCGAACTTGACCCGAGTCAGGTATCGGAGCGCTTTACATAGCACCAGTTGCATTACATGAGGACACATTCATTTTTGTTAGGCACGGGGAGATTAAGTGATTTGCCCAGAATCACAGGATGTTTAGCGTCATTGCCGAGATTCGAATCCAGTTCCCCAGATTCGAGGTCGACCGCCCTAGCTGTTAGGCCAAGTCCTCTCTGTTGAATTCTTCTGTGAAGCTGGCGAGCAGAGCTGTTCTAGAGCACCTCCTAACCTGGGCTAAGGCAATAGCCACGCTGTTAGAAGTGCAATATGGGTTCCATGAGGGCCTGGGCACGATGGAGCAATGCCTAAATTTACATCTATTGGTCAGTAAGTAAACTGTTGCAAGGCAGGGCACTGTTTGCCTGGCCATCATGGATCTTTTTTGCGCTTTTAACAGCGTGGTCAGGTGGAAATTATGGGAAATCTTATCTGGCCTATGGGTGGAAGACGACCTGGAGCAGTTCTTGAGAGCCTTACATTATGACCTGTCCGCATCGGTGATATTTGGCCCGTCAAGCGAACAGACAGCTTTAAGCTAGGGAGAGGGTTGCGACAGAGCTGCGTCCTGTCTCCCATATTGTTCTTCCTGTATATCAATTGCCTTGGCGCAGCACTCACACAGGAAAAAAGGTCCCAGTTTTATTACACTCAAACAATGTGGTTCTATTATCTAGACCCCCTAATGCTCTGGTCCTGGTTACAAATCAAACAAAGAATTTTATTATGGTGTGCAAGCCTAGATACTACAAAATGCGGGGTATCTTTTCACAAGGACATCCTGTTGCCCAGACCGAGGATTTCTCATATTTCAGAGTAGTTATGGATGCTAGGAGTAATGGGGGACTCTGCATCATCAAGGTGAGGCAAACATTCTTAAACTCAGTGGGCTACATTTTCAATCTGGCTAAACAAATCGGGGGGGGGGGCTTTGGCACCCTCCTGGCGGTCAACAAGAGGAAGTGGCCCCTGGTCCTGACATACGGCTCAGAAATCTGAGGATACTCGAACACAAGCTCCCTCCAGGTGGAGCAAAATAGCGTGCTAAGGCGACTTTTGGGTTATCCATCTGCAAGCTCTGCCTATATCATAGACCAGGAGCTTGGGTTGGAGTATGTTGAAGATACCATTAAGCTGGCTCCCCTGCTTTTGTGGTGTTCTATCTGGGCTAATCCACATGCTACATTTAGAGATGATAAATGACTGCCTCGCATGAGAGAGCGGCATGAACATTCCTTGGTTCAACTACATAAAACCTGAATTGTCAAACCTGGGTAGGCCGACCCTTTTTAGCAACCCTTTCACTATAACAACAAGCATTTGCAATGCAATCGGTCTAGCATTTGTGAAAATTACAGCCATTGGCGTTGTAAATGACAATGTTTTTTTTTTTTTTTGCAGTGGAGTGATCATTTAGAAAATATGTGCATGCTATTCCAAACAATCTCAATAGAGATACTACTTCACTAAATTAGGCACCAATATAAAACATACACAATCCTGACATCTATGTAACACTAAAAAGCAATGAGGACCGGCAAATATGAACCCACTCATATAACTTAATGACAATATCAGACCAAAAACATGATACACATGGCCATATCTCTTTTTCATTGAGCGTTCAGCTGCTAAATGGATACGATCTATAAAGATTTTTCTTAGTGAAGGTAACACTGCTTCTGTATCAGACAACATTGGCAGCATAATTTTCAACAAGTAGCAAGGTCATGTAAAAGGGTAACAAACAGTAAGATTTACAAAAAGTGCCTCTTTGCAAGCTTTGCATTTTTTCTAGACTTCTGACCAGTGTTCCACAAAGCAGAATGCCTTTTTATGCAATGCATTTTCAAATTGTCTGGGAAGAAGCATGAGTGTGTGCTATAAAAGTCGAGGAACGTGTGTTTTGTTTCCCCAGTGATCATGTTGTGCACTGCTGGCTCTGCAATGAAATTATAAGCAGATGCTTGTAATGGCAAAGGTCTGCAGCCCGCCCTTTCCGAAAGAACTTGAGGCTTCCTTGCATTAACAGTCCTTACTTATACATGGGAAGAAATTGCAGCCGGAGACAGCCTCCAGCAAAGAGGGCCAACGGGTGTGCACTAAAATCGGCAAGAAATGGCGAATTTGGCAATGAACAATACATGAAACAGGGACAATTTATAAAATAAAAAAAATAACAGGAGCTGTCTGGGATGGAACCCTGCACCTGTTGATTGCATACCCAGGTAACCAACCGTGTGAGCCGTCCTACTTAAAAATGAAGCAACTGTGAAGCAGCCACAAGGGGCAACAAAGTGTAACAATGCGTTAATAGTAGACAGAGCAGTCCTTAGTTATACGTGGCTAGAAGATGCAGCCAGATGATCCCGATGTGAGCGGGTTGGTGTTGTCAATTAGAACAGAAGTGAACTTCCGATTGAAGAATCACTCATCAAAGGATGGCCCCATCCTTAAACACGCTTTAAGATAAGAATGCAGCCCCCAGGCAAAGCTACTTCCTCAAGGAGAATGTGAGCCGGTGGGCGAGGTAGTAGGAGCAAGCATACAGCTCCGTGTGTAGCTCGGGACCCGGACGGCCTCCACCAAAGATGGCTAACCTGTTTGCAGCCCTAAAATAATCACGAAATGAAACAGGGAAAATAATTAAAAACAAAATAACTGGAACTGTTGGGGATAGAACCTGGTGCCTGTTGATTGTATGCCCAGATAACCAACGGTGTGAGCCATCCTAGGCTTAAAGATGAAGCAGCCATGAAGCAGGGCACCGCACATGCGTCTAATAGGGCGGAAGGTGGGAGGCGCGAGGCCCGTGCATAAAGTAAACAGAAGCTGAGAGAGCCTTCCAGAGAAAGAAGGCTGCAACCGCCGTGATAAAGGGGCTGAGATAAAAAAAGATTGCAGGGCAAAACTAAGAATACGCGAACACAAAGGGAACAAGCGGTCTTCAAAAAGGAGACGGAGAGGGCGGAGCGAGTGGGCGCGCGGCGGCAAAAGTGAAAGCAGCTGCAGCGTCCACCCGCTTTCTGTGTGCCCGCGAGCGATGCGCTGAGCGCATGACGAGAGAGGTAAGCCAGATGGCGCCTCTGCTCGTAACTGCGCGTAACCCCGCGCTCGAGGCCACACAGAAAGCGTGTGGTCGGATTTTTGAATGCCCACTCACTAAAAGTCTCGCCAGTGCAGCGCATGCGCTGGCTCAGGCGAGACCTAAAAACGGATGTGGCTTGAGTTAAATCCACATTTAAGGAAAGGTTGAGAGCCCAGAAGGAGGACCACAAATTTAACAAATAGTCTGTCATAGAGTATGCAGGGATTCATACTTTTTCATCCCTTGAACCATATTTAGAATGAATCAATGGCTCCTGGGATAGGCAATTGCTTACTAGGTTTAGACTAGGATTTGTGAGGTGGCACCTTGGTTTACTCCTTTGCCAGTTCGAGCCCTCAAAAGTGTTGATATGTCCCTGTGATGAATCCTCCCCACAAAGTCTGTTGCATTTTACTTTCTTTTGTAAATTTAATGTTGATCTCACAAAAAGGTTTCTAATTCTGATTATAAGAAAGCAGGTGATTAGAAACCTCTAGACTAGCCTTGGTGTATTTGCAACAACTCGACTCCCCATCGAATTATGTTAACATTTGTTCTTTCCTAAAAATGTACAATTAGCAGAAGGAAATCACTGATGTTTTAACTGGAAGGTCTTATTTTATGGTGAAAGTAACATGCATTTTATTGAAACCGCTTTGTGACCGTGGCGCTATTTTTTGTACTTTATATGTACCAGCCTGCTATACAAGCCAATAGTAAGTGTGTATTTTATTGTTTTTGCAGTGTAAATCAATTTTAGGCACTTTGGGGGATTGCATGCAGCTGCATTTTATCAAAATTGTATATTCTCTTTTCTAATTTTAATGTGATGGACGGTTGTGTTTTTATATGTGCTTTCATGGTCACAATTGCGATTGAAATAATGTGAATACAGTGAAAGTGAATGATGAATTCCAATGTAGGTGGTATGGTGAATGCAATAATGGGCAAATGGGTGGATAAACAGATGCAGAAGTGCATGGATGAGTGCATAATGGGATGCCTGGAAGCATCTAGGCACTTTGTTATAAGCCAGAGCAAGGCATGTTTTATTTTGGATTTGTGTTTAAGGCCTCCTCTCGACATTAGGTACAGATCACAGGGCATAAATGGTTAGAAACATTCATGCACATTTTGTTTATAGATTTGCAGTATGTACATTCACAATTATTATAGTACAGCTTCGACCTGCCTTACAATTTCACTTAAAGTTTATAGAGAAGTGGTGATTTTTACACAAAAGGCACTTATTTGAAAGTCTTGTGGCTTAGCGAGATACCTACTGTGAAGGACTGCTTGAATGTAAAGGGAGTGTATTTGTGAGATGTGTGTTTGGGAAACTGCAGTTGCACTAATGTGAACTTTTTGAAGGATCCCCAGCCGCGGACAGGCTTGATTTAAAGTTTGAAAAACTCTCACTTAAAGAGCAGCACAAAATGACAAGTACATGACCACAGATTTGAGTCTGATGCTACCTGTGCATCTGTTCGTGGAATAAAGTGCCCAGGAGAATAGCATCCATGCGTAGCATGGAAAGAAAGTCATCTTAACACGGGGTACCTTTTAGTTACTACTGAGGCCAGCTGGGGCCTACACAAGTGTTTTATAGGGGAATATATTGCGTAAAATAATAAGATTGCAACACATTCAACAAGCAAAAATCAAACTAACGTGGAGAAATTGGTGGTTTTCAAACAGAGAAGCTGAACAGTAAAGGAAAACAAGTCTGAACAAGGAAGGAAAACCAGTCTGAAACGTGAATATGTGGGGCAGAGTACGAACCAGAGAGTCTTTCAGGAGACCCATAGATGAGCTTTAATCTTCAAAATACCGAAAGGGCCCTCTGGGGCAACATTACAGAGAAGTAAGGATAAGCTATTTACATCTAATTGTAGTTTTAGTGGTAGGAGATAAACAAGACTGTAACTGTATACTTTTGAAATTGCTTGTCGGTTAAACAAACCAAAAAACACCCCTAAACCTTAGTATTACCAGAGAAAATCCTTATTCCTTGAGCTGCCTTCACAACTTCTAGGCTCCCGCAGCCAACATGGTCTGGAGATGTGACTGCTGCCTTTTTCAGCAAAAACATTGAATCCCAGTCTGAGAATTATTCGGCTCATGAAGCAAGTATACTGCTGCAACTTGCAAAAAGCACAGAGAAGTGCATGAAATGATTACTGAGAGAACGTCTTCAAGTTGCAGCTGACCCTCCACTCAGTGTCATCTGTGTGGTGTAGTCCATTAATTGGAGGGAGGGGTCTTATTTTTTAGGTCTGGCCTGCTATAGCGCATGTGCTCTCGCTTGCAAAAGATATTGTATACTACAAGGGGTTTGCAGCCTGGCCATTGCTTGACATTTGTTGGATTCATTGGCACTCTTATTAGCTGCCTGCTAATTTGCCTGCAACTGCTGGTTTCACTTCCTCTTCTTTCGGCTGGAGCATGGACCGAGTACTGATTGCTTCAGCTTGATTGTGTCCTTCCACCTATCATGCTGAGTTTGAGGTACTACTTTTATTTTTTTTATTCTTCCCGGTCTTCTTTTTTGAACCTCTTGCCATTTATAGCTGTTTTACTATGCCACACGCACTTCAAAGAAGCCCTTTTCCATTTTCAAATGAATGTTTATAGTGACAGCAGATGTTAACTGCTTCCAAATGTATTTTCACAAAGACATGGACATAGCGAAATTGCTGTCTTCATGTGATAGGATTTTTTGCACAATCGTATATTTTTTTTCACGCTTTTGGAGATTAACTGATTTACTCACAATCACAGGGGTGTTGTGCCGAGACCTAGCACGTATTGGCAAAGCCAGTGGGTCTCGCCTTTGAGACTATTGGCTCTGCATTGCCTCTTTTCATGCTGTACAGCATGGGCATTGCCGACTTTGGCATTGATTTGTAGCCATGCTGTAGAGCAGTGTGGCGGCTGTACAGCATGGCTAAAAATAATAATAAACAAAAGGACTATGATGCATCTTGCGCTAATGCACTTTAAAAAAGTGCTTTAGTCCAGGCTGCGTCATAGCACTTTTTAAAATTAGTTTTAGCTACGCTGCAAAGCATTCATGCTGCTGTACAGTATGGCTAAAAAACATTGCTAAACCGAAAAGCTCTCATAGGCGAGACCTATTGGCATTGCCAATGCTTGCTAGCCCTTGGTACCGCACCCTGTGTTACTGCATCTATATACCTGTTTATACATTGCTTTTGTGAGTGAACCGGGAGTGTGTGTAGCTGGTTATCACTGTGTATATGTCTGTATTGGCTAAACCTTGTTAGAGCTCCGGAATAAATGGTCTGTGCCCATCCTTGAATAAGGGCTTGTCTTGTTGCTTAGGTCAACCACACCTCTTTACTCCTTGATGTTCAAGGAAGGTGTCTGTATTGGTACTCTACCTCACACGGTGTCCCCGATTTCTTTGTCTTCTTCTTCTTCATGGCCCTTGTACCAAGAACATGTGGGTTTCAAAAGAATCCAAGATCCCTCATGGTTTTCTGCTTCCTATTTTCATAGAGTGCTGGAGCCAGGATTCAGCCAAAATTTGCAGTTGATTTTATGATATAATCTAGGAAATTCGGATGTTGGTCTCTCTCACTTTCTCATCTTGGTTGGTAATTCTTTTGCGCCGGGAAGCTTTTTGGGGTAGCTGTGCGCTTTAGAAGACTATAAAATAAGTAAATAGTCATGCAGGTATAAAAACTGCTCTCAAAAGATGCTGCAGATTCGAGGCCTGCAATGCTTAGGTGCTACTAATAATTGTGAGTAATGCCAGGCCCTCACCAGCCACTTTCAACTTTTCAAACAGGTTCCTGTTATTTCCTTTAGTACTTTGTTAGGAAATGGCATTGACTTATTTTTTTGAGAAAAGTTTCACATTCTATTTCGCTGCAGCTTCTTATCTTTTATTTTCTTTAATTAACTACAGGATTATTTTTAGTAGTGGCTTGACAGCACAGCTGTCGGGAGACCGTATGTGATCAACAGAGTTTTTGGGAGCTCTAATGTGAGCCGTGCTTTGGCTCTGCCCACATGTTGGTCTTTTTCTGGATTTGATTTGGCAGCATTTGTGTGCTTTTACTGAAAAAGGGGGCTTGTACTGCGCTTTTTGCCTTGTGGGAACTGTTATGCTCAACACAACAGGGCTAAGTTGCTTATGGTGAGTCATTGATCAAGGCTATAGGCATGATTAGTTTATTAGGTAAAGAGGCAGTAGGCCTGACTGATTTACTGTAAAAAAACTTATATTAAAGCCAATAGACCTTTATGGGTGGATTGCCAGTGACTATACTGGATTAAAGCTTGTTTAAAGGCATCTTGTTACAGGAATTCTTGAAGATTTCCATAGTGGGCAAGGGTTTTGGTGTTGGTCACCCACTCTGATAAACCCGGGAAGTAAAATTTCAATACAGTGATTCTTGTTAGGCCTTATGGAGATGGGTTGTATATTGTCCTGCCAACTGTAATTTTGTACATACTTGTATTTTATAACTACTGAGAAAGAGGCTTATAAACCCCAACAATATTGCTTCCATTGAGGACTGATTATGATTGGGCAGAAGTTGTGTGTTTCCATTGAGAGTGCGCTTATATTTCACGTTTTGCCTTGTGGGAAGGCTTATACTCAGCACTACAGGACTGAGTAGGTTATGAAGACAACCTATTGATCAAGGAAGTAGGCTTTAATATGAAAGTTACAACAAAGTCTTTAGACCTATTGTGAAAACCATATGTTAGCAACAAAAGGACCTTAAGGGAGGATTGTTAATACACACCGTTAAAGCTTATAGACTGGTATTTTATTACAGGGAATCCCACATTATTGCATAGTAGGCAAGGGTTTTGGTGTTGGTTCACCCGTTACAAACACTTGTGGTAGAAGTCTTTGAGAATCCTTGTTATGCCGTTTTAGATAGGTCTGTGTATTATTTGCCAACTGAAATTATCTACATTTTTGTAGATTTGACTGTATACTGTTAGTTGTCCTGACCAAAAAAGCGTATGTGCAATGCAGTTGTCGTAAGTTGGTTATGGTGACAAGTCAATGATAAAAGCTACAGGTCTGATTGTTTCAATGGAAAACGTTGGCAGTCGTAGGCCTAACCTTTTTATTATGAAAATTTGACAAAATCAGTAGGCCTAACTTATAGTGGACTCATTTGTCATATACAATAAGCCTTTCAGGGTGGATTGTTATCACACGTCGTTAAATGTTTTGCATTACATGGCTTCTCAGATTATTGTTGTAGTCTAGGGTTTTGGTATTTGTTTACCCCTCTGGTTCACCCCTTTTTAATCCCTGACAAAAACCCATGGGTAGAAGATTTGCACTTAGATAATCCTTGTTAAACTGTCTTGCGATTAATGTTTTGCCAACTGTATTTGTACATTTATAATTTGTTGACTGCATGCCTATGAGTTGGTTGCCTGTGGAAATTCTTATGCAGAATTAAGTAGGGCAAAATTGGCTATCATGACAAGCAAACGATAAAAGCAATAAGTGTGAATAGTTCTTTGGGAAATTATGTCAAATGCTATAGGTCGGATGTGTTTATTATGAAAAGTTACAACAAATGCAGTAATCCTGACCAGTTTATTGTGAAAAGCTTTGGTTAAAACCAATAGACCTTTAAGGGTACGTTGGCTTTAAATTGCATTAAAGGATGTAGACCGCTAGTTTGTTACATGGAATGTTACAGATTACCATAGTACGGAAGGATTTTGGTGTTGGTTACCCCCTCTGAAATTTTAGTTGAAGAATTGCAGTGTTATAATCCGTGTTAGGCTCTTTTCAGATGGGTTGTATATTATTTTCGCAACTGAAATTTTGTATGTGTTTGTAATTTTATGACTGTGTGCTCAATGGTTGCCAGTTTGTGTAATAGCCAATGATGAAGGCTAGAGACTTGATTGGATACTGTAAAAAACGTTATGTCCGAAGCTATAGATCGGATTTGTTTAGTTTGAAAGTTACGACAAAGGTAGTAGGCTTGACTCGCATATTGTGAAATACAATTAATAAAGCCAATAGGTATTTAACAGTGGAGTATTGCCCCGTGTTGTAGACTGGTATTTAGTTACATGGAATCTCATCGGTTAACCTAGTAAGCAAACATTTTGATCTTGGTCCCCCTCGGATAAACCCTTGAGGTAAAAGATTTGCACTGTAATCATCATTGTTGGACTTTCTTAGGAGGGATTTTATATTTTTGACAAATGTAATATTATACATATTTATAATTTGTCCGACTGTTGGCCTGGCGGCTGCCTTGGAGGCAGTCTTATGCTTGATACAGTAGGCCTGATTTGGTGCTGGTGTTGAGCCTACGATAAAAGTTATAGGACTGATTAGTTTATATGTTTATTATTAAAAATTATGATAGACAGTGGAGCTGGCCTCTTTGTTGTGAAAAGCATACCTTAAGGCAAATAGGCCTTTAAGGTTGGATTGTCATTACACTGAGTTAGACTGTAGATGTGTAGTTTGTTACATGGAAACTCAAGATTGCCATAGGAGGCCAGGCCTTTGGTGATGGTTACGCCCTGTAGCAAACCCTGCAAGTAGATTTGCACTTTGAGAATCCTTGTTAGGGCACTTTGAGAAGGGTTGCATTTTATTTTGACACCAAAAGGTTTGCACATAGTTGTCATTTTATGGCTGTATACTGATGGCTGCTTTGTGGCAGATCTTGTGCTCATTATAGTATGTGTGATGTTTTATGGTGACAAGCCAATGACTAGTATTGAGAAAGCCAGTAGGTCACACCTCTGTACAGCGTCAGTAAATACAAAATGCTGTTTGCCTCTGCTGTGCAGCATTAGCAAAAGAAAGCGAAGATGTGTCATGAGTTGCTCAAATGAATCCTGCTGCTACTCGTGCCTGCAGGTTCCAGTGCACTTGCTCCTGCGTGATGACTAATGCGCATGCATTTATCACCATGCATTCGCTTACCTATTGAATGGCGAGATCACCATTTTATTTTTTTATTTACCAATCCAAAATGGCAGACACCACTTGGAGAGGTAAATAAAAAATAAGCATTTCTGTCAGCAGTGCAGTATGTGGGAGGTGGAGAAGCACATGGGAGAGAGAGCTGGAAAGCATGCACTCCTACGGAGTCCTTTAACATACAGTTAAACGAATCAAAAGGATGAGAATGATGCTATGGTCCATGGGAGGGGCAAGCACAAGAAGCAGAAGGCAAACCTTTGAATACAACGCAAGCAGATGAGTGAAAATAAAGCCAACAACTGACTGTAAGCCCATAGTCTGTTTTTGATATGGTCCACAAGAGGCTACCCCGTGCAGACCACTTAGGCAAGATCTAATTAAGGTAATATCCCTGACCTGTTAATTATGAAAAATTATGCCAAAAGCCGTATGGCTGAGCTGTTTATTATAAAAAGTTGCAAAAAAGGCAGTAGGCCTAAATAATTTATTATGAAAAGCATGTGTAAAATTATGTTAAGCACATTTATTTCTTTAACACTCCCCTAGCATTTGTTAACAAGCATTTGCAATGCAATAGGTCTTGCATTAACGCGAGTTTAACCTATTGGCATTTTAAATGACAATGCCTTTTATTTATGTTTAAAAACCAAAATATAAATAAAAGGCATTGTCATTTACAATGCCAATAGCTCAAACTCGCGTAAATGCGAGACCTATTGCATTGCAAATGCTTGTTTTACCTAGCCATGTTGCAGGGTGCAGTACCATATGTGGCCAAAAGAGGTCCCAGGTGACCTCTTTTGGCCACATATGGTACTGCACCCTGTAGAAGATATGGTAAATCCACCCTACCCATAATGCATTGAATGCAAGACAGTACCACAAGTAAATTCAACTAGCTATGTCCATATGTAAGATTAGTAGCTTTGAAATGTGACAGAAGAATTATGATTATATATATTTCTACCCAAACTTTGCCCAGAGACGAAGCCGCACTCCGCAGTAGGTAAGTATGACCACTTTATTCCATGAAAACATGCAGCTTCTCATCCCGTCATTAGTCTCTGGCCCAACGCGTTTCAAAGCCTCTTCACTTCTTCGTCAGGGGCCATGTCAGAGATCATAATTGTTGCCGCTGCATCTTCCCTCATGTGCCTTGTGAAATCATTGGCTTCCGGTGCGCCCTTTAAGTAGATATCCATTAACACTGCACACTGGGACATGCAGTCCATAGCATACTTTTTACCCTCCAGTGGTTTCGGTCTCTGACAATTACTTTGAGACATATTTACAAGCCCTCCATTAGGCTCCCGGATGGGACTTCTGCATGCTTAATTCATTCTCCTGCTGCGCCACTACAAAAGTGAATTTTTCACTCATGCGGACCCTTTGGCCGGTGTGCGGGTGGTGCGTCTCTGGGCAAAGTTTGGGTAGAAATACAATCACGGCGGTTCCAGGCCGTGGAAGCGACGCACCACCCGCACACCGGCCAAAGGGTCCGCATGAGTGAAAAATTCACTTTTGTAGTGGCGCAGCAGGAGAATGAATTAAGCATGCAGAGTCCCATCCGGGAGCCTAATGGAGGGCTTGTAAATATGTCTCAAAGTAATTGTCAGAGACCGAACCCACTGGAGGGTAAAAAGTATGCTATGGACTGCATGTCCCAGTGTGCAGTGTTAATGGATATCTACTTAAAGGGCGCACCGGAAGCCAATGATTTCACAAGGCACACGAGGGAAGATGCAGCGGCAACAATTGTGATCTCTGACATGGCCCGTGACGAAGAAGTGAAGAGGCTTTGAAACGCGTTGGGCCAGAGACTAATGACGGGATGAGAAGCTGCATGTTTTCATGGAATAAAGTGGTCATACTTACCTACTGCGGAGTGCGGCTTCGTCTCTGGGCAAAGTTTGGGTAGAAATATATATATATATATATATATATATTTTTTTTTTAAACCTTTATTTGTGAATTTTAGCAATTACAGACAGCGACATATCGCCATAAGAAAGAGCATGAGCATATGTGTAGAACAAATTCTGAATTTGCATACCAATGCTACAAAGCTAATCACCCTGCTAGAGCATTCAGGAGTGTCCATTCAGGCGTGCCTTGGTCCATAGAGTCTAACCGCTCTCCCATCAGCTCTTAGCGCAGTTTGTGTAGTGACAGTCTGCATCTAACAACAGGGGTACAACTGAGCACCCAAGAAGAAGGGAAGAGGGGGAGATCTCTCTGGCAGTGCCGAAAAAACAATTGGAGCGCAGATGCAGGAGGGGGACCCCCACCCAGCGCACATCGCATCCTATTCTCGCCTACCCATCCACAGCCGGGGCCTGAGTCCGATCATCTCGCTGCACAAGTTTTTGACATAACCTAGCAGGGCAGTCCGCGGAGTACGCTCTATTCTGTGTTCCAGCATTTCATCTAACACATCAAACACACACCCCCAGAAGCTGGCAACCTTCCAACACTCCCATGCAAGGTGCATGAATGAGGCCTCGGGTGCCCCACATCGCACACAGCGCGCCTCCGCGCTCAACCCTGCCTTACACAGCCACACCTGGGTTCTATAAAGTATGTGGAGAAATTTAAAATGAATTAATCTAAGCCTATAGTTAGGCGACATGTCCCTGAATTGCGTGCAACAATAGGTCCACACACCCTCCTCAAAGGGAACTCCCAGGCACTCCTCCCAAGCGGTCTGGGCCGGGGGCACACACAGAGGGTAGTCCCGCTGCATACCGGTGTACAGACACGTAATAAGTTTACAGGGTGAGGGATTGGAAAGAATTATATTAATTCCGGATTAGGTTCTACTCCGTGTGGAGCTGATGAAGGGAAATTAATTGAAGGTCTCATATAAATGTGAGATGTACTAGTGAGTAAAGTAACCACTGCCAGTTTTACAGAGGACAAAGCTTGTGTCCTGTGTGAAGCCCTTTAAGAAAGCAGTGCTCTGAGGCTGTAATTAAAACTTAGGGAGTAACAACACATGTACCAGGAAGTGTTCTCATGGGAGGTTACAAGAAGAGACAATGTGGTACTAAGGAGGGACTACTAAGCCTATTGATCAATGAAAAACCACTATTTACAGTACCAAATGTGGCCAAAAGAGGTCCCAGGGGACCTTTTGGCCACATATGGTACTGCATCCTGCAGAAGATATGGTAAATCCACCCTACCCATAATGCATTGCATGCAAGACAGTACCACGAGTACATTCAACTAGCTATGTCCATATATAAAATGAGTAGCTTTGAAATGTGACAAAATAATTATTTTAATTCTGGATTAGGTTCTACTGTGTGGAGCTGATGAAGGGAAATTAATAGACTGTCTCATATAAATGTGAGATGTTCTTGCGAGTGAAGTAAGCACTGCCAGCCATCTTAGGACCAAGTGTATGTCCTGCCTGAAGCCTTTTAAGTAAATAGTCCCTTGAGGCTGTAATTAAGACCTAGGGAGTAACAAAACATGTAATGAATGAATGAATGAATAAGGATTTATAGAGCGCATGGTTACCCGGAAGCATCCCAGCGCTAGCGGGCGTTAAATGGTGAACACAGAAGGGTTTATGGAAATAGCCAAGTTTTCAGCTGTTTACGGAAGCTAAGGTGGTTCGCTTCACTTCGGAGATGGAGTGGAAGGGTATTCCACAACCTGGAGACATTATATGAAAAAAGCCTACCTCCCTTTCTCACTTTCTGGATTCTCGGAATTTTTGCCAAGTGAAGGGAATTAGAGCGGAGGTGTCTAGGAGCTTTATACAAATGAATCAAATCCCTGATTATGGGAGGTCCTTCCCCTCTCAAGGATTTGTGTGCCACACAAAGAGCTTTAAAGTGTATCCTCTCCTGAACAGGAAGCCAATGCAAAGAGCGTAATGCAGGTTGCGCCGAGCATCGCCGACTAGTGCCGGTAAGTAGTCTTGCAGCAAAATTCTGAACAATCTGAAGTCGCCCAATTACTGCCTTGGGGGCCCCCAGATAGAGAGCATTACCGAAATCAATCCTAGAAAGGATCAGGGCTTGAATCACTAGTTTTTTTGCTGAGTGGGGCAACACAGACACAATTTTACGGATCATTTTTAGCAGACCGTAGCAGGAAGCAACCGTCTTCCTGGCTTGGGTTTTGAAGGACAGGTCTTGGTCCAGCCAGATGCCAAGGCTTTTTAACTCTGATTTAGGAACCGGAACAGGACCCATACACGAGGGCCAGAGGGTGTTCAAGTTGACACTTTGGGAGTTACCGAGCATCATAATTTCTGTTTTTGCACCATTCAGTTTAAGATGAGACAGACTCATCCATTTTGCCACTTCCTCCAAACAAGCGTGGAGGTTAGTGGGTGACTTATCGACTTGATTCAGTGCCACCACTAGCTGTGTGTCATCTGCATAAGACACAATATGGACTCCAAAGGGGGCAACTAAGTCCGCCAGAGGGGCCATATAGACATTAAAAAGGGTTGGACTCAGGGAAGAGCCCTGGGGCACTCCACATATCAGGGGTAGAGGGTCTGACGAGATATCCTCTTCAAACACCTGGAAAGTCCTGCCTTCCAGAAAAGATTGGAGCCAAACGAGAGCCGAACCTGACACTCCCGTGTTCCTAAGACGGTGGACCAGAATCTGATGGTTCACCGTGTCAAATGCGGCGCTAAGATCAAGAATAATAATAGCCAAAGAGCCTCCTGTGTCAAGAATCCTTTTTGATTCCTCTACTACCATCAGCAAAGAGGTTTCAACTCCCTGACGAGGGCGAAAGCCTGTCTGGGAGGGGTGTAGCAGATCATGTGACTCAAGAAACACAGAAAGAATGTTGTTAACATGTTTCTCTGTGATCTTACTCACTCCCGGAAGGAGCGAGATGGGTCGATAGTTTGTAAAATCCTTCTGATCCAGATGAGGTTTTTTCAATAGAGCTTTGACCATGGCTCTTTTCCATTCACAGGGAACCACACCTGAGATAAGAGAAGTGTTAATCACATTGAGAAGATAGGGAGCAATAGTAGAGGCTACTAATTTCAAGGTGTTAAACGGCGCCGGATCTAGAGGCGATCCACTTTTAATAGAAGCTAAAATAGGCAACAAGGAGTCCAAGGACAAGGGTTCTAGGGCCTCCAGACTAGGTGCAGCTTTATCTCGAGGCGGAGAGTTGGCATTAGTGATATATGCATTGTCTTTCACAGGAAAGATTTTTGGATATTTTGCACTTTGGAGAAGAAGAACTGTGCAAGATCTTTGCACCGCTGTCCAGATGAATCAGGGATTGGTGGAGGGTCGGGCACTCTTATTAAATTTTTGGCGATCTGAAAAATTTCCCTGTAAGAGTTACTTGCGAGGAGAATCTTTTCCTCAAAGTATGAGGCTTGGGCTTTTTGATCTCAACTTTATACATCCGGAGAGCAGTCTTATATTCTAGTCTCTTATTGTAACAGGGGTGTCCTCATGGGAGGTTACAAGAAGAGACAAGGCGGTACTAAGGAGGGACTACTAAGCCTATTGACCAATGAAAAGCCACCATTTACAAAGGACAGGGACAGGAGCCAATTAAAAAGATGGGAGGAAAGTGTGCGGAGCTTTATGCACATATCCTGAATACAGCATGTCTCGAAGAGAGAGCGCAAGCGCTGCCTATGCGAGACCTAAAAAGGGCATTTTGCTTGTTGCAGGGGGGTTCTCCTTACCCGCTGATGACTGCAGTTGGCAGCACTAACGGGTAAATTCAAGTTGGGTGGTCCAGGCTCTGAAGAGCGCAGATGGGTCTTCTCTTGGCCTTGGCACGCCCCTCCTTGTGGGCTTCTTTGGCTCGCTTTAAGCTCCTGCTCGGAGCTTTGCTTTCTGGCCACCTCCTCCTCGCTACCGTCAGGATTCTAGCCCCTGTGGTCCCAGAGTCAGAGAAACAAAGTGCCAGAGTCACTTGCGCTTCCAAGCCTGGTTAAATCCCCATGACTGCATACTGCATGGGGCAATGGGTTAGCCTGTTCCTGGCGCTGGCTTTATTTCCCTGTGAGTAATACCATTTTGCCTGATCACATTTCCTCTTTTTTAGGTCGAGCCTGGACAGCGCATGCGCTGCTCTGCGGAATGCTGTATTGGAGTATGGAATAGAAGCCCCCCCGCCACCCCACTCTTTATAAATGATGGCTTCTGATTCATTAATAGGCTTGTTAGTCCCTCCTTGTCTTCATTTGTAACCTCCCATAAGTACTGGCCCTTTTACTTCGGTTGTTACACGGTACGTCTTTTTAGGTCTCGCAGACCTAGCGTTGGAGCGCGCATGCGCTCCTCGCTCTGCGAGGCTTATTGTGATCGAGATGATTTCTGAAGGGGACTTGAAGCCACGCCCATCATTTTCATTGGCTGGCGTCATACTTTATGGTAAACGCTGGCCTCGGATTGAAAGTGAGGCTTATTTGTTAACGCCCTGTCTCCTTCTGCGACGGCCCATCCAGACTCGATCGTGTACGAGCGGTGATTACACGGTGGGCTTTATCTGGTGGGTGAGCACTATTTTCTTTCACTCGTCTTTGTGAAAGGCAGCTGCGTGTTTATTTTTGCATCGCGCTTTCACTTAAAGTGAAAGCGCGATGCAAATATAAACAAGCGGCTGCCTTTCCGCAATGGCGAGCGCTTGTTAAATTTTACAAGCGGGCCGATTCTTGGCAGGCTGATTAAAGCTATCACTGCCGGCGAACAAATGAGTCGCCGGGTTTTACGAGTAGCTGGAAGCACGAATCGCTTCTGCAAACAACTTCTGCATATGGGGTCACGTCAGTGAAGTTTGCTACAGATACATGTGCGGTGCATGTTGGGACATGAAGCGCGCGCCATATTAATGTCTCTTTGTTGGGTTCTCTCACCCCGCCCCTTGCATCGTAATAATTACAGAGCTCGGATATTCTCTCATCTCTTTCCCTCCGTTTATTCAACATTTTTCTGTATATTTATCACTTGAGCTCTGTCTTCCTCTACTGTGTCTCTCTTCTTCGCTTCTCCCCGTTTTTACTCGTCTTTTCCGTTTTCATTTTTCACTTTAGATCTCTCTTTTCCTAGTCCTCATTAGTCACTGTCATTGTGTTTCCCTGTGCCTTTTTTCAAATGTTTAATTTCTCTCGTCCCCATGTCTCCGCCTATTTTATTATCTCTCATTTTCTGCCTCATTCTCTCGCTCCCCATTTTCCTGTTTCTCCACTCTCAGACAATCGCTTTCTCTCACTATTTTGCTCTTTCTTTCACTTACTATTTCTCTACCTTCCCTCCTCTCTCTATCCCTTGCTTTTTTATTACCCTTCCCTTTGTCTCGCCTTTCTTTCCAGCTCTTTCTCTTATGTTTTCCCCCGTCCTACCTAAGCTCTTCCCTTTTTGTCTATATCTCTCTCATGTTTTCTCTCGTCCCTTCTTTCTGCTCATCCTTTCTTCCTCTTTGGCCTCCCCGTTGCTCTCTTCTCCTACTTCTCCCTACTCTATTTTTCACCTGTCCCCATCTCTCATCTGCCCGTTCTTTCCTTTTCTCTCCCAGCCTCGCTCTCCTCTCTCATTCTATTTCAGCCACTCTTCTCACAGTTTCTTATGGCTCCTCTTTCTTTATCTCCCTCGCTGACTCTCATCTCATAAGTGTTTCATGCACAGTCACACCCTTCCATGATTTTCTGAAATGTGAGATTCTAGGTCAAGGCGGGTATCTTCCCCCTCGAGCGCCTTCTCATACTTGCGAGTTTCTTGGCGCACTCTCATTTTCTCTTGGTGGTGTATGCTCTAGATTTTCCAGGGTCTGCCGGTGCCAGATTTCTTTCTCCCTCTCATCAGAGGCCGATCAAACCTGGTTCCCTTTCTCTAGGAGCCCTGACGGCTTTGGTCTGTTTTCCTCTTTAGTGGAGTCACTTTGCAGAGGAATCAAAAACAGCTCAGCGCTTAATCCCGATGAAATGGGGTGGGGCCTCCCCCCACCCATCTGAAAGCGAGGAATCCGAAGAACTCCGGTGTATATTTTGACTAGAAAGTAATGCCCAGCTAACAGGACCGGGTCCCGGCTCCGTCCTAGTCTACCTCCCCCCTGGTCCCCCAGCAGGAAGCCGGCCAGCTCTTCGCAGCCGGGCTCCCAGAGCTGGGTACACTCAAGGCCTGCATGATTAATGGACTCTGGGGGTCCAAGGCCACCCCGCAGGCTGGCTTTCCTCACATCCAGCAGTCTGTACGAAAACATTATTGTAGGGCAGTGGGGCAGGCCCGGCGTGGCGCTGAGCAAGCAGCCAACGCTTCACTCGCAGGTAGGGCTGGGGGGTGTGGGGGGGAGGCGGCCGGGGCAGGACCTCCATACCCTACCCAAGAAGAAATCTGTTCATGGCTGGAATAACTGGACACGCTCTCTGCCTACCCGGTGCAAGCTGGGGGCTACCCAAGAGGAAGTACGCCCATGAATTGGTCAAGCTCCCCTTGCTGGAGGTAAGATGGGCCCCACCCAAGAGACAGTACCCCCATTGCTGGACTAATTGAACAAGCTCCGGGCATGCTGGACGCAAGCTGTGCCCTACCCAAGAGACTGGACGCCCATACTGGCCTAATTGGACAAGCTCTCCCTGCTGGACAAAAGCTGTGTCCTACCCAAGAGGCAGAATGCCCATGACTGGACTATAATTGGACAAGCTACGGGGATGCTGGAGGTAAGCTGGGCCCATACCCAAGAGGCAGAATGCCCATAGAAATGATGACCTCACTTCCTTAGTTTTTAGGTCTTCTCTAGAGACAGCTTTTAGTTGTCTATTACGATTAGAGCGTCGACCTCTAAGGGGGGGGAACCGGGTTCGAGTCCCGGCAACAACGCTCAACATCCTGTGATTCTGGGCAAATCACTTAATCTCCCCGTGCCTAACAAAAAAACAAAACAAAAAAAATAAATGTGTCCATCTGTAACGAAACTGGTGCTGATGTAAAGCGCTCCGATACCAATGTCTCGGGTCTAGTTCGCGCTATATAAAACTGTTAAAAAATAAATAAAAAAAGACTGTGGACAATTCCACTACTTACAGTGGTCTTTGGGTCAAGCCCATTGCTTACAATAGGTTACAGTTTTTTCCACTCATTTGCTTCTTATAATTCCATGATTTTCCTTCCTTTTCTTGTGTTTGTCCGTCCCCTGCAGCATAGCTTCTTTACTATCCTTTCAATCGAATGACTTGTATCCTGGCACTGCTCACAGGTAACTACTTTTTTTCTTTTTCGTTCAGCACTCCCTGGGAGTGTGTGTCTTATTGCTCTCTCCCTTGTCTCCTGCTTCCACACTCAAATCATGGTCCCCTATGCTGTGTTGATGCCCTGACCCTAAACTGGTCCATTACTGCACCGACCCCGCCCAATCCAGTTTGTTTTTATATATATATATTTTTTTTTTAATTTAACACACTTCAACCAGCTTCTCTGTTGTAAACTTGGCTGCTGCGGCTGCTCATTCGCATTTAATTGCGAGAGTTTAAGCTATTGGCATTGTAAATGACAATGCCTTTTATTTATGTTTTACAAAACAACACGTAAATAAAAGGCATTGCCATTTACAATGCCAATAGCTCAAACTCTCACAACTGCGAGACCTATTGCATTGCAAATGCTTGTTTAGTCTGTAAGCACTATTTTCTTTAATGAGTTTCTCCTACTGCAGGCATGACATGCTTTCCTGCAACATTCAGCGCGCCATGCGTGCTTTCACTTTCCGACCAGCCTGAGACAATGATTGCCGCTTCTTTGAATAGGTCTTGCATTTACAAGAGTTTGAGCTATTGGCATTGTAAATGACAAGGTCTTTTATTTATGTTAATTAGCAAAACAGATAAATAAAAGGCATTGTCATTTACAATGCCAATAGCTTAAACTCCCGCAAATGTGAGACCTATTGCATTGCAAATGCTTGTTATTTTTTAGTGTCCTGCAGCTCCCCAGAATGGTCTGCTTGCTTAACACTAATTTCATCTTCACTGTGCTGCCTCTTGAGCATCCATCTTGGAATGGTATTTTCCTTGTGTTTCAATGTTATACTTTTCAAAGATAGCTGCATTGTTTAAAGTATTACGTTGCCAACTGTGGATCAGCACAACAGTGATACGCTCAACACTTTAGGATCTGGAGATTGCAGTCCAGTGTGAAGTTTACTGAGGGGACATCTTGGAATGTTACTGTGCATCATTGTTTTTTCGTTCCAAGATGACCAGCACATTGCTTCTAAATGTGGCGGCTATATTAGAACTTGAAAACAATACACTATATACAAAACTATTGCAAGACGGCATCCTGCTGCTTTGGTTGTTGTTTTTTTTAATATAAATATTGCAAGCAAAGATAAGGGCTTCAAAGTACACATGATGTAAAATGATGTATTTTCCCTATGACTTAGGCTCTGAGGATTGGTGTGTCCCTGTTCCTTACAGGTATTGTACATTTTGTAACGAGTGATTTACTTACCTGAACCCTATACTTTTGTAGATGCAAGACTTGGATGTCATTTAATGAATCTGTGCCAGCTCGGTGAAAAGGAGATTTTCCTTCGCCAGAGGTATGTACCGACCATAACCTGGTCTTCTGGAAAATGCATCATTTTATATCTTGTGTACTTAAGGGCCCTTATCTTTTAATAAACAGGTGACTAGACCGACTTCCTTGTCTTGATGAGACACGCGGCTTCACTCCATAGGGTCAAAACTTCAACACAAACCTGTTGGTGTCTTTGATTAACTGTTCTCCGAATCTGGGTTCAAATGCATAGAGACTATATATTAGGAGACCCCCAGTGTTTTCTCTGTCCTAGTGTGTTCTGTGTGTTTGTGTATATAACCTTATTGCACAGTGCCTTTTGAGCTTTGTTATATCATTGAGGGCAGAATGATTTTGAAATATTACAATTGATTTTGCATACCAAAAGTGGCCCTTGTTTATGCACTGATCGATACACTATTACCCCAAGCAATGTATTATGACATACGGGGAATAGATCACGTATAGTGTAACCCACAGGACTATAGTTTGTTTCACCACACTACAACTTTCACACTGTGCTGAAATCAGAGTGTGTCCATTGAACATGGATCAAGACGTTAATGTGTGGTGCTCCTATGCTGTGTGTGATCAAGCGAGCCCACTCCTTATGTTGAGACACGCTCAAGGCCCGAAGAAAGAACACATACATAAAGCCTCAGAGACGGAAATTTTTCAACATGGGAAACGAAGACAAATAAAGGGTACACACATTTGCATACACAACAATGAGTGAATACAGAAACCATTTGCGGAAAGTATGCTAATACGTAAATTTCGTGTCAGCATGATGTGACACTGTTTTGTATGTACCGTAACAGTGGCCAATGAAACATTTTGAGTAAGTGTAGGATTACATTCTGCTTTTCTGTATATTAAGTGTGTGCCAGTACAGAAGAATCCTACAAGAAACAGTGCTGAACACGCTCCTGCATCATTAACACCAGCAACTGACAGCTGGTGAGTTGAGGAGTATTTAGTCACCCACTGTGCTACATCCCATTAAAATGGAACATTCTGTACAAACGATGGGTATTTCTGAGACGCAGCTATCAAGAGTGCAGCAGGTCAGTGACACCAGGCCCAGTTCGCCAGGTATAGCTTACTACCCAACAGAGGAGCTAAATTCCTTGCTTACTTTAAGTTGCACGTCACTGTGCTATTGGAATTATAGCTCCTAGATAGCGGTGATATCTCCCATGCCCACTGTGCCCTCACTAAAGCAGCAGGAGGAGGGTAAGAACTAGCTGTGAAATTCTGCATCAAAGGTGGACACAGCTCGCTGCATATATTGCGCTCCCTTTTCCGCAAAGGGTTATGCGAATGTCTGCATTGATTGACAGTACGTTTAATGAAAAGCTTTAGGGAGGTGCGTGTCAATCGCCACAGAAAAAGATTAATTTTGAATTCAGCAAAGATTTAAGAACAGAAAAACACCATCCTATACCGCGACCTGCACATACGATGAGACATTACGGAAATCAGTTAAAAGATCGCGGGCTCACCGTGATCTGTATACTAATTTGTTAATATATGCCTTCTCCGTTTGGCAGCAGGAGTGACTCCTTGCTATCCGTGGCACCATTGTCACCCCAACATTGGCAAGTTTCTCTGATCTATTAGATCGCAGGCCTGTTTCTGAAAAGGCTCTCGCTGTCCATTTCTTTGAAGGGGGACATTTACTTTTCGTGACACTGCTAGGGGCTAGCGGTAATCGCCACCGGCTGATAACCTTTCCTGTTTCGTGGTCAGCAGAGGGATTGTCATTGAGCCAGCAGTAGGGTCCTCCTTCTCTTGGTGGAGAGGAGCTGCAGTGATTTCACCGCCGTGGGATCTCTCTACATAGAAAGCATCCATAACATTTTGGTTCTCTGCTGCGTCGACTCTCAGATGGGGAAAGGATCCATGCCAGCTTACTGTCAATTTACTTCAGTGTGAAGGGAACGGTTAACAATGCACTGTCATTAATATATAACCTCCCAGTGCAGATTCATGCCTAAATCAATGCAGAGATTCGCGTACGCGAGCTATTGGCTTTAATGTTTTTTGTCATGTGGCTGTGCAGCGTGGCAGAAAGTGCTAGGATGCATTGGCTAGCACTTCTTTTTTTGGGGGGGGTATTTCTGGCGGGAAGGCAGGGGGCGCATCTCGTTGGAGGGAGGGCGTGCACCACGGAGGGTGTGTTCTGCCTCGCCTTCCTGCCAGCAACATAAAAATGCTATGACGTAGCCAGTGCTGGTTGTCATACCTCTTTACAATTTTTTTTTTAAATTAAATCATGCTGCACAAAAACTGTGCAGCTGTGCAACATGGCTAAACGTTGAAAAAGCCAGCAAACATAGGCAAGACCTTCTGGCTTTGTTGCTTGTCTACAGTTTGAAACAAGAATTGGCAAAGCTTGATGTCTTTGTTGAAATGTAGACCCTAGTCAGCAGGGTAGAGCGGGGATGAAAGGGAGCAAACAACTGGACTGAGGGGGGCTAACAAACCACTGGATCGAGCAGGGTGGGAGTGAGGAGCAACAACACAGAAGAAAGGATGGGGGCAAGCAGCAATGAGGGAGGGGACAGGAAAGACAAGACAAGCAACAGTATGGGAGGGACAGGGCAAGCAACTGGACAAGAAGGGTCAAGCAAAATGGGAGAGAGTGGGTGAATGCAACAGCGTAGAGTGGGACGGGGGAGGTTTGGTGGAGACAACCTGCAAACGCATGCACCCTTATGGAGTGCTCTATCTCCAAGAAAAAAGTATCCCCGAAAGTGGGAGCAATGGAAGGACAATAGGCAAGGAAGCAGCACCTGGGGCCATGCTCCAGGGGAAGGACAAACACATGAAGAGGAAGTGAAGCCGGCACCACTGACCCAAGAGAAGCAAGGAAATAAGTGACAATGCAGCCGGCTAATGGTAAGCAGTGGCCGAGCTCTAATAATAATAATACTGTCATTTGTTGAGCGCGAACAGCTACCTCCTAGGAGGTGTCCCGGCGCTAAAGCAACAGGCGACTCACGGGGAGGCGACAAGATCAACAGCGAAATTAAGCCAGGTTAAAAAGCCAAGTTTTGATAGCCTTCCTAAATTGGGTTTCAGACGATAACTGACGCAAAGAGTTAGGAAGGGAATTCCACAGTTTTGATGCCCCAAACATGAAAGATCTTGCACCCAACTGAGTTTTTTTCACTCGAGGGGTGCATAGTAGGTTCTGAGAGCAGGATCTCAGCACACGTGGCTGCGTGTAGACACCTAGCCTCTGTTTTAAATACGCAGGGCAAGATCCATGAACTGCCCGAAAAGCAAGGGTCAAGGCCTTGAATTTAATACGCATGGCTACTGGGAGCCAGTGTAGTTCTCTGATGTACGGAGAGATGTGCTGCCGAAAAGGAACATGTTTGATAAGTCTCGCTGCCGCATTTTGAACCATTTGAAGTTTCTTAACTTGGTAGGCCGGTAGGCCAGTGTAGAGGCCATTTGCATAGTCCAAGCGGGCAGTTACTGTGGCATGGATAATGGTCTTGCGGCAGCTCTCAGGTAGCAGATGTAAAAATTTCCGAAGGTTTCTCAGGCGACAGAAACAGGCCGCTGTAACCTGCTGAATCTGGGCGGAAAAGGACAGATCGTCCTGCCATTTAACACCCAGATTTTTGGCACAGCTCGTAGGAACCGGTGCCGGACCCTTTTCCTCAGGCCACCAAAGGGCTGCAGCTGGAGGCTTGGATTTGCCAAAAAACATCACTTCAGTCTTATTGGCATTCAATTTAAGTTTGTTGTTGTTCATCCATCCTGCGATGTCTTTTAAGCAGCCTTTGAAGCACTTAAAAGAGTCTTCGGTCTGATCATTAAATGAGAAAACCAGTTGGGTGTCGTCGGCGTAGGAAATCGCCTTCACTCCCCAGTTGGCTATCAAGGTGAATAGAGGGGCCAGGTATATATTAAAAAGGAGCGGGCTAAGAGCCGACCCCTGAGGCACCCCACACCATAAGTGCTTGCGGGTGGACTGATGTGGTTGTAAGGCCACCCTTTGAGTACGCAGGTGGAGAAAAGACTTTAGCCAGGCCAGAGCTGTGCCGTTGAGCCCGCTATCCTGAAGACGTTGCGACAGTATAGCGTGGTCCACAGTATCGAATGCAGCAGAGAGATCCAGGAGCACCAGCATAGCTGAAGCTCCTAAGTCCAGTGCCATTCTAATTGAGTCCGCTACCTCAAGAAGCGCCGTCTCAGTGCTGAACCCCGCTCGGAAGCCGGATTGGGTGTCGTGCAGGATATTATTGTTTTCGATAAAATTAGCCAATTGTCGCTGCACTACCTTTTCCAGCATCTTGGCAGGGGCTGACAGCAAAGAGATAGGTCTGTAATTGTTCAGTTCCCCTGAGTCCATGTTAGCTTTCTTTTTTAGGGGGAGTAGAGTGGCATGCTTCCATAGATCAGGGAAGGTGCCGGAGGAGAGGGAGGCGTTCCAGATTTTGGCCAGCACCTCGTTCGTGGAATTAGCCAGCACTTTCCACAAATTGGGAGGGCAAGGATCTTCCGGTGAGCCAGACTTGCAGTTCAGAATTGCAGCCAGTGCTTCCTTCTGAGTGATAGGGGCGAAGTCAGAAAGGAGAGGCAGGGGTGTATGCCTAACTGCCACGTCGGATTTGATCGTGGTAGTTATGTCTAGGAAAGATTTGTAGACGTTGCTGATTTTATCATTAAAAAAGGTAGAAATTCTCTCACACAGTGCCAGCGACGGCTGAGCGTCGATGACCAGCTCGCGGGGTTTGAGGAAGGAGTTGACCACTTTAAAGATAGCTTTCCCTGGGTTGTCGGAGGAATCAATACACTTGGCAATGTACTCTCTTCTTGCCTCTTTCATGAGTTTATGCAAAACCTTCAGAGATATCTTATATAGCATTTTTGCGGAATTATCATAATTTGCCCTCCATTGGCGTTCCAAGCGCTTACATTTGCTTTTCATAACCCTAAGTGATTCAGAAAACTATGGGGCAGAGGGGGATTTCCTCATAGATTTTGAGACTCTAGCTGGTGCCGCAGACTCCACTGCGGCGGCAATCCAATTATGTAGGGCCAGAGTATCGGCGTTCGGGTCAAGAGATAGAAGCGGATTGCTGGCTAATAGAATAGGGCTTAGGGATTCGGTAGTTAAGTTTTTCCAATTTCTCTTTAGAAAGTATCTGGCACTCTCAGTGGAGTCTGGATTAGCCAGAGTGAAAGAGAACGTAATGGGAAAATGGTCAGACCAAACCACCTGGTTTGGCACTTTAATTTTCAAGGACGGGATGTTGGAAAATATCAGGTCAAGGGTATGACCTGCTATATGGGTAGGGAATTTCACATGTTGTGGTAGATTCATTCCTTCCATCAAGGAGACCATCTGCATTGCTGGGGCACAAGTAGGATCATTTACATGCAGATTGAAATCCCCTAATACCGTAAAATTAGAGGATAAGAGAGATTTCTGTGCAATGAAATTGCATAATTCCGGGAGTATATTGAGTGGACAGTCAGGAGGCCTATAGACCACCAATCCCGAAAAAGCGGTTGAATGGCCGGTCCGGATGCAAAAATTTAGGCCCTCAACCGAGCCCATGTTCCCTAAGTTTGAGGAGGATATGTCCCAGGAGTCCTTGCAGATAATCGCTACCCCCTCCCCTTTTGTCTCCCGCCCTATTGGCACAGCATATTTTGAACCCAGAAGGCAAAGCTAGTGCCACCGCTGCGAGGATATCGTCCTTCAGCCAAGTTTCAGTGAGAAACAAGACCTCCAAATCGTTCCCAGCCAGTAGTAGCCACAGGTCCTCTGCATGTTTAGACAAGGATCTGCAGTTTATAAGGCAAGCTCTAATCTGATCTAGTGGCTCCCTCTGCACCCTTTCGCCCTTCCTAAGGTCGGTAGCGCCTAGTGTCCAGTTGCACTCTGTACACGAGCTGCGAAGGGAAGCTGTCGTCAGGTCACAACCATGAGGATTGGGGCAAGTGGTAACATTAAAGGCCAGTAGATCCGTCCTAGACCAATGCTTTACCTTGTGGTTCTGAAAACGGGCAGCAGGAATGGCGCCGGTCGCGATCCGGTCGCGGACTGGCGCAGACGGGCTTGCCTTTGGCACGCCTTTGGCGCGCTCGCTGCGCGCGTCCGCTGCACGGCCGTGCAGTCATTCTGCTTAAGTAAGCCCCCCGGTAGCGGAAGTGAGGAAAAGTGGGCGGAGCCGCGTCCCTCCACGCAAACAGCACACGCTGTGGTGGACCAGGGACCGGCAATGAGGAAGTGAAGAACAGAGAGAAGCCAAGTAGTGCAGGTAACTGGCAAAATGAAATAAAAGCAGTCTTTTTAAAACTAGTAAAAACACACACACTGAGCAGTAATTTTTAAAACTAGTAAGAACACATTAGCTCTAGCTCTAAGCCCTATGTAAGTAAACAAAATGACTTGCAAGTGACAGCGCATACCCTTTCTGAGGCATGACCTAAAACTTGATGGCGTGGCAAGAAATTGGAGCTGCTGGGCTCTCCAAAAATTAGGAGGTTTTTTTCCAGACTCGACAGTGAGGGGTGGGAAACAACAGACGATAGTGGAAGTCCGCACCAGCGCAGGAAAGGGGCATGTGTAACAACAGATGAGTTTTTTTTTTTGGGGGGGGAGGGTGGTTAAAACAAACTAAAGAAAAAATGAACAAGGGGAGGGGAAAGTAACATGCTAGCTGGAGGGGAGCGGCACAGAAAGTGCAGGCGGGGAAGTAGACTTGGTTTGGAAGCTGGCATGACGTGTCTAATGGTTGGATCCCTGCTCGGGGATCACCCTCCTGCAGCAGTCCCCAAGCAGTGTTCCACTAAGAAGATTGTACCGTTCAAAAGAGGAGTGTCTCCCTTTTTAACGGTACCTCTCCCCTTGTGCTTGGCACTAGAGGGGGGATGAACTGTGCCCGAACACCAATCAGACTGATAGCAGCTAGATCCTAAAGGCTGATTTGGGTTTCCCATCTGTAACACCAGTGCGCATGTTGTGCTACATGTCACTGAAATCCAAAAACCAAGTATCTGAGGCCTCAAGAGCACTTCACACTTTTCACTCTAAAAGCGTTAAACTACAGCTGATCTGCTTTAGGTTTGTCACATGTCTTGGAAACATCCATGTGAGTTTCTGTGCTGGAATTACTCTGTAAAAGCTACACAGATCTTTGTTCTAATCTGAATTGTATGCTAGTGAACTTAAGTGGTCCAGCGCCACAGAACAGAGAGGACTTAGGTTTCCAACACTGAACCAAAAGTATCAACAGAACAAGGTTCTAAGCTTACAATGATCTTGTACCACTCCATCATTTTGGGATAAACGGTCATATTTACATGGTTTCCATCGGCAGTGCATTGCATTGGGGGGCACATCCTGGTGTGAATGGAGTCACTCTGAATGTTGACCTTGCTGTGATACCAGAACACCTTTGGACATGTGACTAGGTTATACTGACATGGCAGGGAAGTCCCCGACTTGTATAATAAGGATATTGCAAGTTACCGAGGAGTTTCATGACATATAGAGGGGCACGATGGATTATGACATTTATTTAGGAGGTCCTGGAAGTTCGAGGTGACTTGCAATATCTTAATGTATGGCAGGGGGTACTTTATTCCTTATAAAACATGGTTACACCATCAACCTTCCCATAAAACGCTTAAATCCTTAGTGTGCTGCTCTTTCATAAGAAAGAGACAGGATGTCTGCAGACAAGACAAAAGCAGAATCTGTAGTGCGAAATTAAACACTCCAAACAGCAATTAGATCTTTGTTGCAAAAAGATTTTAGAATTAATTTAATGTAAGTCATATATAACCAACATTTGCAATGCAATTGGTCTTGCATTTGTCAGAGTTGGAGCTATTGGCATTGTAAATGACAATGTCTTATCTATAGTGCTCACCACACAAGCCCATTTTTCACACATCCATTCTTCAAATTCTAGGCACCCCTGTGGATTTCAATGGGTCAGAGACGCAACATAACAGAGCAGTGGCTATGGGGGCAAGTCAGTGAAGGCAGCTTGTCAGTTAAAGGGGTGATATAGCTTAAGAGTGGCGACAGCCCACTGAAGGAGAATATGGCTCTGACAGCCTGGGATGCCACATCAAGTGACAGAATTGAGGGAACCGACATGGCATGGTTGTGGCATGAGGTTTTGAAAAGCCATAGTTGGAAAAGGTTGGTGCCAGGCCAGTGGGTTACTGGGCTGACGGGGTGAGGGTGTAAGGGTAAGACAAGGAAAGAAATGACACGCCTTGGACTAGAGTAATAATGTGGGGCGGATGGTGGCAGGGCAGTTAACGAGCCGGTCTGCTGTCAAATGACTGAAGTAATGGCTGGCCTCAGGACACAGAACGGTTTTAGACGAGGCTTTGTGGCTACTCCCTCAGTCCCACAGCTTTTAACATGCCTCACGCACCGGATCACCTGCACCTGTACTTTTACCCGCTGCGCTCCTGCTGTCTAGTTGTGTGCGACTCCGCCTTTTTTTTCGCTCTGAAGCAAAACAACATGGTGGCGGAAGCCGCGGATATGCCCACGCAGCACCGGCCGCGCCCATGGAGGAGAGCCACTAGCACAGAGAAGCCTGCGACGAGCCCCACATAGTGAACCTGTGGGGGGAAAAAAGCTGAGTCTGTAGGCAATAAAAGAAGAACTGAAACTGCTCATCATGGTCATGCAACACTGCTTAAACAACGGCGCCATCTTGGAATGGTCATGTGTTCTTAGTTAGGACGTATTCAATAAATAGAACAGTGGGATATCGTATGATATGGCATTTTTTAAGGACGCAAGTCATTTTAGGCACAGCTGCTATTGTTAAAGTGGCAGCATAGCGTGCTGCGCTGCTGAAATGTAAACATATTATGCGCTTCTGAAAAAAATGTATGCGGTGTGCCGCGCTGCTTTAAAAAAAAAAAAAAAAAAAGATTTTGTTGTGTGCAGTTTCTGTGAGCCGCACATAAGAAAAGGCACGGCGGAGTGCCATGCTGTTTAAAAAGAAAACCGGTTGCTGGAGAGCGTGTCCTGCCTGCTGTTGCAGGCAGGAGAAAGTCAATTAAGAAAATAGTGCTCACATTCATCAAGAATAACAACGCATGTAACTGGGTGTCCTCCTGGGAGGTTACAACAGGAGAAAAGGATGTACTAAGGAGGGACTACTAAGCCTATTAACAAATCAAAAGCCACCATTTACAAAGGACAGTGACAGCCGCCAATTGAAAAGGTGGGCGGAGCTTAAAGTCCATACCTGAATACAGCATGTCTCGAAGAGACAGCGCAAGCGCTGCCTAGGCGGAACCTAAAGATGACTGCCTTCCCAGTCAGGAAAGGACACTTTGCGTCCATGAGTCGAATGGCAATACACAACATATGCATTGTTCGTTGCCATTTGCATTGGGTGCACAGCCAGCTTCTTATACCGGGGCAGCATTGTGGGGCTGAAGCATCAGATAGTGCTTGTCAGCCTCATCCATGTATGTTTTGTAAACCAGAATGAAATTAGGACTCTGGACGTCGACCATCTGACCATGCACAGAGACTGAGTGTGTTGTCTCGTCATGTATGGTGGTCAAAAGATACACTTGCCTGCGATTCTGTAATTTGAGAGCTAGCAGTTCTTCACAGCGTGAAGGAGTGCAGTGCCCTTTTATAACCTTCCTTTTAATCCGCTCAACTGGAAACCATACACTGTGTTCTTAATTGTATTGCAAGCTGGTGTGGCCAGAGGATACCACTCTGAATAGTGAAATTCCTGTATAGAAATTGGCTAGATACAAGTGGTGCCACTTGTTCGATAGAGGACTCGCAAGATCCCAAACAATTTTTCCACTGGTAGCTAATGACTCAGGACAAGCAGGTGGTGAAATGCTGGAGTCCTTCCCTGTGTATGCTCGTAGGCTGTAGGTATAGCTTTCACAAAGTAAGTACAATTTAACACAATACAGAGCTCACTTGCTTATGACATACCGCTTAAACAGTGCATTGCTCCCCCACCGCACAGCTCCACCTGGTTGCTCCATCAGGTGGAGCTGTGCGGTGGGGGGAGCAATGCACTGTTTAATCGGTATATCAAAAGCAAATGAGCTCTGTATAGTGTTAAATTTTGCCCTTTTTCTATTTCCTCTATCTTTCCTCTTAATCTGTGCCTTTTTGGGGTTCCCGCCCTTGCCGCTGCTCGTCCCCTGCCCCCCTCCAGCGCAGCTTCCGTCTCCCAGCTGTCCAGCCCTTTCCCCTCCCCAACACTACCTAATGGTGACTGCGTGGCTGGCGCGACGAAGGCATGCCCAAGTTAAGCCTGTCTGAGCGCCCGCCCATGCCTGGACCATGCCCAGCACCATGGATCCTTGTTCCGGACCTTCCACAGCTACGACGTCAGCACCCTCCACGCCTGCAACACCGGACGTTCCACCTCCTGCCACCTCTCGTCACCGAATGACACCCAGAGCACATTCACCTAATGGAACTGCTCCTTCGTCTGCCTCTGCACACCAGACCCACCAACCACACGACCCACAAGAATCTGACCAGACAGCCTTCCCTGCATCCTGCTCAACACACGCTCCCTCCACAAGCTCTCCGTAGAGATCTGCAACCTGCTCGACTCCATCTCCCCAGATATCGCCTTCTGCACAGAAACCTGGTTGAGCCCCACCTCCGCCCCGGACATCGCCACCACCATCCCAGACGGCTACAAAATCATCCACAAGTACTGCACCATCCGACTGGGAAGAGGCATCACCATCGTACACAAAAGCATCCTCCACCTCACAACTAGCTCAGACGACCACTCGACCAACATGGAGCATCTCCACTTCCAGGTCCAGACCAACCCGAACACCAATCCCGCAGCACTCTCGTCTACAGACCTTCCGGGCCATGTTTCCACTTTCAGCGAATCCATCGTCTACTTCCTCGCACACCATGCTTTTGCCTCCACAGACCACATCCTTCTCGGCGACCTTAATTTCCACCTGGACAACCTCAACAACCGCAACACCTCATCCCTATTGGAGAACCTCGCCACCATCGGACTCAAACAACTGGTCACCTCTCCAACCCACTCAGCAGGATACCCCCTCAAATCACTCTTCTCCGCAAGCAACATCTCCATCAGCCACACCTCCGAGCTACACTGGACCGACCATCACTGTGTTTACTTCTTCACCAAGCCCACCGTACACCACCACGCCCACCGCTACCCTCGCAGAAGCTGGAACAAGGTCACAGAAGACCAGCTCACCACCTCCCTCAGCAAAACCTCACTACCGACATCCACGGATACCAACGCCCCAGCAAGGAACCTCCACCTATGGATCTCCAACTGCGCCAACACACTGGCTCCCCTCCGGAAACCCTCAGGCAAGCAGCCCTCCAAGAAAGCCTGCTGGTTCTCTCCCGCCCTCCAAGAGTCCAGGCGCACCTGCAGACAGCTCGAGAAAAGATGGAGAAGCAGCAAGATCTTGACAGACCACGCAGCCTTTAACACCGCTGTCACCACCACCACCTCATCAGAACAACAAAGAAAACTGCCATACAGGATCGCATCAACGCCAACACACACAGCAGCAAAGAACTCTTCACTGTGGTCAAAGAATTCGCCAAACCCAGTACGGAGACAGCAGACATCCCCCCGCCTCCCAAGACCTCTGTGACAACCTCTCCACCTTCTTCCACTGCAAGATAAAGGAGATCTACGGCAGATTCGCAACCCAAGACCCACCCCACCAGCAACCACCTACACTCAATGGCTCCAGACCTCTTCAATCCCTGACCAACTAGACCACCCTTACCTCTGAGCACACCCTCAGGATCATGAAGAGCATCCACTCCGGGGCCCCCTTGGATCCCTGCCCTCACTACATCCTCAACAGAGCCAGCACCTCCATCGCCCCCGAACTCTGCCGCACCATCAACTGCTCAATGGAGTCCTCCAGCTTCCCAGAAGACTGGAAACCCGCAGAGATCAACCCCCTGCTGAAGAAACCCTCTGCCCACCCGACGGACCTCAAGAATTACAGACCCATCTCTCTGCTCCCTTTCCCGGCCAAAGTCATTGAGAAGGCCTTCAACATCAAACTCTGAGTTCATCGAAGCGAACCACATCCTGGACCTCTCCCACGGTCTTCAGAAGCAATCACAGCACCGAGTCCGCATTCCTCGCCGCCACAGACACCCTTCTGCACCCTCCTCGACCAATGTGAAACTGCAGACCTCCTCCTCCTTGATCTCTTGGCCGCCTTTGACACAGTCTCCCACCACACCCTCTGTGCAAGACTTCACAACCCTGGCATCTGCGACAAAGGCCTAGAATGGATCAGCTCCTTCCTCACCGGTTGAACACGGAGAGTCAGACTTCCATTGTTCTACTCAGAACCCACAGAGATAAGCTGCTGAGTGCCTCAGGGATCATCCTTGAGCCCCACCCTCTTAAACATCTACATGGCCCCGCTTGCAAACGTCGTCAGAAACCACGGACTCAACATTGTCCCCTACACCGAAGATACCCAGCTGATTCTCTCCCTCGCCGATGAGCCCATGGCCCCAAGAGCAACTTTCACAGTGGAATGAAGGCAGTCGCCACCTGAATGAAGAACAGCTGCCTAAAGTTCAATTCGGACAAGACCGAAGTCCTCATCCTGTGCTCCACCCCCTCCACCTGGGACTCCTCCTGGTGGCCCGCAGCTCTCGGAACCGCCCCCATTCCCATGGACCACGCACAAAACCTCTGCATCATCCTGGACTCCTCACTCCCAATGAACCGCCAAATCAATGCTGTCTCCTCCTCTGTCTTCCACACGCTCCGCCTGCTTCAGTTGAGAAAAACGGTCACCCATGCTGTCGTCAGCAGCAGACTCTACTACGGCAATGCACTCTACGCCGGCACCACCCAGAAACTCGTAAAGAAACTACAGAACATCCAGAACGCCTTCACCATACTCATCCTGAACATCCCCTGCCGCAGCCACATCACCGGTCACCTGAGAGACCTCCATTGTATACCGATCAACAAAAGAGTCCCCTTCTTGCTCTTTACGCAAGCCTACAACGCACTCCCCAACACAGGACCTGAATACTTCAACCACCGCCTCTCTTCCTACACACCCATCAGACACATTCGCTCCGCCCAGCTGGCCCTGACAACCAACCCATGGATCTGAAGACCTCGGCCGGAGGAAGTGGAAGTGGCAGCTGCGAAGACCTGCCACTACATCTCAGGCAATCACCGTCTCTGCCTCAATTCAACAAGGACCTCAAGACCTGCCTCTTCAACTGAACCGCAGAACCCCCCACCAACCCCCACAGCACCTTGAGATTCTTATGGTTGAGTAGTCGTGCTTTGCAAGAAACCAGATTGATTGATTGAAACCGCACCTTTCCTTTGCATAACACCAAGGAGTCATCCACAGTTTTGTTTTTCCCGGTCTATTAATTTCTTTGAAACTGGGTGGGGAATTGGTCCAGCACAGAATAGCACAGAATAGCCGATCATAGTCTGGATGGTCTGTGTGGAAAGCCTGGGTGTTATAAATGAAATGCAGCATGCACTGCAGAAGCAAAAAAAAAACTCTCTCTACTTATGGCAGCAGAGAATAATGGAGTGCGCCACATTGGATAATGACACCAGTAAGAGGGCACTGTTGGCTAACTAGTTATTTCCATTAGGGGAGATAGACCCCTAAACATCCGCAGTTATTCAACATTGATTCTAGTCCACTGGTGCACTCTTGATTGGGGGTAGAATCCTGTCCTGGTGCTGTCAAATATTGCTCGGCATAAAGGTTTGTTGTAAGAGATTAAAAACTAATGCTGCCTTCAGCCTCAACTCCAAAGCTCTCAAAGTGTGCCCCATCATGAGGAGCTGAGGCTCAGAGTTCACTGTATCCACAATACATGGATCATGAGTGGCCTAAAACAGTATGAAACGCATCATCCGGAAAAAGCAAACACTTTTAGGCAACATGGGAAGACATAAAACATTGCATTTGGTGCTCCATGATGTTGACTGGCAAGCAACCTGACCGCTCATGGCAACTCAGCCAATAGAAGCGCACGCGGGAGAGGCGGCAGGGGGAGATCACATGTGGCATAAAACAGTACTGAAACATGCCATTCCAGAAATGCTGACACTTTTCTGGAATGTACAATGGCCTAAAGCATGTTGAGCACTATCGTGAACACCCACCGACAGCCTGACCACTGCATGCAACTAGGTTGACAGTTTCCACTATGCAGGGTTCACTTGGCATAAAACCGTACTGAAGCACAGCATTTGTACATATAAAAAACATGCCTGCTACAACATTTTGCTGGCACGGGAAAAAACACCTACCTAATTTCCTGTGCATTTTTCAAATTTCTGAACGAAAGATGGGGTTGCCAGTATTTGATTTTATTATTGGCAAGGTCATGCACCATATGACCCCCCCCCCCTCCCACCTATGTGATCAGAGTCTCAAATCCCTGGTGTCTAATGTAAGTGCCAAGCGATCCCATCCCACTGTGGTCGTTTGACTCTGCAGGTTAAGGGAGGTATCACTGGGAAGCAGAGTTTCTCAATTTTTCAGTGATTCCTCCCTTTTTGCACATTTCCTAGCGAGCAAAGAGTAATCTGCCGTTGGCAGCTGTCTTCTCCTGGGCACCTTAGCCTCCTCTACATTCCTTCAGTGCGTCTCCTCCAGGGAACCTATATCAAAGAGGAGAGAAAACATGGCTACTAGATTACTGCACATGCAGTGGGACCCACTGGCAGAGAATCCCCTTCTGCGCCCTCCCTACACCCCATTAGGCTCATTACAGAGGAGTACAAGACATCTGAAAATACACTCAAAGGTCAATAAATGACCACACCAATTTATAAAGATAGTAGGTACCTTTATATAGGTTCAGGCATCAGAAGAAAATCAGTCAGGTAATTGTTTTTAAATATGAACTATTTTCAGTTCAAAAAGTCGACAGTGCATTTTCTGGAGGCTGCGGTGTTATCCTATGGGAGGAAAAGTCAATGCAGCATTAAGGTATAGTACAGCGACTTAAAGAACCTTTCTCCAGGAGTTAAGGTGAATGGTGCTGCCAGGGACTCCCCTAAACCCTGAATTTAGGGGCATTAGGGGAGTGAAGGGTAGTAGCCAATTGGCTACTGACCCCTGGGGGTCACTACGCCCCCTATATTACCACTTCCTGTGAGAAGTGGGCATAGCCCTGTTCCAGAATTCCTACATATGCCATCACAAAGATGGCTACTTTTGAAAAGTTGTGTCCACCTTAGTTTAGCCCACCTTAGGGGTGGTACTAGCCTGACTATCTAATTTTCCAGCGTGTCCAGAAGCCAAAGTGGCTCTGGACAAGGGGGGTCGGCTTCCTCTCCTGTGAGGGGAGCCAGATTTGCATTTCAAAGTGGGCAGCTCTTTGAAGCTTGCCGGCCTATGAAGGCGAATCAGTAGGTCATAATGTGGGAGGAGGTGTGACACCCCCTTCCCGGACAGGCTTTTGTTCTGGGTCTCCTGAGATCCGAGGGCTCTCACCGTAGGAGGTCAGAGCAGTGTCTCGGGTGGCAAGCTGGCAGAAACCAGTCAGGGAGCACACCAGAGGGTGGTAGGTTTTCAGGGGGCACCTCTAAGGTGGCCTCTGCGTGCATGTATTGGTAAATCCAACACTGGAATCAATGTGGGTTTATCAATATGAGGTGTTTGATGGCAAACGTTCCTATCTTCAGTGAAAGTCATGTACCTGGGGAACTCATTTTCACCAGTGTCCAGCACATGTTTTAAAATGTCTTCCCTTGTCACTTGTACAGGCAATAATAGGACTGACCAGCACAGGGGGCATATCTGCCCATGCTGGTATGCCCTCGCATGTAATATTCAGCACCCTGCCTTAGGACGGTCTGGCCTTCTGTAGGGGTGCCTTACAAATATTGCATGCAGTGTTAGGGACAGGGCACACACGGATGTGTGACATGTCGTGTTTTCACTTTTGTCTGCACCAAGACAAGCAGCCTGCAATGGAAGTCTTGCATGTGCTTGGTGAGGGGTCCCTTAGGGTTGCGCAATTTGTGCTTCAGCTCTTATGGAATCCTCTTCAGTACCTCCGGCCCTAGGTATCAGGAGTACCATTTTCTAGGGACTTACAGAGGGTTCTAAAGGTTTTGCCAATTGGAGGAAACAATTGTACAATTTTGTAAAAGATCTTGCACTGGCAACCAGGTTAGCAGGGACCCAGTGCACTTCCAGTTAAAATGACATCATTTAACAGGCACAAAGTGGGGGTGACCATGTCAAGAGGGCTACTTTCCTACATACCCCCTTCCACCTCCCCCAAACGAAAGAGGATGAAACTAACCTTTCCAAAGAGAGTCCTTATCTTCTAAGTGGATTAACCTAGCACGGCCATCTGCATTGGCATGGTCGGTCCCAGGTCTGTGTTCCACTGTAAAGTCCAAACCCTTTTGGGAGATGGACCCCCTTAACAGTTTGAGGTTTTCACCTTTCATTTGCATCAGCCATCTGAGAGTTCTATGGTCAGTTTGAACAAGGAAGTAAGAGCCAAACAAGTATGGCCTTAGCTTCTTCAGGGACCAAACCACAGCAAACTTCCCTCGCAATGGCACTTCAACATTACTCTCTGGAGAGAACCTCCTGCTAATGAAAGCAACAGGTTGGTCATGGCCATCATCATTGGTTTTTGGGTTAGGACCGCTGCTATCCCATGTTCAGAGGCATCTGTCTGCACTATGACATGCTTTGTATAATCTGGAGCTTTCAGAATGGGTGCTGAGCACATTGCTTCCTTTAGGGTGTCAAAAGCCTTTTGACAGCTCACTCTCCAGTTCACTTTCTTTGGCATCATCTTGATGGTCAGTTCTGTAAAGAGTGCCACAATAGTACCATACCTCCTCAAAAACTTTTTGTAATACCAGGTCAAACCAAGCAATTCCCTGACTTGAGTCTGGGTGGTAGGAGCTACCCAGTCTACAATTGTCTGGATTTTGGATTTTAAGGGTTGAACGTGGTCTCCACCTACAAGGTGGCCCAAATATACAACAGAGCCCTGCCCTATCTGCTGCTTGCCTTGATAGTGAGGCCTGCACTCTGCAGAGCTTCAAGGACCTATCCAAGGTGGATCAGGTGAACCTGCCAGGTGGAACTATAGACATATCATCAAGATAAGCTGCACTAAAAGATTCCAACTCAGCAAGGACTTTGTTCACCAACATTTGGAATGTGGCTGGGGCATTCTTTAGCCTAAAGGACGTAATAGTAAACTGAAAATGCCCATCTGGGGTCGAGAATGCAGTTTTGTCATTTGATGTTGAGGTGAGACCAATTTGCCAGTACCCAGATGTCAAATCAAAAGTGCTAATGAATTTGGATGTTCCTAGCCTGTCAATTCATTGAACTGCCCTTGGGATAGGGTGTGCATCTGTGTTTGTGACCGCATTGAGGCCCCTATAGTCCACACACAATCTCAATTCTCTTTTTCCACCCTAGCAGTGAGGTTTGGGGACTAAGACCATTGGGCTGGCCCAGGGACATTCAGAGGGCTCAATGACCCCTAACTCCAGCATCTTGCTGACTTCTGCTCTGATGCTTTCCCTCACTTGGTCAGAATGTCTATACAGTTTACTTTTGACATGGAGACTGTCACCAGTGTCCACATCATGGACACATCAGTTAGTCTGACCAGGGTAAGGGAAAAGAGCTCAGCATACTGCTCCAGAACATGCCTGCAGTCAGCTTGCTGTTGGGCAGAGAAGACGTCTGAAAAGATCACTCCATCTACTGACCCTCCTTTGGGACTGTTGGAGAGGAGGTTAGGAAGAGGCTTGCTACCTCCTTCCTGAGCCTCATCAGTGACCATCCGCATGGCCACATCAGCCTTGTCACGATAGGGTTTAAGGCGCTTGACATAGATGACCCACTTGGGGTTCCTGCAAGAGCCGAGGTTCACCAGATAGGTGACCTCCCCCTTTTCTTTCTAGGATAGGGTCCGCTCCATTTGTCCTGGAGGTCCCTAGGAGGCAGAGGCTCAAAAACCCACACCTTCTGTCCTGGTTGGACCTCCCCAAGTGGAGCCTTTTGGCCACACCAGAGCTGCTGGAGCTCTTGGCTGCCCTCAAGGTTTTTGGATGTTTTTTTCCATGTACTCTGCCATCCGGGAATAAAAGCCAAGCATGTAGTCCACAATGTCCTATGTGAGCTCTCTGAGGGGTCACTCCCAACCTTCCTTCACTAGACGCAATGGTCCTCTGACAGGATGACCAAACAGAAGTTCCAAGGGGGAAAACCCTATTCCCTTTTGTGGCACTTCCCTGTAGTCGAAAAGCAGGCTTGGTAGTAAGACATCCCAGCTCCATCTGAGTTTTACGGGGAGTCTACCAATCATACCTTTCATGATCTTGTTGAGTCTCTGAACAAGACCATTTGTTTGTGGCTGATATGGGGTAGTGAACTTGTAGGCCGCTCCACATTCTGTCCACGTGTGGTTTAGGTAATCAGACATGAAGTTTGTACCTCTGTCCGTGTCCACCTCTTTTGGAAATCCCACTGTGGTAAAGATACCTAAGGGGGCCCTAGCCACTGCAGGAGCAGTGGTAGTCCGTAGAGGATTTACTTCAGAATACCTGGTAGCATGATCCACAACTACCAGTATAAATCTGGTTCCTGATGGCTGTTTGAGCGTCAAGGGGACCGGCAATATCAATCCCTAACCTTTCAAAGGGAACCCAAACCACTGGAAGTGGAATTAAGGGTGTCTTTGGGTGGCCACCTGTCTTGCCACTGGCTTGACAGGTGGCATGGGAGTTGCAATCCTTCACCTTCTGGGACATACCTGGCCAGTAGAAGTGGGTGACTAACCTACTCAAGTTTTGGCCTGGCCAGGATTCCCAGCAAGGGGGGATGTCATGAGCCAATGTGAAGAGATACTCCCTATACTGCTGAGGCACTACCACTCTCCTAGTTGCACCAGGTTTGCGGTCTCTGGCCTCATTGTAAAGGAGTTGCTCTTCCCAATAGGTTCTGTGGGAGCCACTACATCTCCCTTTTCCTGATCAGGAGCTTGCTGTCTCAGGCTTTCAGGAGTGGGATAGGTCCTCTGTCCCCGGCAAGATCTTCCCTAGAGGGTCCCCCCTGGGCCCAAGAGCTCTGCCATGCAATGCCAAAACACCGAGGGCTCAGTTCCCTCTGAGGCTGACAGGTTTTCTGAGGAGAGGGGGACCTTAGCAGGTGTCTGTTCAGAACATCTTTTTCCAGTCTTCTTCCTTTTGCACTTAGAAGGTTGGGGCATCTTTCTAAGCTCCAACTCTTCTTTTCCACCCTGGGCTTTGCATTGTGCTCTTGTTTTTACACACACCCATTCAGGTATACCCAGCATAGCTGCATGGGTCTTTCAACTTGGCTTTTCAAGCAATAGGCTTTCTCTCACCAGCCATTACCTACACTTCCAACACATAGCGCCGAGACACCTACGGGTATTTGTGCGCTTTACAAGTTGTTAAAATAAATAAACAAACCTCAGCCAATGCTGAGGACTCCAGATCATTGCCTAGCAGATATTGTTATAGGGATTGCAGAGGATACCACCACCTTCTTTTGGCCAGTAACCCCTCCCCATTTCAAGGATACCATCGCCATGGGATGTACCTTAGCCTGATTATCAGCATTAAGGATTGTACATGTCTCACCAGTCCGGTATTGTTTGGTGATATCAGTTTCTCAGTCACCATAGTGATACTTGCACCTGTATCCCTCAGTGCTTCAGCTCTTATCCCATTAATATGTGGCTGTATTCTGTACTTCTCCAGATTACTGGGCCAGACAGCCAGGGCAGCTTCCACCCCATCTTCTGAAACTAGAGTTTCCTCAGTGATCTCTCTGACATGATCAGGGCTCACCTGTGATCCCATTGGAAGACTTACCACTGCATTTACTGTAGGTGCACTTGAGGCATTCTTTTTGTTGGGACAGCTAGTGTCTACTGTTTGGTGCCCATTGCTCTTACAATCAAAGCACCAAGAATTGTAAGGATCCCAGTTCTTACCCCGGTACCCACCCTTGGACTGTGTATTGTTTCAGGGCTCACCCTACTGAACAGGTTTTTTGGGAACCTTTAGAAGTTTTTGTCTTTTGCTTGATCACCATCTTTCCCCTGGGGCCTTTGCAACCCCTTTCTTTTGTTCACCCCCACCATTGGCAGTTTTGGTCACCTTTGTTTTGACCCAGTGGTCTGGTTTCTTCCCCAACTCTTGAGGAGAACGTGGACCTAGGTCTACCAAGTATTGATGTAACTTCTCAGGAACACAATTACTTAACAGATGCTCTTTCATGATTACATTTTAGAGCCCATCATAAGCATGCAGATTGCTACCTTTCAACCAGCCACCTACTGTCTTCACTGAAAAATTCTACCCAGGTCTGACTGGGTTTTTCGAGTCTCCCTGATCCTGTATTCTTCAGTGGTGAGTTCAAAGCCCTCAATCAGGGTGTCCTTCATGAGGTCAAAAGTCTCAGCATCTGCCTCATTCAGTGCCAGGAGCCTATCCCTACACTTTCCTCAGAACAGCTCCCAAAGAAGTGAGTACCAATACTTTTTGTTGAGCTGGCTCATTTTACAGACCCTTTCAAAGGCTGTAAATCATTTGGTGCGATCCTCGCCCTCTGAATATTTTGTGACAATCCATTTGGAGCTTTTTGTGTTGAAAGCTTCATCCTTCTCCCTGTTTATGATTAGGCAGCCACCAGAGATGGGTCATAGGCCCATCTCAGCTCTTTCCTTTTTTTATAGCCAGACTATTGGCCTCTAAGCCTATCTTCTTGGCTAGTTTCTGAAGATCTGCATCTTCAGTATCTACCTCTTCTAGGTCACTGCGAGGAGTGTTCCCAGTGGAGTTGCTTTCTGAAGGGGGCAGTGGTGGTGTTGGTGTCCACTTCATTCACCTCGGAGTTCTCATCTTCTTTCCCAGTGGGGGAACCTTTACTTGCCAGAGTCCTGTCATTTTCTACCAGCAAGTGCTACAGATGGGCTATAGTGGGTCTAGGCCCCATGGCAAGTTTCCATGCTTTGCAGAGGTCCTTAAGTTGGGGCAACTTAAGGCTCTGATAGGGTGCTAGGTTGAGATGCTGGGAAGGCCCTTCTTCAGACATGGTTTTTAAAGTAGTTGAGAACTTTTTAAGAACTTAAAAAAAAAAAAAAATGCTAAGTACTTTCTAAAGGCCTAACAGACCTTAACACTTTTTAAATTCTGAACCGTTTTACTGGGGGACATAACACAAGGGCCCTACAGCTAGTTTAAAACAATCTAGAAAAACTTGATCCCCAAAAATATTTTTAGTTAATGACAATTTTAATTCTTTCGTGGAATCGCTTATTAACCAAGTGGTATAGCAGATGTCAAGTCTTGTATCCCACCCCTGCACCACCAATGTAGGAAAGTGGCTCTTTATTATATGATACATCAAAATGAGATGTTTTGTAAAGAGCCCATGGTTTCCCTTATGAGTGGACAGGGGGCTTCCTATGGCAATCCCAAGGTGCCCTTCTAAGGGGTAGTGTGGTCGAGCAGCATTAGGCTCATCACATAGGAGTGCAAGACATCTGAAAATACACTCAAAGTTCAATAAATGAGACAGACGACTCAAGAAGGAAATCCACACCAATTTATAAAAATAGCAAGTATCTTTATATATGTTTAGGCATCAAAAGAAAATTGTTCAGGTAATCACATTTTTAAATATGAATTATTTTCAGTTCAAAAAGTCGACACTGCAATTTCTGGAGGCTGTAGTGTTATCCTATGGGAGGAAAAGTCAGTGCGGCATTCAGGTATAGTACAGATACTTACGGGACCCTTCTCCAGGAGTTGGGGTGAGTGGTGGGCAAGGTCCAAGGCAGCATCAGCAGAACACCAGTGGCTCTAGGGCGGCCGGGTGCTGGGGTGCCAAACAGCATCGGGTTCCCAATGTTACTCTACGGGGAACCCCTTCTCCACGGCCTAGGGGTGTCTGGTGCAGAGATGTCTTTAGATGTCGGTTTTCTTACCTAGAGCTGTTGCGGTAGAGGGGGGGCCTGCGCGCAGAGCCTGCAGGTGATGTCCGAAGGTCCACGAGGGGTGAAACCACGATGGACTCGGGCTCTGGAGGGCTTGGGGACCTCCATGACACTGATGGCCCACTTCAACTCGGGCTTGGAGAGACGGTGCAGTGGTGGCTTCAGGCGTCTGGTTTTGGCGGTTCCCGAGTCCTTTCTTTGGAGATTCTGCAGATGCAGAGAACAGTTCCGTTGTTCCTCCGGAGGTCTTGGTTCTTTATTGAAGGCAGGCAGTTCTCCCGGGTTTTGGAGGCACAACAGTTGCAGGATGAGACGTCTTTGGCGTAGTTTCAATGGGAAACAGCAGACAGGCTGACAGGGCTGGGGCCAAGTGGAGTTGATCTCTTCAGTCTTCTGTTTTTGCGGCTCTTCATTTTCCTTCTTTGTAGTTCGTCAGGATCTGCGTCTCTGGTGCCAGGGACTCCCCTAAATACTGAATTTTGGGGCACTAGGGGAGTGAAGGGTAGTAGCCAATGGGCTCCTGACACTTGGGGTCACTTTGCCCCTATATGCCTACTTCCTGTGGGAAGTTGGAATAAAGCTGTCCCAGAATTCCTAAGTATGCCATCACAAAGATGGCTACTTCTGAAAAGTCGTGTCCACCTCAGTTTAGCCCACCTTAGGGGTGGTACTAACCTGGAGTGGCATGCCTACCTGACTAGCTAATCTTCCCACCTGGCCAGGTGCCAAAGGGGCTCTGGACAAGGGGGTCGGCTTCCTCTCCTGTGAGGGGAGCCAGATTTGCATTTCAAAGGTGGCGTCTCTTGAAGCTTACCGCCTAGGAAGGCTAATCAGCAGGTCATCCTGTGGGAGGGGGTGTGACACCCCCTTCCCAGACAGGCTTTTGTTTGGGACTCCTGAGAGCAGGGGGGCTCTCACCCGGGAGGTCAGAACAGTGTCTCGGGTGGCAGGCTGGCAGAAACCAGTCGGGTAACACACTAGGGTGCACCTCTAAGGTGCCCTGTAGCTGCATGTATTGGTGAATCCAACACTGGAATCAGTGTGGGTTTATCAATACGAGATGTTTGAAACCAAACATCCCTATCTTCAGTGAAGCCATCATTTAGCTGGGGATCTCATTTTCACCAGTGTCCATCACATGTTTTAAAACTGCTTCCCTGGTCCCTTGTACTAGCAGAAATGGGACTGACCAGCACAGGTGCATATCTGCTCATCCAGGTATGTTGTCATGTAATGTTCAGCATCCTGCTTTAGGACTGTCAGGGCGCAATACACACCCCATTTGTGGGCCACTGCTTGCCATCAATAAGGTTATGACCTATCCAGAGAAATATTTAGTAGATAATTTACACATTAGCAGAACAAACTAGGTCTGTTATTCAAGACACTGGATTGGTTTGCTAAATACTCTTATCTCTTGAAAATGCTTTGTAAGTCTATTTTGGCACCTGCATTCCTTCCTATGGGTCAAGATGCTGCTTTGAAAAGCTCTGCAAGGGATTGTTTTTTGTAACTTTGTCAATTCTTGTCTCTTTAGGACTTTTAAAGACCTGGCGAGATGAATAACTCTCTGGAGAACACCGTTTCCTTCGAAGAATATGTTCGTATGAAAGCACGGACCATTCCACAGCACAGGATGAAGGAATTTCTTGACTCGTTGGCCACCAAGGGTTCGGAGGCCCTTCAGGAGTTCCAGCAGACAGCCACTACTACTATGGTGTACGAACAGAGTGGGAACTGCATCTACACGGACAGCACTGAAGTGGCTGGGTCATTGCTTGAGCTCGCTTGTCCTGTCACCTCAAGTGTCCAGCAGCAAGTCCATCAGCAAGTTCAGCAGGAACAGCAGATACAGGTTCAGCAGCAGATCCAGGTAAAATGGTGCTCCGGTAACTGACTTGCATGTTATCATGTAGTGATTGGTCTTTCTTCCGTTGGAGAGAAGCAGCGCTCACAATGCAGCCACTAAAAAGTTGTGCTGCTAATGCTGGGGTAACGTTTCATACTTTCGGCACCGTTTTTACCGGAATGGTTGCAATATGCTTTTCCAATGATTATCCCCTGACTTGGGGACCACACCCTTAATGCAGAACCGCCAGTGCTCTCTGCAGTTTCCTGCAGCTCCGTGATGAAATCGTCCCATGCTGCTGCAGTGGGGTGCTTCTTTAATCCCTGCACCTCCTCCCAGCAAAGCGCAGCCACCTCCACACCACCAGATCACCAACCCCTGCTCCTTTGCCATGCTTGGGAGCACAGGGGCCTTCTAGTGCATTAGTCATCCTCCTGGCAAGCATCGGAGCTAGATCTAGGAAACTGTTCGTAGCAACGCCTGCTTTTTTATGCTTGTAAAGGAAAAGCAGGCAGCTGGCTGCAGTGTCTAGGTCAGAATGGCTTGTGACACAGGCAAGGGCCTCGCAGATCTCCGTTGTCCACTCTCAGGCGCTCTGACCGCTCCAAAACCTATGTAGCATATCCTCCACAGGAACACAACAGTGCTGGCAGTTCGACACAGCAGGGTATATTTTATGTAATGTGGCTGGTGTTAAATAGTCTCTGTGCAGGATGTCGTGTTAAATATACAGGAACCAGGTGTTGCGAGAGACCTTGTGTGGATAACCCAGGGCTCTGCTCCACTCCTTCTCAGCCAGCGTACAATCGATATCCTGTTCCCAGGTGTGTCAGAGAATCGCCAGTGGGTCATGTACCTTCTAGGAAATGGTCTTCGTGAGCCAGGAAATCAGAGGGTGCCCATTTCCCGCCATCTACATGGTCTGCATCAGGGGGTGCGGGACTGGTTCTGTCAGCAATTCCCCACAAGCATTCTAGCTCCACCAAGAGGCGTCTTTGCACTAAAAACTGACTTGCTGGGAGATCAGTTTGCTCTGTCAGAAGGTCAAACTGGATAATCGCCTGCCTTGAAACACATCACCTAGGGTGCCCACCCCCACCGCCTCCCAAAGTTCTGCTCCCACTCTGCCTACTGCTGTCCGAAAGACGCTCATAGAGTCAAATTGTATCTCCAGGGTGTACCCGTAAATCCTGGGCGATTTTCACTGTGCTCTACGGTGACTCTCATGCGCCCCCCGAAGGAGGTCATTTGAGGACAGTAGTAGAATCAGAGTTTGCGCCTACATCTCCGCAACCATGTCCACTAGGTTGTGCCCTGGGAACCACTGGGCCGGCCACTGGAGCTGGGCTGCTAAATAATAGTGCTCAAACACCAGGGTCCCCAATCCACCGCATTCAGGCGACAACTGCAGCATGGAGAGGGCCAACTTGTGTCTCCCCTTGTTCAAGATCAAACCACCCAGCATTGCGTTCAAGAGACAAAAGGTGGCGCGGGAAAGGAGCCTGGGCAACATCACCCCTTTTGCGAGCGCCACCTGTTCCTGTGCTGTAAGGGGAAGGGAGCATCAGAAAGCAATCTGAGGCAGCAGGGAGGATATTGCTTTTGTGAGGTTTCCATCTATCATGTCTTGCGCCGAATAAAAGAAATTGATGCCCAGATACCTGAAGGACCATGGCTCCCATCGAAGAACATGAGCCCCAACCTCGGGCGACCTGCTCAGGACAGTCTGGTGCAAAGGGAATAAGCAGGTCTTAGCCCAGTTGATGCCCAGTCCTTTCAAGCTGTCTAAGATGTGTATTACATCGGCAATAGCCGCGCGGTTGTCCCTTATGTACACAAGGATGTCGTCTGCATTTAGAGAAGCAGAATGAAGCTGGCTACCAACCTGTATGCCCCAGACCTGTCCAGAATGTCGTAGCCTCTGCGCCACTGGCTCCACTGCCAGTGCGAAGAGCAGGGGCTAAAGAGGGCAGCCCGGACACGTGCCCCTGCTTATCAGGAATGGCTGAGAGATCTGTCACCCTATCTGGACTTTCCGTCTGCTCCGTGTAAAAGAGTTTAATCAAACGTAGTAACCGACCTTGAATAACCAACACCCGCAGCACCTCAAACAGGTAGTGCCAGCACAGGATGTCGGAACGCCTTTTCAACATCCAGGACCAGACACACCAAGTGGGGCCAGCGCAACGGGGCATCCTGCAAGAGTCTTCAATCTCTGGATATTGAGTGTTGTAGACCTGCCCAGTATGAAACCATTCTGGTCTTGGTGTATCAATGTAGGCATGTGCTCCAGCAGTTGCACTGCCAGCACCTTGCTAAGGATTTTATAATCACTGCCCATCATGGACAGCGGTCTGTTTGAGGCGCCCTCCACCAGTTTGCTCTCAGGCTACAGGAGCGACACCAGAAGCACTTTCCTCATGAATGGGGGCAGATGCCTTTCTGCCAGGGCAGTCAAATAAAGCTCCGACAACTTGGGGACACGGAGGATCTCATAGGTTTTGTAGAATTCGATAGGTAGGCCATCAAGGCCCAACGTTTTACAGGTAGGATAAGCACGTATGGCACCCCATATCTCCTGCTCAGTTATTGAGTCATCTAGGGCCTCCTGCAGGTATCCTCGGACAGAAATTCCTTACCTTGAGGCTTGACAGGCGCAGGCCGTAGAGGGCCCCATAGTGCCTGAAGAAAGCACTGTGGATTGTCTTCTGAATGGTGGCAACGGAAGCAGGGGAGAGATGGATATAAGTGATCGGGTCGCTGTCAGATGCACAGCTTAGCATCACCAATAGCCAGCCTGGCTTATCTCCCTCTGCATGCATCTTAATTTAGTACCCCTTATAGACAGCTGTGCATGGCGGTCCCGTGCATCCGACAGCACATCCTCGTCCGACAGCATTGCCCTCTCAAAGGCCACCCCCCCTCCGAATCGTCTCCCTGTATGACTTCCTGACTGAGGTTGCCCCGCGCCCCAATGTCTGCATGAATTCAATGACCGCGGATCACTGATTTTTGTGCCTCCTACTCCACCAGGCGCATAGTGGCTGTAGCACTATTTTCTGTGATATAATTAGCCAGTATCTCGTGGACCATTTCACAGAATACAGGATCCTCCAGCTCAGTGGGCTGCAAACGCCAGGAAGGCACCGGCGGGACAGGGTCCCCCCAAGCAGTGTGTAAGAATAGCGGGTTGTGATCTGACAGGGTCTTACCTAGGTATTCCACCCCTGTAACCTTAAGCTGTAGGATAGGGTGAAAATGGATGAGGTTGAGCCGGACATGCAGGTCATGGGGTGGGGAATGAAATTAATATTCTCTAGTGACTGGGCTCAGGGCCCTCCAGTATGGTTGTATGACACAACCACGCATGCCTTAACCACGCGGTCTTTACAACGACTGCGTCTTTGCCACGCATGCCTTTACCATGCATGCCTTCACAACGAATTTCATTGTAAAGGCATGATTGGTAAAGGTATATATGGGGTAAAGATCCCACCTCAGACTCCCTGCCCTAAAATTCGGCCATCCTGCGATGTAAACTACTCGTCCCAGCCCTATTAACTACCCCGACCCCTCCCACCCAACCCTGAGGCATAAAACCGGACCCCCTGCCTCAAGAAAAAACCTGCACCAGCACCCCCGCCATGAGCGACTAAAACCGGCTCTGCAGCCCTGAAATCTGATCCTCCCCTCCCTGAGCCATAAAACTTGGCCCCCTGCCCTGAAAACTGCCCCTCCCTGAGCCCTAAAACTCGGCCCTCCCTAAAAACTACCCAGACCCCAGCCCGAGTGCAAAAACCAGCCCCCACACCTAAAACCTACCCCGCCTACCCCTAGCCCAACTTACCAAGTCACGTCCCAGTCCTTCCTGCCGAATGTTTTCCAGTTCCTCTCCACGCCCATCTACTCAGACAGCTAGAATGCCGACTGCCTTAACCACGCATATGTGTGGTTAAGGTAAGCGTTCAGCTTGCGGGGAAACAGCATGCTTGCTTAGGGCCACGTTGTAAAGGCAGTTTCCACTCCAGAATCCTACAGTGACCAATGCGCAAGCCATCGTGTGAAGTGTTGCTGCGTAGGTTCTGAAGGAAGTGGCGGGGCGGGTGGTGGGACCGATTAAGATCTGGGTCCATTATGCAGTTAAAGTCGCCCCAATGGCCCATGGCAGGTTGGAATCCTTCGTTAACATTGACGATATGCCTCAGAAACTGTGACTGGGCCATATTAGGCACATATACACTATCTGGCAGCACCTCTTGTCCATCCAACCACCCCTTCGCTCCCCCACTCCACAGAAAACAGCACAATGAAGGAAAAGAAAGGGGGGAGCCCACTTGTGTAGTCTACTGTGTGCTGGAGTCATCAGTACGTGGGACTGCACCATTTCACAAGTCACAGTGGTTGCAGCTAGAGGATATCATCAGTTATTTAGGGTTGTGACCGCAGGGAACAAAATGGAAGATGCGCTGTGCTGAGTGATCACTGACTCGACCTCAATGAGGCATTTCCTGATTCCCCCAGAGGGACCAGCAGCATCCGGATCCCAGAAGTGAGCCGTTGCCGTAAGCATCGATATCTGCTTGTGTGGGAGCCCTAGAGACACTGGCATCGCACCGGGGAAGCTTTCCCTGGTGCCACAAGTGTCTTGGTAGTTGTTGGCCCGGGGAGGATCTCCGCAGGGTGGCATTGTTATCCTCCGGCGAGGCATGTTGCATCTGCTCTACCAAGTCCCATGCATCACTCGGCTCTGTAAAGAAGTAGGATTTTCCATTCGCTAGTACTTTTACTTTTGTTGGAAACATGAGTGAGTACTTAAGACCAGCCACTCTCAGCTTGTGCTTTACTTTAAGGAAGGTTGCCCTCTTGCACTGAACCATGAGAGTAAAGTCCGGGAACAACAGGATGTTAGCATTTTTGAAGGTGACACTGCCCAGGCATCTAGCAGCACTGTGTCCCTGTCCTTAAAGGTAAGCAGCTCTACAGATGTTTAGGGGCTCCCCTGGTCCTTCCAACGTCGCCACTACTGCCGCAGGGAGGTGGGGGCCTCCCCCGATCACTCTAACAACGGGCATCAGAGGAGCAAGGTGCATCCTACTGGGCCGGCCATCCCCAGCCACTGCTGCCGACTGGAGTCCCTAGCTGCCCCTCCACCCGCGCCACTCACCACGCGGGGTGGGTAATCCAGAATGATATTGCGCATGGTGCCAGCCGCAACTCACACCGCTCACCTTCAGGCCCCGCACCCCAGCCCAACAGCAGTGTGAACCTTCTGGGTGTGGCTCCGCCCAGGCGTGCCCATAGTCCCGGAGTGCACCTCTCCATGATTGCTGGTCCCAGGCAGTACAAAGCTCTTTGATGCCACCGGATTTTCGGGCCCCTCGCACTGGAGTCTCACTGGTCACATCCACCTTTGTGAGATGCTTAGCCAAGCCCCCTCCTGCTCTACGCCTTTAGAGAAAACGAAGGGTTCAACAGCCTCCTATACATCTACCCTGATGGCTGTCTCCTGGGCGGTATGATTTAGATGATGCATTCTGATGCCCTTTGATTAGCTTGCTTTCAAAGTTCTTTGCTGCTTCTACTATTTTCTGGCCTCAAGAATCAATTTGATTTGAACATGAGTGCCATCCTGAGATCTTGTGTGGCCACGCCACCAACAATTAATGAGATGCACTTCTAAAAATATATTTTATACCTAAAACATTCCAGTATTCCATAGGTTCTTATCCAGGTCAGCAACGGACTGACCGAGAAGGTTGTCCAGGATGATGAGCTGTTACAGAAAATGTTTTTGCATTTCCTTCTTCAGACTGACTACCCCCCCACCCTGCAGTGGTCGAGAACATAAAGCAGTTCATTGTTCTGCATTTTAGGAATCTTCTTTGAAGTCCTACATTTGTAGAATTCCGCACTTTGTTGGAACTCTTAACACACAAATATCAATAGATATATAAATGTCCATCTATTCACAAAGAGGAAACAAAAGTCCAACATTTGCATAGCACCCACAGAAGCCTGTAGCAGGAGCGATTTTCCAAATTTAGACTGCCCATTGTGCCAGAAACTTTTCCTCAGAACTATCATAGCATTAACTGCTACCTACAGGTCTAGGTAGTGAGGAAATGTGCAGTCTGCGAGACTTGCGTTGTAAGTTTTAAAATAAAAGAAAGTTTCCCTTTAAGACTCCATAGGCTTTTGCTACCAATGATGCTTTGTACTGATAGCTGTGTCAATGGGTATTTTCACGCCTAATCTCTCAGAATTCTCTCTTTTGGCTTTCACTTGACATCTTTTATATCTGACAATCGGAGCAGAGCATTTCTTCTTCCCATCAGAATGCCTTTTCTATTTTTTATTAACTTTCCTGTGGGAGAAAGAAAGCTGCTCTAGATCCACACAGAATGTTTAGTGTCTATCTTCTTTCTATTCCATAAATGATTGTGACTTAAACACACACACCAAAAATGGTGAAGATTGCCTTATGAATAAAGAAGGCATAAGCTACTGGAGGATTTAAGGGGAAGGAGAAGAAATGTACTGAGAAGCCCTTCAAGGATTGTTGCGTTTCCACTGGGATGTTGCCTACAACAGCAAAGGACCCCCACAAAGAGGAATCGGAGCGAAAAAGTCAGAAATTAGTGGAATACAAAACGGCAACATCAGCTACATGCCCCGTGACCATTGAATACCACTGTCTAACACATGATCACCATTGAGAACTGATTCATTGATGAAGCATCACGATCTCATCCCCTCCAGAAAATCTTCGATTTTGAAGCCCATAACTGCTTTACCATCGAAACATTCCATATGCATGACTGCCTCCCCTTTACTGTCAATCCTATCCATCCATTTAATGTTTCCACAAATTCCTCAACTGAGTTACCACTGTCACTCCACCTTGTGATGTTGCCCAGTTCGACATCAAGATTTTTGACATCTGTCCTGAGCTTCATACCCTTAAGAAAAGTATGACTGTTGCAGGAAGCTGGCTCTTTATATAGTGGACCAAAATGAGGTACACCGTGTAAAGAGTCCAGGCAAACCCCAACTGGTTTACATAGGCACAAATGATAACCCAAATGCTCTCTTTTGTGGTAATGTGGGCTAGCAGTTAGGCTTATCAGAGGGTAGTGCTAAGCATTTATTGTACACACTAAGGCAGTAGGTGAAGGTCCAAGGAAACACTAGCAGGTCACCTCTGGCGGCACTGGGGCGGCTTGGTGCAGAGATGTATTTCAGCGTTGGGTGCCCAGTTCACTTCCATGGGGAACGGTCCGATCAAAAAGCGGCTGCAAGCTTGGATAGGGCAGCCAGTCCGGGTGAACCCACAGGGGGGCTCAGTCCTTGAGATGCTCGGGTGCGTAGGGACACCATCAGTCCACTTCTCCTCTGGCAGTATAGCTCGGGTGCAGTGGTGTCTTTAGGCATCGGATTCATGCTACAGGAGACACTTGTAGTTGAGGGGGTCTGCACAAAAAGACTGCATGCAGTGACTGGGAGTTGAGTCTAGGCAAGCCCAAGGGTGGGATCAGCCTTTCAGGGTCTCAGGACCCCGTTGGCACTGTCTCCTCCCTCTGACTCGGGCTGTGGGGCGCGGGTGCAGAAGTGCTTTGAGGTTTTGGGTGGGGTCGGTCGGAGGCTCACTCTTTGTCTTGGTTTCTGCTGAAAACGGGGCAAACAGGACATGTGGGTCTCACTATCCCTGAAGTCCCTCGATGTACACGTTGCTCTTCCTTGGTGTTGGTGTCTGGTCTGGACACAAAAAGCCTTTGTTGTTGCAAGGGGTCCTGTACCCCAGGTATTGGTGTTATACGGCTCCGGTCGGTCCTGGCATCCCCACACTTGGAAGGAGGACGGATCTAACCTGTGACAGCATGATGACCTCTTCCTAGGCGGCTGCTGCGTTGGTAGTCCCGATAAGCGGCAGGACCGTGAACCGAACCATGCTTCTTTGCTGCCTGCAGTCGCTGCTCCAAAGGAGTTCTCTGGCGATTTGTGAAGCACTGGCAGCCCTTTTGGTTTTTTGGAGTCTGCACAGCGGCAGGACGACTCTTTTTCTCCAGGAGGGTCGGGTGCAGCAGGCAGGCTTGCAGGGTTGGTGCCAAGTCAGTCAATGCTTCTCTGTTCTCATGTCTGCATTCTTTCCACTCCTTTTTGTCTATCGAATCTGATGTCCTGGCATCAGGAGTGCCACCTAAATACTGTATTTAGGGGTGTCACAGGGAGTATCAGGTAGTAGCCAATGGGCTACCTACCTTTAGAGTGACTACACACACTATATGACCACTTCCTGTGGAAAGTGGGCATTACCCTGCCACAGAGGAACAAAACCAAGATGATGGAATTTTCCTGGTCGTGTGCACTTAAGGTAGCCCACAGCTCATTGTCCTGGTGCCAAATGGGCCCAGGGCTGAGGGTTGGCATTTCTCCTATCTGGGGAAGCCTTAGGTCCCATATCAAGGCAGTGGAGGCCTTTGAAGCCTCCTGCCTTGATATGCTGATTACCAGTCATGCTGCTTGAAGGAGGTGACAACACCTCCTGCCAGAGCAGGCATTGTTGCTGCCCTCAGAGAGTGCGGGCTTTTACTTTCAGGGGGTCAGAAACCGGTCTGTGGTGGCAGGCTGGTCTACACCAGTCAGCTAGAGCACTAGTAGTCAGTACATTTTTAGGGGGCACCTCTAAGGTGCCCTCTGGGTGCATGTATTAATGAATCCATCACTGGAATCAGTGTGAGTTTATCAATGCGAGGTGTTTGATACTGAACACCATAGGTTTCAGTGAAGCCATTATGGACCTAGGAAACTCGTTTTGACCAGTGCCCCCAGTACATACCTGAAGATGTTTTCCCTGTTCACTTTTACTGTCCGTAATGGAACTGGCCAGCACAGGGGCATATCTGCTCATGCAGATATGTCCTCACAAGTAATATAATGCACCCTGCCTTAGGGCTGTAAGGCCTTCTGTAGGGGTGTCTTACAAATATTACATGCAGTGTTAGGGACATGCCTCACAGGGTGTGTGCCATGTCATGTTTTCACTTTCTATGGAACAAATCTGTTTATTAGGTAATTTGGTAGGTGACTCGTTAGTTGCACACAGCCGTATGCCTACAACCACAGGGGCCTGCGGCTACATACAATGCTTTAAGGGTGTACATGAGTTACTTTGATAAGGCCTACATCCCGGAGGCTGGCATCAAGTAGAATCAAGGCTAGTATATCAAAACGGCCTGTATATTCAGAGAGCCATATCGGCCCAAAACGAGAGTCCACCTAGAGGGGGGAACAACAATAGAAAAACTTTTCCCACCCACCCCTAATAAAGAAGAACATAAAGTAAAAGGGGGAATCCATATCTAAATATCAAGAGCTGCATAAGGACCCTACGCCCCAGATCCACCCGTTCCCGCTCTCGTCTGCTTGTCTATCTGGGGTTCATCTCAGTCCGTTGTAGAAGGTATCAAATGGAGCACTTGCAGGAGTTTGGGGCAAGTGACCTCACGGAGATCCTTCGATAACATTGCAATAAAAGGAGCCCACAGTTCGGCATATTTCTCGCCTTTCTGATTTTGGATTAGCGAGAGCCGCTCCATTGCCAGGGTCATCCATAGCCTATGAAGCCATGCCGAGTGATCCGGAACTGTAGTAGTACCCCAGTGTATTAGAATCGCCTGTCGCGCTGCAAGGAGAGCCAATGCCATCTGTCTGCCGCGTAGCGACCGCAAAGGGAAGGTGATGGGGTTCGGTAACCCTAAGAGTGTGTAGGCCGGGAAGCGGGGTATCTCGGTGTCAAAAGCTTCATCAATATCATTTAGAACCTGCTCCCAGAATCGCTCCAGCCTCGGGCTATGCCACAAAAGATGCGCTAGGGAGCCTGCCATACAGCAGCCGCGCCAACATTCCTCAGTGTGGCTTTTGTTCCATTGATGGATCCTAGCAGGGGTGAGATACCAATACGACGCAACCTTAAACGCGGATTCAGTCCCTGCCGCGCTATATTCTGTGTGATGTGCTCTGTAAAGGATGTTGTCCCACTCCTTATCCGTGAGGGCCCTAACCAGCTCCGCCTCCCACCTGAGTTGTCCGCGGGTGCGAGTCCCTTTCTGGCTTTGAGTAAGGAGTACATATAGTTCCGCTAAGAGGTGCTTATCGTCCGTTTTCTTCGCTATCCATTGCTCAAAAGGGGTAAGTTTACGAGAAGCATGTGGGAGGCAGGCCCGAGAGGTGGCCCAGTGTCGTAGTTGTAAATAATAAAATTCATCCGAGCGGGGGAGGTCAAGATCGAGGCGCACGCGACTAAACGGTATGATGCCATTGAGGTCAAAAAGGTGGCCCAAGCGCTTGCAGCCCGCTTCTCTCCATCTCTGGGCAACAGCGGACTTGACACCCGGGGGGAAAGCCGGGTTGTCCACTAGAGGAGTCATCGGGGAGGGGAAGGTAGTGAGGCCTTTTGCGAGTGCAACCTTGTCCCAAACCTTCATGGTGGCTGCCGTGACCGGGGAAGAATAAAGGGCCCCATGAGCGCAGGCGGCGGGAAAGCCAGATTTCACGCCAAACATTCGCACCCGCCACCGCCTGGTCCATGAAGGTCCAGTGTTTCTCCGATAGCGGGCGGTTCCATTCAAGCACATACCGCAGGTGTGCAGCTTGCAAATATCTGTGGATGAGGGGTAGCCTCACTCCCCCTTCGTCCCTGGAGTGCGATAGTTGCGCCACCGAAAGGCGCGCCTTCTTATTACCCCAAGTGAAGTTATTCAAAGCCAGCTGCAGCGACCGCACGGCGTTAGGTGGCGGAGTTAACGGAAGGGTCTGGAATAGATACAGGATGCGTGGCAGAATCGTCATCTTGAACCGCCGCAATGTGCCCAAACCATGATAACGTGTGTTTAGCCCACCCATCTAGCGCTCTTCGCGTCTGCGCCACTAGAGCCGTATAGTTCACCTCCAACGTGCGTGGGAGCGTGGAGGTCAGGAGGATGCCTAGGTAGGGGACGGGCTCACGGGACCAGTGCAGGGGGAGAGACTGTTGGAGGGCCTCGGCTTGTGGTTGTGGTAGGGACAGGTTAAGGACCTGAGACTTGCTAAGATTCACCCTGAAGCCCGAGAGCCGGCCAAAGACCTCGAGTTCGTCTACCAGCGCGGGAAGGGAGGAAAGGGGCTGTGCGAGGGACAAGATAATATCATCAGCGTACAGGCTGACCTTGTGGAAGTCACCTCCGAACTTGAGGCCTTGAATGCCCGGATGGTCACGGATTTTCTGTGCGAGGGGTTCCATGTAAAGGGCAAATAAAATACCATCACCACCTGATGATGCATCTGCATATCAGGATTTAAAAGCACGTGCAGCAGCTTTCCACCAAGGTCCCCTTATATAAAGATTGAATAGAGGAGGATTTTTTTTTAGACTTTGTCTAATGCCCAAAGTGGGGCACAATATTTACCATTACTTAAAGGCATGACACGTCATGCAGATGACATTTTTAAAGACCCCGTCAAAGCGAGAATCATAACCCCACGCATTGACAACAAATACAAGGCAGCACCGTCAGATCCTACCTTTATTAAAGGTCAGTGAACCTCAGACTCTTTAGTAATCTCAAATGCATTGAAGAGGGCCGACTTCATCAGGAGATGCACCACACCCAGAGAAAGCATATAAGCTAATAGATGCTTCTGGAAGATGTCTTGCTGCACAAGCAGTCAAACATTGGCGTATAGCCAACAGTCAAGCTCTATTAGCAAGATATGACGAGCCCACTGGGATGAAATGGAGGGGCCCCTCCAACACCTTCCAGAGGAGCACAGAAATGGGGGACAGGAAATTGTTAATGAGGGAAAACTAATTACCAATAATTCTATTAAATACGCATTAGATGCAGCTGACACTGCTGCCAGAGGTATAAACACCAGTAGCCTCTTACGTAGGCATGTATGGCTACGGGTTTCAGGATTTAAGCCTGAGGTACGACAGGCTATCCTAAATCTACCTTTTGATTAGGAACATCTTTTCGGACCTCAAGTGGATACAGGCCCTGAGAAAATGAAATCAGACACAGAGGTCACAAAATCAGTAGGGGCCCTACAGACAAGCAAATACTGTGGTTCTTTTTGTAGACCCAATTACAAGCAAGGTGCAAGATCTGCCACCTCGGAAAGCACTGGGTCAGCATACAAAACCCAAGGGCAAACCTCTACTTCAAAAACCTTTTACAGATGTTCTTATAGTGGGAACAATTTTAAAGGAAGCGGCAGAGGGAGCAATACCCGTTCCCCAAATACCAATAACAAACAATGACTTGATTACCATTCCCCTAGACCACTTAAGACCTAATACTTCATTTTGATGTCAAAACATAGGTTTTGGGAGTGAAGTAGTCTTAGAGACAGAAAATAACTCCTCAGAGCAACCCTTCTGCCATTTTCCAAAATGGCGGCTATAAAAGAGGAAGAAGAGACCTATAGAAATGAAACTAATAATAATGGTTTTTAATCCATTTATGTATACACCAAACATGTAATTGACATGGATGAAAAAAAGAAATTGCGTTTTTTGAAAATCCTCTTGTTTTGACTGGCTAATTTAGCGTCACTACGAAATGGTACTGCATTTCAGCAAAGGTTTTTGTGTGCTATATTTTTATTGCAGTTGTATTCGTTTTTATTATTTAGTCTATTAAAATGTATGCATTGACATGTTGGTGAGCCTTTTACTATTTTTCAATAAGGTTCTTCTTGTGGCCATTCTTGGTCCCTGAGAAATTTTGCGTTTTTTCCTTTTCATTTCAATTTATTTTCAACTCTTTGGGGGAGGGACATTTTGTTCTTGCAACAGAACACTTTCTGTGTTACCGAATACTATAAAGGTCAAAAAGGTGCTTTGTTTCTATACAAATATCACAGTAACAGAAGCATGCTTGCTGGTTTGGGTTTCCGAAAGCGACTTTATATTTGTCCATGACGCCCTAAAATGCATGTACATCTTCCACAAAAAGACCTATTAAGTTAGCATAAAAATGTTGTATGTTGGGTCCAGACATGTTTTCTACAAGTATTATTGCATCAACACTGATGTGAACACTGATTCCTAATGTGGCCAAGACACTTTTTAAGAATTTCTCCACGTAGATGGTTCTTTTTCTTATAAATTAGCTTTGTATTCTCTTCAACCACTCATGTGAGTTTATGGAAGATGTGCCCTGGGGAACAAAGTTACTTCTCTCATATCACTTTCGTATTAGTATCTTTCTGAGATTTAAGTGATACTCTACCTAGCTTTGCTTAAGCTGTGTTTTGCCCCTATTTTCTTTTTTAAGTAAAAGAAAAAAACATGGAAGTTGACATCAGTCGGTACTGGATCTTTATAACCTAAATGATATGATAAAGATTTAGAAATTTGGTCTCCAAATCACATAACTTATTTTGCATCCTTGCATGACCAAGCCTGTGAATAATTGAGATATAGGAGTGCTGAAGCACTATTGTCATTTGTCATTAACCGTTTCTTTTTGTATATATGAAGCCATCTGAGGAAAGACATCTACTGTGTACACTCCAAAACTGAAACACACTAGCAGTAGTTTAAAAACATCAGTTTCCCCTTTTGTGTTGTTGTAATGCCTTTGAGGTCCTCAGCAGATCTTTTGTTCTCATTTGTGTTCTGCTCTTGAAAGTAAACAGGCAAAGGATGACTATATTTAACACAAAGCAGTGTGCGAAATGTTTTTATTGTTTAGTGGGAAGAGGCTGTCGCATGCAGACAAGTCTATTGGGCAAGAAAGCCATGTTTCCAGAAAGCACATGCAAGGTGTGTGGGAACCACTGGATGTGAACCTGACAAAGACTCATGAGAGAGTCCTGTTTTGCAGCTGTCAACAACTGATTGGAAAAACTGTGTCCTAATAACCTAATAGCCCTTAAATTTATGTATTTATTTTAGAAATCTCCTTGAAGGGTTTTTTTTTTACTGTAGAATTCTGAATTGGTCAGCAATGTTGTAACCCATTTCCCATTTTCTCAAGTTCATGAGCTTTAACTGATGGTGGTGGTTATGGCTATGGTACAGTGGCAGCAGTTAAAAGTACAGCCAGTAATTTGTTTTTTGGTTGATAAAATGATGCACTGCTTGGTTCCATGCCTGTCACTTTAAAATAATCCTTAATATTGGCACGAGTGTGATCTCTGGGAAATGACTAAAATGAAAAGAATGCACACGGCTGAGTTTGTTTTCCATTCTTGATTCTGTCACCTTTCAGATCCAAGAAGTGCTGGCCAGGCCCTGGAATCTTCACTACCCAAACCCCCAGCAGTGCCGACCCAGCCTCTCCCCAGAGGAGTCCCAGGACTCTGGCATATCAGAAGATCTGTTGGTTAGTTTCCCAGGTTTAGCGATCAGTGTTACGCTGTTGATATGCTGGTAAAACGTTTTCTGCTCTGCTCATGGTCTGGAAGTCCATTGAGTAGAGAATTTGGGTGAGCCAGTGCTGACTGTTCAGCTATTTTGGCTACCCTAAGTGTAATTTTACTCTGTCTGCTTTGTAAGGTTCTTTATGCCGTTTGTCAGGTTCACATCCTCTAGTTCTTTCTGAGCTGAGGTGTTTCAGACATACCTAACCCTGCTCTGTCCATCTACACACTTAATTCAAAAAGTTTAAGTTACGATTGCCTTCACACTTTTCTTTATCTGACAGTATTCTGTCCAAAGTGAGGGGGAAGGGGATGGCCTAATGGAGTGCTCTGCCTGGCTTTCATATTGACTTTTTTGTGGTATGAAGTGATAGTTAAATGTAATTGGACTGCCAGGACAATGCTACATAAATTCCGTTGGAGTACAATAAAATACTCTAAAGTAAAAGAGCATAAGCAAAATGTTTTAGAACATAATTAAGCTCTAGATCTGCTCTTAGTCCTCAACAAGGAAGCAGGCATAATGTGGTAGATTGTTACATGAAAATAAGTAGAGAAGTAAGATGCCATGTGTATCTTCAGTTTGACCTTCTGCTGTTTGCCAACTAGCAATTGACAACAGGAATATTACTCTAGGGACAGTAGCACACTCCCCAAAAATATTTGAGTGTGTCTGTCAAAGACGATTCATACATTTTTTTATATAGGGAATCACAAGCGCGATAATGGAAAAATAAGAATACCTCGAAGCATCGACTCAAAGGCCATTTCTCTCTTTCAATGGGTTTTATCCTCTTAAGTGAAGCGGCTATGGGTATCTCAGCCTGCAAATTAAAAACACGATTAGATGTTTACAATTGGGCATTCACTCCCTGTTTGGAAAAAAAACTCCAGTGCCCACTCATTACTACTCCCACTTTCCAGCTAGTTTTCTTATGTCACTGGTGATGAAGCTTCTCTCCAGTGCACTTAAGCTTGAATTAAACATTAAATGCAGCTCTTTAAAAGCAATACATAAATTATATACCACCGTCTCTTACACATCACTCTTATAATTTAGCAACAGCGCAAATAATTTGGTATATGCAGAACACTATTTACACATGAACCAAAGCATAATTGAAGTATGAAACTATTGAAAGATTAATTATGAATTTGTACTTTTCCTGACTTTTCTGTCTCCGGTATGTAATCTCTTCATACCTTGCAATTACTACTAATCCACGATCCATATCTTTTATTGAAATTGAACGATATTTCCACACGCTGAGGATCTAATTATATTTGTACACTTCAAACCATATTAGTGCCACATATGATTCTTTCTAAAGCTAGAGGCTTCACTTATGTGTAAATCGAAGAAGTGTCAGTCTTAATCCAAATAATCATGAACCTCACTCTGAAAACCATAAGCACTCTACTGAAGCCATGCCTCATATGCCCTCATGGCCCTGGAACCACCCCTTCTGAAAGTGTTTGTCGATACAGAGACACCATAACAGCTAAACCTTTCTTCAAACTGAGCCAGTCGCAAGCAAACTCTTCTAGGTCATCTGAAAATAATTGTTTTATTGAGTGGCCCTGGGGATGCTGCAGTGGATTCCAGCAAAGTTTGAATAGAGTTTTAACCTCTTTTGTTGTGCTTAGGCGCTGACCCCTGGCGATTCTAAAGGGGACTTGGAGTGCTTACTGAGGCCTCCCGACATGGCTTGCAGGCCAGTACTCTCCCTGTCCCTCACTCTCATTTTTAGTATTTTGAGAAATCTGGTGGGACTTTCTTAAAACAATATTGTAAGTAGCAGCTCTCTGGACCCTTTCCTTCATCGGATGATTGTTTGTCAAAAAGCTGGGGGCTGGGAGATCAGCAAAGGAAAAGGTGCTAAGGAAAAAGATTTTTAAAAAATGAAACCTTTCCCGCGCAAATAAAAGGTTTTTAAGATGTAATATAACGCCAAAACCTCTTGGGCAAAACAAGTCTGCCACAAAAAACCTTCGCTAATGAACTGGGCAAAATACAACATTCTGTGATTCTTGCCTTGTAGCTTGGAACAATCGACCCTAGACTGACATTTTACATCATTATGGGCTTCTGTAAAATGGAATTTGCCCTAAAGTAACGATCCTTTTCCCCTATATGATGCCTCTGCTTACTGCTCCCTTTATTAATTTTTTATGGGTGAATTAAAGGAGGGTGAAACGGCCCATTTGCCTTTTAAAGGTGGTTTTGATCACAACATATTAAAAACTATTCTGGATTGGTGTATTCAAAAACAGCCTCGAACACTTTTTCGTTATGAATAAGAATGTTCAGCATATGTTTTGCGAAGGTGACAGCGTTAAACTCACTTCCTTAAAAAAATGTTTTATAAAAACCTAAACAAGGCAACATTGAAGTTGCATTTACTATTGAATTTATAGTATGTTAAGTAAGAGCAAATAATTTTTAGCTGCTGGACAAACAGCACATGCATTAAGTTTAAAAACCTAAACAGTAGAACACTGCAAAATGGAGAGGCAAACACATCTACAAGATCAGTAATGACCACATTCCCTATGAAGAAGTTAGCACATGGAAACATGGTGAACAAGAGAGTTGCTAACCGCCGAAAGCTGTTTAGTAATAACTTAGTAACACACCGATATAGCCCAGGCACAGAAAGAAGAACGATATCCATAAAAGCCATGACAGTGGAATATTAGGTCCAGACAAACCGAAATTCAATCCTCCACTCTGAGATGAACCCAGATGGCTTCAACCTCCACCTAAGAAACAGTGTAAAATCACCTTGATTTATCCTGGACACAAACCTCACATTCAAAGAACAAATTACCAGGATAAGCAAGACTGATTGTACTAGCTCTCCCTCCTGAAGGCACTTTCTCCAGAAACTGATTTCAGAGCAGATATGAAAGCCATCATCCAGTTCCACAAATGCCTTGCTCAGCGACCAACAAGACTCTGCTTGGGCACCCCTGAAGGCATCCTACAAGTCTCTTTAAACACTTATTGGAGTTCTACCACATCACCCCAGCTCTAGGAGCTACACTGGCATCCCCTCTAGTATCCACTTCAAAACCAGCTTGCATCATCTTCAAGGCGTCCACAACAATGCTCTAACATTCTTACCATCAGACAAGAGCCGACAAGGTACAAGAAGTAAAAAAAAAAAAAAACTTAACATGGGCCTTCTACATCTAGGCAGCCAGGATCTAGAACAGCCTACCCAAATGACATAAGCACTTGAAACCACCTTCAATTGAGTAAGAACCTGGAGACGGATCTCTCGGAAGAGCATTATTCACACTCCCCTCTCCACAGTAGTACTTACCTTTTTAACTTCCTTCTTTTAATCATTGGAATCATGTTGCGCACAACGTTGTTCAGTGTTCCATTGCTTCCCAGCTACATTTGCGGTATGCAAAACCACAACATGCATAGTTTCCTTCAAAATCATGGCGTTACCTATCTGACAGTGGGACTCCTTCTTCTAAACTGGTACTCACCAGTGATGACAACTGTCTGGACGAGTTGAGGTTCATGCTGAATTAATTGGCTTTACTTTTACATCACACATTTAGGTTTGCATCCAAATGTGGTTGTGTGTGCTGAGCACAGTGAAAGTAATTCCATCCTGTTGTCTTGAACTTATTTCAGCTGCAGAATTGAATGCAGCTGCAACTCCTTGACTGTCAGGATGTCTGTGCACTCCTGTGTCAGACACACCAATTTTTGCACAAAGCCTATGCAAACATCAGGCTACTTCCCTTGGCATTAGTAACTTGTGCCCGTGACACACATTTTTGCCTTAAGGGTGTACTGGATACATTTTTATGTTCATATATGTCCTTGAGGAAGATACAGGGTTAATGAGGAGAGTGAGTTTTGGCAGGCCAACCAAATCTGCATTACCTGTATCTAGGCAGGATATATAAAATAATGTAGTATCATCCTGCAATCTGCTACTCGGATGGGATTCGAAATTTTGCTCCTCAAGAATAGTTATTAGGAGATGCAGCCAGTGCTTGAACATTGTTTGGGTCTTTCATGTGGCAAGAATGAACCTCTCAAAGACCTGCAACTCAGGACTGGGACAACATCTTTTGCCAGCAAGCTTCTCGAGCCAAGAATAGATTCGTAAATTGTATTGTATTGTACTTGCATTTGTATAGCGCTTACTACCCCTGACGAGGCGTCTAAGCGCTTTTTCGGCGAGTAGCACAGTACTCCGGGACCCATAGAGGATTAGTGTTGAAATAGTATAGTGAAACATGCAAGTCAATTTTAAGTGGTGGATAGGTTAGTCAATTATTTGGATTCAGAAGGATAGCAGAAGGATAGAAGAGGAAAAAAGGTTTGTATTTATATAGCGCTTGTTACCCCTGATGGGGTGTTGAAGCACGCTACTCTGGAAACCCATAAAGGATTAGTGGTGAATTGGTATGGTGAAATATGAAAGTAATTTGAGTGGTGGATATTAGTCAGTTATTTGGAGTGAGAAGGATAGCGGAGGGATAGAAGCGGAAGAAAGGTTTGCATTCATATAGCACCTGTTCCCCTGATGGGTGTTGAAGGGCTTTTCTGGCGAGTAGCACGCTACTCCGGAACCCATAAAGGATTAGTGTTGAAAATTTGTATAGTGAAATAAGTAATTTGAGTGGTGGATATGTTGGATAGAGAAGGGTAGGTGGCGGGATGGAAGAGGGAAAGAGGTTTGTATTTATATAGCGCTTGCTAGCCCTGATGGGGTTTTGAAGCGCTTTTTTGGCGAGTAGCACGCTACTCTGGAACCCATAAGGATTAGTGTTGAATTAGTATGGTGAAACATGAAATTAATTTGAGTGGTGGATAGGTTAGTCAGTTATTTGGATTGAGAAGGGTTGGGAAGGGGTAGAAAAGGGAAAAAGGTTTGCATTTATATAGCGCTGGTAACCCTGATAGGGTGTTAAAACGCTTTATTGGCGAGTAGCACGCTACTCTGGAACCCATAAAGGATTAGTGGTGAATTAGTATAGTGGAATATGGAATTTGAGAAGTGAACATGTTAGTCTGTTATTTTGGTAGAAAAGGATAGTGGAGGAATAGTAGAGTGAAGGACTTTTTCTTTTTTTAGGTCATAGCAGTAGGAGGAGGCTTTTGGATGAGTAAAAAGGGTTTTTGGAGGGGAAGAGTCAGAGGGAAGAGTTTAGAAAGGTTTGTTTTGGGGGATCGGTATAGTAAAAGAGGTGTCAGATGATGAAAGGAGGGGTAGAGTAGGAGAGAGTCTAGAAAGGGTTATTTTGAGGATCATAGTAGTGGTATGGGGTTTGGGATAAATGAGAGAGTGGATGTAGAGGATATATTGATAGATGTATAGGGTGAGAGATAGGGTAGTGCATTGGAAAGAGTAGTAGAAAGAAGTTTGAGATGAGTCAGAAAGTTGGGCTAGAAGATATATTGAGAGAAGTATAGGCTGAGAAATAGGGTAGTGCATTGGAAATGCCAAATTAGAAGAAAGTGATAAATATATAGATCCATAAGTACATTGAAAGTATATAGATGCATAAATGAGGTACGTATATGTAGATTAAAGATATTGATAGAGGTACAGGATGAGAAATAGGGTAGTGCATTGGATAAGCTTTTTCAGGAGCAAACTAACAGACACACATCCAAGTACATGGAGGTACATGGATTCACAATGGAAGCAAGTACATGTAGACCAAAGATGATTTAAAAAAAAAAATTTTTTAGCATAATTATTCTACATGTTTATACAAAGCAATACACAAAGATAGGTACATATCTATAGTGAAAATAAAGACTTATATACAGAGGGATATGCTGTAAATTTCTGTTTGCGTATGGTGCTTATGTGGGGAAGAGCCAATTCTTGAGTAGTTTTCTGAGGATAAGGTGGTTGTCGGTGGATCTTATGTTGGGAGGTAAAGAGTTTCATAGTTTGGCTGCTTGAACAGAGAAGGATGTGCCACCCATGGTTTTTTTCTTGTATCTTGGGATTTTGAGGCGAGATGCCCCTTTAGAGCGGAGGTTCCTTTGTTGAATGTGTTTGGTGATTTTATTCCTGATGAAGAGCGGTTCCATTCCATGTATTGCTTTGTGGGTTATACAAAGTAGCTTGAACGTGGATCTTCTGGCAACCGGTAACCAATGCAGGGCTTTCAAGGCAGGTGAGATGTGGTCTCGCGGTTTGATATGCAAGAGTAGTCTGGCAGCCGAGTTCTGAATCCGTTGTAGTCTTTTCATGGTCGTTAAAGGTGATCCGTGGTAGAGGCAATTGGAGTAATCGAGTTTGGACAGAACAAGGGAGATGGTAGCTTGGACTTTGTGTGGAAATCCCAAATGAGGGAAAATTTGTCGCAGCGTTTTTATAGTGACAAAGCTTGATCTTGCTAGTTTGTCCACTTGGGTATTCATCGACAGCTTGGAGTCCATGGTCATTCCGAGGTTTCTTACTTCCTTCGATACTTTAGGTGGTGATCCCAGTTCATCAGGCCAGGCGGCAAGCGGGTCATAATGTTTCCAATCGCCACACGTGAGTATTTCCGTTTTGGAAGCATTCAATTTGAGATGGCTCCAAGTCATCCACTGATCCACGGCTCTCAGACAACCGAAAATTGGGGATTTTCCAATGTCTTTGGGGCATTCCAGTTGAAGGAGTATTTGCGTGTCATCTGCATAGTTGTAGCACGTGAGGTGAAATTGATTGCTCAGTTCCGGTAATGACTTCATGTAGATGTTTGAAAAGCATGGGCAAGATAATAGAGCCTTGAGGGACCCCTGCTTTTGTGGAGTATGGTTTGGACGAGAAAGGTGGGGTATGGATGACATTAGATCTGTTTCGAAGGTAGGACGCGATCCAGTCTAGAGCAGTTCCCTCTATGCCGGCTTCATAGAGTCTTTGTTTCAGAGTGTCATGGTCAACCGTGTCAAAGGCAGCCGAGAGGTCCAAGAGGAGTAGCGCAGCAACCCCGTTGCGGTCTACTGTATTCTTCAGGTCATCCCAGATGGCAAGGAGGGCAGATTCAGTGCCTCTTCCCGGACGGAATCCTGTTTGGAAGTCTGAAAGTATGTCATTCTCTTCAATGAATTGTGACATCTGGGCGAACGCTGCTCTTTCTATCAGTTTGCCCAGGAAAGGTCCATTTGTAATGGGTCTGTAGTTGTCAGGGTTCAGCGGGTCCAAGTTTGTTTTCTTCAGTAAAGGGCGTATGTGTGACTTTTTGAGTTCTTCTGGAAATATTCCGGTAGTTAAGGAATTGTTGATGATTCTTGTTAGTGGAGTGGCAGCAGAGGTTGTTAAAAGAATTGTCTTGAAAGTTTGTGGTGGACAGGGGTCAGAAGGGCTGCCGGCAGGCCTGCTTGCTTTGACCAGGTCCATAAATTCATTGTGTGAGATGTGTTGGAAGGAACGGAGAGGCTGTGTTAGAGTATTCTTGGATTGTTGTTTTGTACAAGGGTTAGTGCTGGTGCTTTGTTTCTGTTTTAAGTACGAGTCCAATGTGTCTGCTTTGTCCGTGTAATGATTTGCCAGTTTGTCTGTGAAATCTTGAGTAACCGGATGAGTTCCTTCTAGGCAATTTGGTTTGCGAAATTCATTGAGTATTTTATAGAATTCTTTATTTGCACATTTAGCATTTTGAATTCTGTCTGAATAGTACCTTTTCTTAGCTTTTTTGATAGCTGACTTGTATAATCTGTTAATTTTCTGTAGGTCAAGTTTGTCTTGTTTGGCGTTTGTTTTGAGCCAGGTACGTTGCAGCTTTCTAATTTGTTGTTTTATGTCTTTTATTTCTATGTTTCTCCAAGGCGCTTTTTTTCTTCTGTGGTTTTGAGTGGTATCAGGATGTCAAAAGCTTCCTGTAGCCACTCATATAGATTTTGAACATAATTTGTTTCTAGATTTGTACTGGATGTTAGTTGTGTTTCTAAGTGTTCCAAATTGAGTTTGTTCCACGGCAGATAGGTGGATGAATGTAAGGTAGTTTTAGGTGAGTCGCTTAGTGTTGTTTTATGTTGGAAAGCAAGCAAGTGGTGGTCTGACCATGTGACTGGAGTTATAGTTTGAAAGGTAACTAGTTCAGTATTAGCAAAAATGACATCTAGGATATGTCCAGCGATGTGTGTGGGTTTGTGGACAATCTGATGCAGGTTCAGTGCGTCTAGGCCAGTGATTATTGTTTTTGGATGGGTCATATTGGGTTTGTCAAACCAAATGTTGAGGACAATCAAGAACGCATAGGTTGGAGTGTATTGTTATCAGGTTTGAAACTGTGTCTAGAAGTGCGTCTGGGAATGTCGCCTTGCTAGGTGGAGGTCTGTAAAGGAGCAGGAAGTTAAAGGAGGAAGACGGTGTAGGATTGCATCTTGTTAGAAGAGCCTCACAATTCTTTATGGAGATGTCGACCACTTTAGTGATATGTAATGTTTGCCTGAACACAACAGCTAGACCACCTCCTTTTTTGCCTATACGATTTTGGGTGATCGTTTGATAGCCTAGAGGAACGGCTTCATGTAGGACTGGAGCCATATCGTCTCCCAACCATGATTCAGTTATGAATAGTATGTCTGGTTTTGTATCTGTGAGAACGTCGTAGATGTGATGTTTGTTTTTAGAGAGGGATCGAGCGTTTATTAGTAGACAGTTTAGAGAAGGGCCTTTGGTGATAGTGAGATTTTGTTTTGTAGAAGAGTGATCAGTATTGTGTGGGTTTGTAGCAGGTGTGTTTTTAGTGCTGGCATTAGCTGTATTAGGATAGCAATCGTGTAGCTGTTCTGTATCATGTTCCTCATCCAGCATGCTAAGAAGGCATTTTGATGGGTCTGTCTGTGTGTGTATGTGGTGGAGATGGTGTTTGAGAGTGAGTTGGTGTGCTGTGTTGTTTTCGTGGTGTAACATTGTTGTGCAGTAGACATGGGGAAGCGAAGTTGTGAGGTGTGGCATGTTGCATATATTGTTTGCGTGTGTTTAGGGCAGAAGGTGTATGAGTCAAGGTGGTGGTGCAGCATGTGGGTCATGTTGTAAGGTTCTAAATTGTCCAATGGATGAGAGGTGGTTAGAAGAGAGTTGCTGTGTTGCTGTATCTATGTTAGGTGTGGTGGAAGAGAGAAAGCTTGGCATTGGAGTTTTTTCCTTTGTGTGGTTTGAAAGGTGGGTGTATGTTTGTATTTTGTGATGGTAAGTATTATGAGGTGTTACGCTTTGAAGATCTTGTTGTGCTGGTGTGTGTGATATGTTTTGTTTTTGAGGAGTAGTGAAAAGGGGTGCTGGTGTATTTGTTTCATGCAATGGATTTGGTTGTATAGTATTGTTTGTGAGAGGAGGTTGTAAGGTAGAGGGGGTGGTGATGTGTTTGAGTAGAGTGTATGTTGTGTGTAGGAGGGAATGAAGTAGAGGTAAGTGTTTTTCTTAGACTGGTTTGTTGCAAGAGTTAAGTGTGGTGGTGTGCAGTGTATGTGTTGTGCGTTAGTGTTATTATGGAAGAGGAGGGTGTTGGTTGGACAAATGATGGAAGGCTGATTATATGTTTGTGATAAAAGGTGGTCTGTTAGGAGTAATTAGAGCAGGGAGCGTGTGTCTGGATGGGATGTAGTTATGTATGGTGTTGAATGGCGTTGTGTTAGTGATGAGTGGATTGGTTAGTGGTATAGGATAGAGTTGTGTACTGTTTATAGGTGATGGTGGGTATGATTGGTAGTTGGGGTAGAAGGGTGTATAGATGTGGTTTGGTTGGTTTTGTAGTGTATGCTGGTACATTGATTTGTGCATAAGGTTGTGCGTGGTGTACATTTGGTGTGAGTGTGTTACTATGTTTGTGGATGGGGATGGTATTACTGAATGGGAACATGGGCAGCATTTCTGGCCCTGGTCCCGACCAGTCTCGAACAGGCTCAAACAGGCAACTGCCCTTGTCCTCTCCACCCGGGCTGAGACGCCCTAAGCCTGGCCTTTTATAGCCCTTGTAATCAGGTGACCCCTTCAGCCAATGGGAACCCTAGCCCTAACACTATCCAATCACAACACTACCCCTAAAATCTAGAACCAATAGGAGACCAGGACCTTACAGCCAATCTTAGCCCTAGTCCAAGCACCCAATCATTTTCAAAAACCCTGATCTCTATGTCCAATAGAGGCCCTAGCCCTACCAGTAGTCCCAACCCAAGTCCAAGCAACCAATGGCACAGGAAGCCCTAGTCCCTACTTCCAATAAAAAGCCTAACCCTACTCTTAGTCCCACACCTAGTCCAGCAACCAATCACACCAGCAGCCCTAATTGCTACTTCCAATTAAAGGCCTAACCCTAGCTCCACCCTAGTCCCAACAACCAATAACACAGGAAGCCCTAGTCCCTACTTCCAATAGAAATCCTAACCCTAGCCCCAACCCTACATTGATTGAATCACAGACCTAGAAACCAATCAGAACCCTCAAATACCCAACCAATGAGGACACTAACCCTAATCCATTAGGAACACCCAGATACAACCACCAATCAGTGTACACATGTACCAAACAATAGCAGACTATATAAGGTCCCAGCTACCTCCGACAAGGTTTGCTGGCCAGGGAGTTGGAAGCTGCTCCTCTATTCAGAAATCTCCTAGGAGACAGACCGGCTCAATCCACACTTTGGACTTCTGCAGGGTAAGGGCCTAACAAACTTGTCCTCTAACAATACTGTTTGTATAAAACCTTACTCCCTCTCCTGGCCAAAAAGCGAAGTGCAGAGTCCCTATTAAACACAGTTTAAACAGCTCACAGCAGATTACTGCTGTCTCAGAGCACCCTCTGATGTAGAATATCCCTGTTGCTGGAGGGGGGGGGGGAGGGCTGGTTTCACTAACTTGTTAACACAAAATGGTGGCTGGGGGTGCACTGCTTAACATACAGGTCTTAGAACAGAGCAAAGGAGAAATTTGGAGGGAAAAACTGATAGTCACGAGGAATGAGAGGGAAAAACTACAGAGTTTGGACTGCAAATCCCACAATTCAACAGGTTAAATGGAAGCAGTCACGGGCAGGAAAAACCAAGTTTAAACACAAAAACATGGGATAAATTATGCAATCACGGGCAGGTTAAAACTACAATTTTAAACTGTAACAACCACAGGCAAAGACAGTTAAAGAAATTTAAAAAAAAAAAGAAAAGATGATGCAATCACAGGTAGGGAAAATCGTTTTTTAAAACTTTTTTAGGAAAGAGACAGCACTAGTCTGCCTCCTTACCACTTCCTGGACTCTGCTCGCTGCAATCTGGGGCACATGTAGGCTGAAGAAAGTAAACAGTTACAATTTTTATATAAGGAATGTTCCAGAAACTAGCTTTTCCGGATTATCTTGTAAATTCTGCCACTTCCTGAAGTGGCATATTAGGAGTGTTGCAATCTGGAATCTGATGTTTCCCAAGCACAAGAAAGGAAATGCAGGCCTGGGGAAAGGAAGGGAGTGATGATAACACCATCATTGAATGCTTTGGAAACCCGCAGTTGATTAAGCTTTACTGCAAGCCTAGATAAAACTGTTGCTTCAATAGTCAGGCTTTATAATTCATCCTTGCTGCATTGAAGGCTATCATGTCCTTACTACTACATTTTTCAAAGGACCCACAAGAAGAGGCATGATATGTTTGATTTACTAAAGTGTGATGCAAAAATGTGGACAGAATTCTAGTAAACGTTGTTTGCAAATTTGGTAAAGGGTGCTCCATTTTCAACAACCAAAGCATTTTTTTGAAGTGCAGAGGAATAGTTATCTCCATTTTACCTTGCTTGCACTTGATATGGGACTGTTAACCTATTAATGCAATGAGTTCTGCATACATAACGTCCTTTAAGACTCACCTGGAGGCTTAAATATTAAATGGCCGTGGGATGGGCATTGTGGTGAGAACTTTGAAAAGTAAAGTGCAACAATGAGGCCCTTATTAGTGAATCCTAAAGCTGTGTTATGTAATTCTGTACACAGTTATGTGCAACCCTTTGTTTTACACTATTGATTCTAGTGTTTTATGTTTTCCATATTACTGTATTCCTCGCACAGCCTATATTTGCTTGTGCAAAGTCTGTGCATGTGATACTTCAATGAGAAGTCCTGCTTTAAAACCTCATAATTACAGTTTCTTATAGTTTTTTTTATGAAACATTTTGTTCGTTTTCTTATTTGTACGGCATGAAATGCAGCGAGAATTGACATAAGTAGTTTGAGAAAATACAGTACAGTGAGACCCATCGAAATGCTTCTCCCACAGTGTCCCTACAACAAAAGACTGAATACCCATAGTGAGTGTTAATTTCAGCCCCCCCCCCCCCCCTTCCCCAGCGGCATACATCTGAATTTCTTCGTCTAGGACTTGGCACGGAATTTCACTTCTTTGAAGGTTATGCCCCTGTATTTACACCACACAGCCCATATTTTATAGTGATTTTGTGGGCAACCACTGGCCTTATAGAGCGGGGATTTCAAGCAACATGCAACTGTCTAGTCCTGTCCTTCAATTCTCCAATGGCAGGGGTTCCATGCTTTTCCAGGCCCCCGCTGTATCTCTTTTTTCCAGCCCTAGCCATAACAGCGCAGCCCTATATCTGTCCATGTCTATTACGGTCATGATATAGAGTAAGGCTAATCTTAGGTCTCTGGGTAGGGTCCAGCCTAATACATGCCCCACCCACATCAACACCCCCTCCCAGAATGGTTGCAGCCCTCCATACTTGCAAATTGTGTGAAGGTCTCATCTCTCTGTGATGCATCATAAACAGTGTGGTGAGGCGATGGCCCCCATTCTACGAAGCCTTTCACAGGTGTAGTACACCCTCTGGAGGTATTTCCATTGTATAAGTATATACTGTGAGGCTGTAGCAGATTCCAGGGGGGTGGGGGGGCGTACTGCTCTCTGCAGTCCTCTTTAGAGAGTTCTCCCACAGCTCCCATCCAGGCCTCCCATAACCGATAGAAGGATTCGGGCGAATTGATCACTAGAGAGCAACACATTAAGGAGATTTTGTGTCTGGTCAGTTTATATAATAGAAGTTTAGCCTCCAGGAGACTAATCCAGAATGTCTGTAAACTCCGCTACATAGAGTGTAAGTGTGTGCCGGAGCTGTAAATAACCTGAAGAAATGACAGCTCCAGCAGCCCCCCCCCCCCTACCCTTTGCCTCTGCGTGGATGCCCAGCAAAGCCATGCAAGGGTCGCGCTCCACTGGGTAGCCCATATTTTGACTTCTGATTTAAGCGGGATATGTGGTGGTAGGAGAAGCGATGTTGGGATGGGGGGGTGGAGAGACCACGCTTAGGTATGACCTTTATGTCATCAAGGCACACGTTTGGAAGTAACATGCCTGTCTACTATGCTTTCAAAAATATCTCGTATAGCAGGCTGAGAACTAAATTTCTATCAGCTTTAAAGAATTCTAGGGTTTCTGCTAGAACCCGGGGTTTTCCCTGGGAGAAGTTGAGACAGGGCCTCGCCCATTTCCTCCAGTGTGAGAACGCTCTCGAGCTAGTCTCTCTCACTGTCGGCCAAGGTACGTTTAGGGAGATCCTTTGCAAAGTCTCAAAGGGTCGTTGGATCGGTTTTTGGCGGCTTGTCATAGAGGTTTTTGTAGTAAGAGGCGAATTGTCAGGCAACAGAGCTTCCCCTGTCTGCCGGATATTGTTGTCATCAGTTGTGTGAATCGTATTGGTACATAAACTGTGTAGGATTTTGACTGCCTTGTTCCCCCCAGTGTTACACCCAACATTGCATGGCAAGCCACACCACACCGTCCATGCTTCATCAAGGAGTAGCTGTTTTCAGGTCTTTTGGTTGTGTAAGGAATTCCTGAGTGTTTCGGGTGCTTGAAACCAATCATATTCCGCCTCCAATTCAAGGATGCATGTCTCGAGGTCAGTAACTACGAGTCTTCACTTCTTTCAGGTGTCTGAAATGTAACTTATGATATCCCCTGATCGTGACTTTTAGTGCCTCCTGAAGGATTACAGGGGTTTCAACTGAGTTTTTGTTAGTCTTCAGATAGTTTTCTATGGCTGTCCGTATATGAGCTTTAGTTGTGGCGTCCTGGAGCCACCAAGCGTCAAGACTCCACACACGTCTGGACCATTGAGGGCTAATCTGGAGTTCTAGCTCTAGCGGACAATGATCTGACAGGCCTCTGACATGAGTGAGGGTGTCAACTAGCTTATGGGACTCCGAACTAGGTATAAGGAAGTAGTCCAGTCCGGAGAACACTTTGTGCGTTCCGGAGTAATAGGTGTATCCTTTCTTCTAAGGGTGGAGAGGTCTCCATTGATCCTCCAGACCCATTGCCGCTAGTAGTTGCTTAAAGTTGCCTACTTTCGATTTCCATCCACGCTACTCTTCCTGAATCTGAACTCATTTCAGAGCCCTAAATGCAATGTTCCTGATGCGTCTCCTATTCCTTCTGTTTTGCACCCATCCTCAATATGCCTGAAGTGATTTTATAACTTTTGCCAGTTTGTTGAGTAATAGCTGAAATGGATTGAATCAGCTAATTTGGAGTGATGTTGATTCTGCATTACACTAAAGCTTTTAAAACGGTACTCACTGATGGTTTTTGTTTTTCAGGTGCAAGTCCACCAGTCTCCCCAACACGTAACTGTTCAGCAACTTTCTCCTCAGTTGACTGGGCATCAGTCCTCTGAGCAGCCGATCCAAGTACAGATCCAAAACCAGGTGCAACAGCAGCAGCAGACATCCCAGAATCTACAGAACCAGTCCCTTCAGAGTCACAGCCCTTCTCACCAGCTGTCCAGCTCCCAGCTGCAGCCGGGCCAGATCCAGGTGCAACACGTGCAGGCACACCAGATCCAAGCGTCTGAAATTCAGGAGGATCACATTCAGCACCAGCACATCCATGCTCAGCTTGTATCTGGACAGGCTCTTTCTGGAGGCCAGCAGATCCAGATCCAAACTGTTGGGACACTTTCACCGCCTCCCTCGCAGCAGGAATCCCCACGAGAAGGAGAGCGGCGGGTCAGTAGTTCAGGTGTTCTTCAACCTGTTAAGAAACGTAAAGTGGACATGCCCATTACAGTATCGTATGCTATCTCAGGGCAGCCAGTTGCCACAGTGCTGGCCATCCCACAGGGACAGCAGCAGAGTTATGTGTCCTTACGGCCAGACTTGCTGACGGTGGACAGTGCACACCTTTATAGTGCCACCGGGACCATTACCAGCCCAACTGGAGAGACATGGACCATCCCTGTATATTCTGCACAGCCACGCGGTGATCTCCAGCAGCAAAACATAACTCATATTGCCATCCCTCAAGAAGCCTACAATGCCGTCCATATGAGCGGCTCGCCAACCACCTTGACGACAGTTAAGCTAGAGGATGACAAGGACAGGATGAAAAACTCACATGAGGAACTTGTGCAAACACTTGCAAACTCTATTTTTCCTGCACAGTTTATGAATGGGAATATACACATTCCTCTGGCAGTGCAGACTGTAGCGGGGACATACCAAAATGCAGGACATACTGTGCAGATATGGGACCCCCAGCAGCAGACAATGTTGCAAGAACAGGTGCAGCAACAAACGCATCAACAACAGCAGCAGCAGCTGCTGCAAGTTACATGTTCAGTAAGTGGCACAGATTGCAATTCTGATGTTTGGTTCCAGAATGCCATTCAAGTTGTTTAATACTTGCTCTACTCCAATCCTGTAGAGTAGCATGATGCCAGTTCCACGTAAAAACTGTGTTTTCTTTTCAGTAACTTAGATGGTGCAAAAATGCATGGAGTATATAGAACTTGAATGAATCCCATAAAATGTTTCTCAGAAGTGGGATGTGTAAAGTGTGCAAAACCTGATAGAACTGTTTCAGTGCTCAGAAGGGAACGGTAGCAGAGTTCTAGTGTGATTAGTGCCGTGTTCCACACTGTTTCTTTTTAGTGTCCTGTTACCATCCCGCCGTCTTTCGCCGCTCAAGGCTCTTCATGTTGTTCCTCCTCCTGCTCCGTGTACCATGATACGGATGCACACTCACTCACCTGCCTATTGGAAAGATGTATTGCTTTAGATTCATTTATCATTCATAACAAATGGTCTAAATGAATGGATGGAAATATTGTGTCACGGTTTTGTTGTTGATTGTCCAGACCCATACTATAGTAGGAAGATTTCTGAAGTGTACCAAATTCTGATGCTCTGGGTTTATTGATTTACTTTATTGTTCTTCATTTATCTCAATGCTTTCGCCAAGGCAGGAGAGGTGTGGGGAATGGAAAGAAAAGTAAAAATAGTGTGCATTGCATCCACAAGTGGAACTTGAGTTTGCAGAGGGGAACTTTTGAATCAACTATGGAGACGAAGTTAAGTAACTTTTCTCCAGTCTAATAGAAATCAAAAGGTTTCACTGCCCTCAGCAACTTGCACCCATAAAATTACTTAAGAAAAAACGAATGTGCCTTGTTTGGTTCACATGGCAAACATCTAGGTGTTTTAATTCATTCATAGATATTTATACCTTGTAATAACATAGTAAAACTAGAGATAGGCCTAAGAGTAGCAACGCTACAAATGATAAATGCTCCACGCAACCTCACATATAGAAAGATGTCCTATGAATCGCCAAAACCTCAGCTCGCTGTAGCAGCTATGATGACTGGTACTTTCTGGTTTCACACTCTTCAGATTAAAAAAAGATTCATGTCTTAAAATGGAAATCCTTTATTCTTAAAAATTAATCCCAAATTCTCGCAAACCCCACAGGAATGAATTATGTAGACATAGGGGTTTTGACCAATTCCATGTTTGTTTGTTTTGTTCCTCAAAAGTGGTCATGTGACCAACTTAGCCTCTGTTTATGTCCCAAATTGTCATAATTGCACCAAACTGAGACAGTAGTCTCTCAGTTGTTACACTCGGTTGTTAACACACATTATGCAAAAAACACGGTAAAAAATGGTCTTGAACTTACGTCCTCTAAATCAACATTACAAAGAGTACTTTATAGCACTCCTTTTGTAATAAGATTAGACAATCAACATGCAGGCCCATTATCCAAAATTACAAAGGATTAGTGTTCCCGAGCCATCTTGTCTGGACAAACGGTGTTAGTCAGAAAATGAAAAAATTGCCCTTCGCACTAATATGCAGTCCATTACTCGTAGCCTGGTGCAGCCTGTTCAAGTAGATTCTTTGATCATCCTCTAGAGTGACCCACCTCTTCCTAAAACACCACCCCTCCCGAACTCCCTTCAGGCGTATGCTGTCAACTTAGCTTGAATCAAGTATATTTGTGCATCTAAAGGTGTCCTAGATTTGGTTCATATTGCTCAGAAAGTTCCAAAGTGTGGCCGGGGTGTCAAAATTGGTGCTCAATTGCAAATGGGAAATGTTCTTCCTGTGTAATTCTGAAACAGCCAGAGCAAACGATCACCGTATTTTTATGGCAAGGTGGACTTTCTGACATTCTGCCTATTTCTGGTTAAGTGAAAATGTATCCAGTTGTTTTTGAGGTATAAACTAAAATGTGAGTGTGCAGTGCACATGTCAAAGTATGGATTTCTTCATATTGTTTATGATCTACACCAAATAAATTCCAAACAACAGAAAAAGACACATGAGCACATGCAAAGTGCAAATACATAGCACTTTGCATGTGCTCATTGGACAAACTGCTTACTCTTCCAGTGTTCATATACATTGGGAAGGAATGCAACACAAAAAGCACCAGAATGTGAGAGCTGATGCTGAATTTTTAAGCCCTGTGTTAGCCAATACCTTTTGATTTTACTAACAGATGTATAATATACTTCCTTATAGGGGCTTTCAGCGAGCTCTCTTCCAGCATTGGTCAGTTGTTACCATTCACATTTTCTTCACCCTACTAGAGCATACAGCTAGGTGAAGCTGGTCAGCCCACTTCTGCCAACGGGTAACATCACTGTGATTGAATGCATTCTGCCCTTTTACAAGGAACACATCCACACCCAAAGTAGTACCCTTCAGTGTCCTGAACTACAATGGCATTGTGTGCTTTTTGAGACCCAAAAAATAGTTTTGCTTGCAGCTATTTTTTAATTTTTTTATTTAAGTAGCGAGGGCCTAACCACTCCCCCAAAAACAAAGCTTTAGAACCGTAAAACAACAAAATGGGTGTTCCTCAAGACCAAACTCCTCGCAGTCAATTTCAGACCTATTGGCTTTGCAATCGCTAGTTTCAATTTTTGGAAAGTCTTCTACCAGCCAAATTTACTTGTCTTTTCCCCCACCTGTCAGACATTAAAATAAGGGCCTTCACCTACTCCCTCCAGACCAATAGATACAAACACACCCTAGTTGACCTTCCTCAGCCTGGTACAGCAGCCATGGAGGAATACTTGGCCCTGCCTTTGTGAAAGTGAAATCCAGCCACATTGTTAAAGGGATATAGAAGCTTACTTAAGACTCAACCTCCTCTCACCTTGCCCCAGGGGAAGGAAGGTAAAAAAAAAAAAAACTCTAGGGATGCTTCCCTGTGCTTTTAACCCTATTCGCTGCTGGGCCCACCCACACAAGTGAGGTACCATTTTTATCTGGAGAATTGGGGGAATGCTGGGTGGGTGGAAGTTTGTGGCTCCCCACAGATTCCAGAACTTTCCATCACAGAAATGTGAGGAAAATGTTGTTGTTTTTTAGTTTTTTTTTTACGAAGTTAGAGGTTTGCAAGGGATTCTGGGTAACAGAACCTGGTGAGAGCCACAGAAGTCACCCCATCCTGGATTTCCCTGGTTGTCTAGTTTAAAAAAAAAAATGTACAGGTTTGCTAGGTTTCCCAAGGTGCCGGCTGACCTAGGGTCCAAAATCCACAACTAGGCACATTGTGAAAATACAGTCCGTTTTCACTGGAAAAATGTGATGTGTCCATGTTGCATTTTGGGCCATTTCTTGTCGCGGGCACTAGGCCCACCCACACAAGTGAGTTACCATTTTTATCGAGAGACCTGTGAGAACCCTGGGTGGTAGGAAATTTGTGGTTTCTTGTTCTGAAAAAAATATGGCACAGTAATGCAAGGAAAATATGTGACTTTAGTCACATTTTGAGGTTTGCAGGACATTGTCAGTAAGAAAACTTGTTGGGATCCACGAGAGAGAGACCACCGTGCACTCCCCTGGGTGTTTAGTTTACGAAAATATCTAGATTTTCTCTAGTAAGAATGTACACCTTGGCAGAGAAAGACAGAAAAGACAATTATTACTGCACAACCATCTATTCCTCAAGCACACATACTGGTTGGATTTGGCACGAGGGTGATTGATGGTTCAATGTATAACATTTTATTAACAAGAGATTTCACAAAAATTAAATGCACTGTTAATAAATGAAAGGACAAAAACCTGAACCAGTAACTCACAGCTCGTGAGCTGTAAAGATGCGTTGAGGCCCCAACCGCTTTGCAGGCCATTCACACACCTTTCATACGTGTGACACATACAAAACCATTCCCATCGCCAGCCGCGGGCCCAACACATTACAACACTCACATCATCAGACCGTTCCATTCAAGGACCCATCACTTCCATACGCTCACCTGCCGGACACAGCAACCACACCGGCTGACGGATTGTGTGGACTGGAGTTTGGCTACCACTGTGTGTAGTGACCAGCAGCAAGTCACTACTCACACACTGCCAGCCAAGCGCCAGTCCACGCACGCTGCCAGCCAAGCGCCAGTCCACGTATGCCGCCAGCCAAGCGCCAGTCCGCGCACGCCGCCAGCCAAGCGCCAGTCCGCGCACGCCGCCAGCCAAGCGCCAGTCCATGCACGCCGCCAGCCAAGCGCCAGTCCACGCACGCCGCCAGCCAAGCGCCAGTCCACGCACACCGCCAGCCAAGCGCCATTCACGCACACCGCCAGCCAAGTACCAGTCCACGCACACCGCCATCACATTTTGTTGTTTTTTTTTTTTTTACAAAAAAAGAAAACGCAAGCAAATTGTAAGTAGATACAAAACTACAAACACAAAAGCTATAGCTAAATACATCGCACTAATGCCAGCCTTGAAACTGAACAAAAATTATAAAATAATACAGACCTGGCAGTTCACTTTTACACTCATGGATGCTCCCAAAAACTCTTTTGCGTGTGGTACATTCTAAAACAAGCAGGCACACACAGCGCAGGTTTAGAAAGACAGTCGGGGCAGTACATACAAGTCTCCTTTCGCACACCTCTTCGCATATAGACTCTACATCTCCTACTGGAAAGTCTGTTTTTGGACATGGGAGGAATGTGATCAGGAAAGTGGTGCTCTTTCAATCTAGCCACATCCTCCACCACTACAACTCTTGGAACACTTGACTGTTCCACTACAACAAGGCTGCCTATCACAGACTCCTGAAACTAAACAAAAGTCATCCATGACTCTGGAGAACAATTCTTGAACACAACAAAAGCATTCAAAGTTGCTAAGTGGAAAAGATTGATAGCCAACTTCTTATACCAAATGTAAGCCTTACAAAGAGCAGTGTAAGGTTCCAACCCCTGATCTACTCTGTCACCGCAACCCATGTGCCTATTATAGTCTAAAAGACACACAGGTTTGCGCACTTCAGCAACCTGACCCCCCCCCCCCTCCGCCCCCCCCAAACAGTCACAGGTGAAGTACTTTCATCATGTATGGTAGTCAGCACGTGGACATCTCTCCTGTCTGCAAACTTCACAGCTAGAAGTTCATCACTGAGCAAAGCACTGCACTGTCCTTTCTCAAGCTTTTGACAAACAAGTTCTTTTGAGAAACCTTCACAGTTAGAGCGGATTGTTTTCTGAACAACTGCTCACCGGTGTAGAAGTTATCTACATATAAATGGTGACCTTTGTTAAAAAAAAAAAGTCCTCTACCAAGTTCCCACACAATTTTCTCACTCACTCTGAAAGTGGACGGACAATCCTCGAGTCCCTACAGGTGTACACCCTGAAATTAGAGACATATCCAGTCCTACTCTCACACAGCATATACATCTTAAATCCATAACATGCCATCTTGCTAGGAATGTATTGCCTAAAAACCAAGCGGCCCTTGAACAAGTCCAAAGACTCATCCACAGCTATGTCTTTCCCTGGAGCATAGATCTCAGAAAATCAATTAACGATGTGATCAAAGACCGGCCGAATCATAGAAAAGACAGTCACAATCTGAGTGATCTTGTGGCAAATGCAGCATCCAAAGCAGAAGCAAATACCGATCATGACTTATGATTGCAGGATATATAGCCGTTGCCATCAAGGGACTAGTAGACCAATATGAAGACATTGACGGCTTCCATATCAAGTCCGTCAAAAAAGTTAAACTCAAGCACTTCTTCAACTCCTCCAGATTTGTGAGAGTCCACCGGGTATCTCTAGAGTGAGGCCTAAGTCTGGCACGGTTGTCCCTCAAATACTGTTCAGCATACAAATTAGCCTGCTCAACAATCTCCTCCAAAAATATCTTGTCCACAAACAACTGAAAAAAACGTATAGGAAAACAGTTTTCAGTATCCACTCTACACCCTGCGACACCAGTAAAGGCAGGCAATGCCAGCCGCACCATGGATGGGTTAACCCATAGGTCAGCGCTTCCAATGGGAAGCCTTGCAGTCCCAGGCTGCGATCCAGATGCCTCCTGCTGCACTATCCTCTGAAAACAGACAATGATGCAGAGTAACAAATACACATATTCTACGCGGACAAACAAATTAGTCCCTATCTATGAATCCTCAATCTCTACAGTTATTTCCTTTATACTAATCCAATACGCACTCCAAAAATAGTTATTAAAGAGTATATTTTATCTGTTTTATACCACAAAACACACACGAAAATACATACAAAAAAACACATGTACATAAATACATGCATATACAAATAACCAATACTTCCTACCCGTTGTCTTTACATACGGATGCTGAAAATACACAGAAAACGTAATTCAAGAAAAGCAATCCGAAAAAAGAAAGAGGTAGTCCATTACACACTCGAGGGGATAAATCAACCCTCCACTTGGTACAAGGAACGTTTAATCAAAATCTTTTATGCATTAATCATCTGTCGGACTCCTCCATGATGTAAGGTCGACGCGTTTCGACCCATTCATTTGGGCCTCGTTAGGACAGGAAAGACCAGAAATGGCAATGCCTACAAAAAATTATTTATACAAATCAATACCAACTCTTATGGTATTATTTAAAAATACAAAACTAGAGTGAGCATGACAGTACCACACTTTTATAGAGCATATGACCTCCGGTGCCAGACTCGGGTACACCAACCGAAATGATGTTTGAAAAGGAAATCAAGTGAAATCAAGTGGAAAGCCCACAGGTAACAACTCAAAACAATTATAGCTATATATTCACCACGTTCCACCACCAATGTGAAGTAGAGAGGCTGGAATATACAGACCAAGGTACTAACCGACGGACAATCAGTAAACAAGTACTGCCGAAATCCAGGGGTCTTCATTATGTACAAAATGCTGTGGGTGCTCCTCTAAAAGACTTCTGTATTGTCACTAATATTAAATAACCATAAATAACCAACGGTAAGTCAATAAATTCCCAATAACTACCAAAATCAATAAGAATTCTAATACAGATAAAGACAGGGACTAACCTGAAAAATTTGAAAATATGAGCGTGGCGGTCCCTGCACAATAATTGAAAAAGGTCCACTTCTGTTGGGCAAATGTCCCGTATGTTCGAGCTGCACAGAAACAAGCAAAGGGACAAATGAACCAATGATTGGCAGAGTTTAGAACAAAGGTACACAGGAATACCAATGCGGCACACTTACTTGGGAGCTCAAGAAAGTTCCTCAAAGACGCTCATCCTACACCGCGTTACCGCTAATTAAAATGAACAGTGGGTGGCTGCTCAAATTCGTGGGTGCTCTAGGCAGCGTCCTCCGTGTCGGAATTCCGATCACATGAAGCCGGGGGACGCCCACCTACTTCTAATAATGGGTCTAAACATAGAGAGAGGACTGCACTATCGGCACATCAATGTCCTCCTCTAAAAACAGGCACTTCATCTGCACTGAGAGTGGCTTCATCATCAGATGATTCCTCTCGGACAGAAAATTTACTGCTAGAATCTTCCACTCCCTCCTCAGCCTCGGATGCAGAGTCAGTCTCTGAACGATGGTCAGAGGAAGACTCGAAAAGCATACCAACAACCTGCTGAATAGTCATCCAGCTAGCCATAATCCTTACTAATAAAGGAAACTTCACAAACAAGTCAACAACAACCAACACTGTGCAAAATAAGTAATATACAAAGTGTAGCTTTATCACAAAGATCTATATACTCAAAAACTATACCACTCACTTGCCAGAGACAGCTAGACTCACCAGCAACTACTCTGCAGAGACACAGCAAAAAACAATATCCCACTAGAAAGAAAAAACAAACAAAAAAATACTCACAAGACAACACAATACACATCGAGCACAAATGCAAAAAGATTTTAACTTACAATAAAACAGAAGCTAAACATACTGCTACTGTTGCATCATTTACAAAAAACACATTCATGCAGGGAAATGCTGCTCTTTTAGTGTAAATAATACAAAAACGTTTTCTTACCTAACACATGCAACTACACAAACTGCAGAACTGCCAGTGACGAAACAGCTACCTGGTACATCAGTTGAAAGAGCAAAATCTTTGAACTAGAGTAAAAAGGAGAAATAAAACATTACAATCACAAATGCAAATGACAAGATATAAAACAATTAACATAATAAAACGCTATGTCACTACTCAAATGCTAGTCCACACACACTGCCAGCCGAACTCCAGACACACACAAGCGTTTCCTAGTGTCTAGTGGTTTCCTGCCCCCCTTGGGGGCATATGGGCCTAGAAATATGGGACAGAGAAACGGGCAAAAGTAAATAACAGATGCCCCATTGGGGCAACTCTTACCCAAGCGGCCACCACAAACACAAATATATACATATCCCTGGTGCTAGTGGGTTTTCTGCCCCTGTGGGGGGGAGATGGGCCTCCAAATAGGGCTGATCTGCCGCACCCCGGGGTGGAGGGGGAACAGAAAACAGGCAAAAGTTATTAATATACCCTGTGGGGGTAATCCTTGCCCAAGTGACAGCTGCCATACATGCTGTTAGAATATCCCTGGTGCTAGTGTTTTTTCTACCCCCCGGGGGTAGATGGGCTGCAAAGTAGGTCCGATCTGCCCCCAAGGGGGTCCAAAAATGGCAGGCACAAAATGCCCCCCCTTTGCAAACAACCCTTGCCCAAGGGGTCGCTTCCATTTACAAAAAAAAAAAATCCCTGGCACTAGTGGTGGCATTCATGCTATATGATCGCGATGCCTTGCACAATCGTGCAGCAAAAATGCCCTGCAAAGATGCATCAGGGAAAGGAAAAACTTTCCTCTCCCCCGATGCCTCTGTGCACGCTGAAAAGTCCACCCACTCCCACCCCCCTCCCCCACCCCGCAGCAGGAAAAACCTACCTGCTTCTTGGACGCGCTGAACGCAAAGGGCTTCTAGAGCATCCGGCGGCTCTTCATGCACCAACGTCATGGAATTGGTGGGGGGTCAGGGGTGGCAGCGGAAACTCTTCCGCTGCCATCCCTGTTTGGGGGGGGGGGTTAGATAGCCGGCCCATGGGAAAGGGGGGGGGGAGAGTTCCAGCGCTTCCCCCATGGGCGGGTGCTAGTACTGAATGGTTCTGTCCTCAGCACACGCCCACCGTGGCTCATGACAGAACTGTTCCATCATGAGCACCGAAGGGGTTAATCCCCCATTCTCTCTGCTCCCTCCATACTGTGTCTAACTGAAGGAAGAGGAGCCTTTGCAACCCAGTGTTTTTCCTAAGTCCAGGAATGTAGATTTCCCTCCCAATCTTTCCCCAAATCCTCCCTCTCCTTGTACAGGGTTGACAGTGCTAAATATATCCCCACTTAGCCTTGGCATAGGATGTCTGGCAGTATGTTTTGATTACTACCCCTGCTCAAGTATAGGGGGAAGTGTCTCTTCACCTCTGCCCCCACCCCTCCTTTTTGTCGATTTCCTGTGTGGTCTCTCTGATAGGTGAAGAAGATCTGTGAATCACCATTGCCGAGGCCATTCTAGAACTATTGGAATCATTCTTTTCTTGGAATGCTGAACTTTGATTAACACCATTGGAATCAAAGGGGTGGGAGGAAAAGCATAGAGAAATTTCCCTGACCAGTTTATCAAAAGGGCATTCCCCATGGATCCTGATTAGTAATAATCTTGAGGTGAAGTTTGGGCATTTTTTGTTATGTACGTCGGCCAAGGTCTAATTCAGGATAGCCCCATTCTTCGAATATGATGTGCAGAATTTCATCGTTTAGAATCCAATAGTGATTTTCTTGAATTATTCAACTTGATGCATCTGCTTGTTTGTTGTGTACTCCTGGAAGATGTATTGCTGTGATTGTTAAATTGTTTGCTAGAAGCCATTTCCAGATGGTCTGAGCTTCTTGCGACATTTGTCTCAAATGTGTTCCCCCCCCCCCGCCCACCCCCTGTTTGTTCAGATAAATTGTTGTTGTATTTTCTGTCTGAGCTAGGATTGAGGTTGTTTTAAATGAAGGGAGAAATTATTTGACAGTGAGATTGACAGTTCTCAATTCCAACAGGTTGATATGATAAGATTGTTCTTTCTTTGACCAAGTCTCCTGAATTTGAAGGTGGTCCATATGAGCATCCTGTCCCAGAAGAGAAGCGACTGTTACTATAGTTTGAGTAGGAATGTCTTTGTGTAAAGGAACTCCTTTCAGCAAATTGGATTCCTTGCACCACTAAGGGAATGATTGGATCCCTTGCTGGGTAAGCATTATATTGCTCTCCCAGCACCCTGAATTCTGGCTCCACTGATCCTCCAGTCATTGCTGCAATGGTCTCGTGGAGTTTGGCTTTCGGTTGTCCGAAAGATGCATGATGCCATCAATCTCAGCAACGACGAAACTTGTCGCACTGTTGCGTGGGGAGTTGTTTTCAGCAGTTGACACTTCTGTTGAATAGGCAAGAGTCTCTCTTCCAAATGAAACACTTTTTTGCAAGCATGATGTCTGTTATCGCTCGCAAATAGTTAATCCTTTGTACTGGAACGACTGTTTTTTGTTTTTTAAACAAAGTTTATTGAGGTTTGCAGGCCTGTACACACACATTCTGTGTAAAGTTTCATATCAAGATGCATACAAAAGGGTGAGCAATGATGCAACCATGAAGAACACAATTATACTAATTATTCTGTGCATGGTATTGCCCCTCCCACCCGCCACCCAAAATAAAAATACAAATTTAAAAGCACAAATCCCACATTGTGTTGCAATCGTACGGCACACGTTTCAGTCTTATTTCAAATCTTAACTCTATTCTAACCTCCCAGAACTACCCCCCCACCCCACCCAACCCTCCCCCCAGGCATGTCACATTCAACTTTCCTTATAGACTGCAGTGTAGGTCTGCTGTGCTGTAATTTCACTAATATACCAAGAATAGCATTGCAATGGTAAATTCACAGCGGATGCAGAGTCACACTGCATGTTGTTTCTAGGGTCTCCATGTCATGACGAGCACAGGGGCAATCTATCTAGTCCGCTACTTCAGGAGTGGCAATCACGGGAACCTCATCACTATCACTGTCTGGGATCTTTAGGAGCACCACTAATGTTTCCCATGCCTTTGCCGCTTCTAGTGCCCTCTCACTTCCCGCCCTCTTCGCTAATTGCATCCTAACTATTCTGTCACACTCCGCCCATTTAATGAAGTCCTTCTTCCATCTGGCTATGTTGGGGCCCCTCTGCGTTTTCCAATGAATAGTGATTTCTGTTAGCCAATAAGAGACCCATGTCTAAGAATTTGCTTGTAATCTTATTTTTGGCCTTGTGGGGAAACCAATGCAGTATACATGACCCTATATCCGGTTCCAATTCCCTGTCGGTGATCTCGTTTAATAAGGTCACTACGTCTGACCAATAAGTATCTATTTGCGAGCACCCCAGAACATATGACGGAAGTCTGCTCCCTCTCTGTGACAGCGCGGACACTCAGCCGAGCTGGTGTCAAAGTATTTATTTATTTTCGCTGGGGTAAGGTAGGCTCTATGTAATATGTAAAAGTGCACTAATTGAAAGCGGGCATTCCTGGAGCTCTTCCACGCCCTATCCACAATATCGGCCCAGGATTTTTCTGGGATCTCCGCCCCCACATCTTCCTCCCACTTGAATCGCAGTGCATTCAGGGGCAGCAGCATCTCCTGCGTCATACGTCTATAGAGGCACGTGACCGCTTTAAAGGTTCCTGCCGCTGTCACTATGTATTGACACCCCAGTGACATCTGCGGCTCAATGAGGCCCACCCTCCAATGCTTACGGATAGCCGCAGTGAGTGCAGAATGTAATAAAAAGTCCCCCCCCCCCAGCAAGTCATACCGGTCTTGTAAGTCGTTAAAAGGAAGCATAGTGCCATCTTCATATACATCTCCGATAGTGGTCAGGCCTTTCTCTCTCCAACTCGCCAGCCCCCTCCAGGTACCTCCATGAGGTAATATCTCACAATGGATAGAGGGATGTCAGGCGCATAGGGAACTTCAATCCTCGCCCGTTTCAAGCTCCTATTCCAACACTGCCTTGCTGTTTTGAGGTCCCCTGGGAGGTCGTGGGTTCGAACAGGTAGCTTCAGCACAATTTGGGAGAGTACTCTCCGCGCCGGAGCTCTGTCCCTCATCTCTTCTGTCCCTCGCGTCCTAGCCGCTATTGTCTGTGTGAGCCATTGTAATTGGGCTGCTAAGTAATAAGCCTCAAAATCAGGCACTGCCCACCCCCCCTCTGACCGCGATCGCATTAAAACAGCAAACGCTACTCTCCGTCTACTGGAACCCCATAGGAATCTCGTAACCATGGTCTTAAGTTGATTAAAAAAAATCGTGCCGGGATCCAAACCGGTAAGGTCCCAAAATAGTACAATAGTCTCGGGAGGGCCACCATTTTAAGTAAATCGACCCGTCCAGCCACTGACAGCGGGAGCGTCCCCCAAAAGTCAAAACTACCCTTCAGTCCTCTGCTTGCTCTGCCAATATTGCCCTCCAACAGATCTCCCTGTGCATGATATATCCGCGTACCCAAATATGTCAGGCATCTATACTCCCATTTCACCCCAGCTGTTTCTTTATCACCAATGGTCGGGAATAAGCAGAACTTTTCCCAATTTACTCGAAGCCCCGCCACCGTGCCAAGGTCATGAAGCAATTCTTTCGCCCCTCGGAGCGCTTCTCTCGAATTCGCCAGGAACATTAGCAAGTCGTCTGCATATAGGGCAATATGGTAAATCTGTCCTTGCACATGTAGGCCTTGGTAATGTTGTCCTGTCCTGGCCGCTAACGGTTCCACAGCCAAAGCAAACAAGAGGGGGGACAGCGGACATCCCTGTCTCGTTCCCCGGGTTACGTCACAGTTGTCGGATATCAATCCACCTGTTTTAACCCTCGCCGTGGAGTGTTTGTATAAAAGGGCCGTCCACTTTATACATTTATCCCCAAGCCCAAATTTATCCATTACGTGGAACAAGTATGGCCACTCAAGGCTATCGAATGCTTTTTCGATGTCTACTGCAAAGATAGTGGCCATGTCCCTCGAATAGGAATCAGCTTCCAGAATCTGCAATAAGCGTCGAACATTAATAGCCGTAATCCTGGTCGGGATGAA